>BSQZ01000010.1:5330000-5620000 GCA_033239005.1 Lamellibrachia satsuma | reverse complement strand
ACAATAAAGACCGGTTTACAGGACAGAACAGAAAGTTTATTTTCACCATGCATACATGTTATGCACATTGTTAGGCACATGTTTATTGAACACACGCACCCGCATGCACGTATGCATGCACGCATGCATGCACGCATGCATGTACATACACACGTACGCACTCACGCACCCACACACACGCACGCACGCACGTACACACTCACGCACTCACACACACGCACGTACGCACGTACACACTCACGCACTCACACACACGCACGCACGCGCACGCACGCACGCACACGCACGCACGCACACACATTGTACTCGATAGATTACAATTAAAAGTAAACACAAGTAATAGTGATGGGGTCGGTGACTCCTGTTACGACAAAACAGTAATAGTGATGGGGTCGGTGACTCCTATTACGACAAAACAGTAATAGTGATGGGGTCGGTGACTCCTATTACGACAAAACAGTGCGACAGATTCTGCTTTCTTTCACAAGGTTGACATTTAGGCCGGTTTTAGTTACTTTCTCTGGGGTTGCGAAGTCTTAAACGGGCACTTTCAGTGGGGAAGGAGGCATAATTTATCGAAACGCATCGCACGTTTCTACCTGCTCAGATTACAGCTAGATGTGCGCGAAGGTTCAATTTGTGGGTCAGTTTGTGAGAAACAATGTAATTCCGAGTACAAATGTACATAGTTAATTATGTGCTATCCACAAAAGTAGTTTATGATAGTTAATCGTGTGTGAAATAAACCCGTCAATCCTCAACAACATTAGCTGCCACATGGGGGAAAGAACACATTGGAGGGGACAAAACACATTGGAGGGGACAAAACACATTGGAGGGGACAGAACACGTTGGAGGGGACAGAACACGTTGGAGGGGACAGAACACGTTGGAGGGGACAGAACACATTGGAGGGAACAGAACACATTGGAGGGGACAAAACACATTGGAGGGGACAGAACACATTGGAGGGGACAGAATACATTGGAGGGGACAGAACACATTGGAGGGGACAGAACACATTGGAGGGAACAGAACACATTGGAGGGGACAAAACACATTGGAGGGGACAGAACACATTGGAGGGGACAGAACACGTTGGAGGGGACAGAACACATTGGAGGGGACAGAACACACTGGAGGGGACAGAACACATTTGATTTTCCCATAGGCAGCCAGTATAAAGTTTCTTTTGATTCTTTGACAAATTTTCCTACGATTGTCTCTAAAATCTCGCAGCACAATTGCCTTCTATTAATGCACATGGTTTGTGAAACTCGTGAAAATGTCGCGCATTGTTTTTTTAATGCACCAAGCTGATACCGCTCAGTTACGGCCCAACTGATACCCCTCAACTACGGCCCAGCTGATACCCCTCAACTACGGCCCAGCTGATACCCCTCAACTACGGCCCAGCTGATACCCCTCAACTACGGCCCAGCTGATACCCCTCAACTACGGCGCAGCTGATACCCCTCAACTACGGCGCAGCTGATACCCCTCAACTACGGCGCAGCTGATACCCCTCAACTACGGCCCAGCTGATACCCCTCAACTACGGCGTAGCTGATACCCCTCAACTACGGCGCAGCTGATACCCCTCAACTACGGCGCAGCTGATACCCCTCAACTACGGCCCAGCTGATACCCCTCAACTACGGCGCAGCTGATACCCCTCAACTACGGCGCAGCCCGGTGACTGATTTTAAAATGTTGTTTTCTGCAGAATAGTCAGTGAAGTGATACTCGAGCGGGCAGCGTCTGTCTATTGCCATCAAATGAAAGATATAATGGAGTAGTACAGAAAACAGCTATTTAGATGTCCCCTATGTCTTGCTATAGTAGGTGCCAATGGTTCATACGAGCAATAATTTGACATACGCTGTTTTTGGTAATTCAAATGACCCGTTCAATGTGGAGCAGAGCGCACCCGACTGTATTGTAAACCATAGTGTGCGTGGTTGTTTTAGAAATATATCCGTTTAAAACCTGTACGGCATTCTCACGACTATTTATGTAACAATTCACTAACACGCTAGAGCTGTGATCATGTGCTGGCGTTCTAATTGTTTTATGTGCTTGTTTGAACTCTAACTAAATATGGTCTACATATCGATGTTGTGGGTTAATAGCACAGAAAACAATGTGGCGTCTTTCGATGGTAACTTCAAATATATTGGATATAAATCACCAAAATGTTGGGCAGATATTCAGATATAGACAACGTACATTTAAAAATAATCCATGGAACACACAGTAGACCTTATTTTACTTAACATTTGTCTTACGATTTTCTTTTAAATCTCGCAGCACATTTATCCTCTGTAAAACGCATGCCGTGAAAATAACATACCTCGTTTTAAAGAAAACCTCACCCAATGCTGGTACACCTCAATTTCGACCCGGTGACTGATATTGAAATGTTGGTAGCCTATGTTATGTGGAAGAATCAGTGTATTGATATGTGAGTGGCCAGCGTCTGTCTATTGCCATCAAATGAAGCGCTCGGAAAAAGATCACGCGCAAAGCTTACTTACTTAGGGATTATTTAATTATGTAATGACGTTATGGTAACTGCGGACGGTCTGTGATCTGGTAACGGAACTGTAAAAGACCCGTACAGAATGGAGGAAGTTGATTTCTTACCGCACTTACATGTAGGAGTACAGTTGTCTTCAATTGAATTCCTAAGTAGCGTATGGTGAGCAAGTGAGCAAATATGAGCATACATATTAGCAATGTGAACAATATTGAAACAACAAGTCAGTTAAAGATTAAAAATAAAATAAAAATTCATCGAGCGCGCCAGGATTCGAACCTGGAATCTTCTGCTCCGTAGGCAGACGCGTTATCCATTGCGCCACGCGCCCGTGTTACTGCTGCGGCGTCAGCGAATATAGGTCATCATACCGCATATGCATGGGCGCGTTTCAAATTAATGTTCATAATATTTACTATTTAGTCTTAATATAAATATGCAATATTTATGTGCACCTCTGTTGCATTGGTTAGTGGAAGTTATAGTTTGCTGGCAAATTCCTCCATCGTTGTAATAACATATCGTATGTTCACGTCCAAACGCCAAGGCAGAGCCAGAGCCGAGGTAGGCAAAGACGTCAATCGCCGTACAATGTTTTTCTATCTGGCTGTTCCTACTAGTACGGCGAAGATCTCGCTCGGCCGAAACGTAAGTATTTTCATGAAACGTGAAACCTTACAAAAACGCCATAAACAGAGCAATAAACACGTCTTTCGTGTCTGTATGCATTCTTATATGTATATCACTAAAGTTACCTGACAATAACAATGTAAAAGTGTGAAATTATTACCTTTTTGTCAGAACGCATGTGCTTGTCAAGGTTTGTATATAACCGGATGTTGTTGTGAACGAGAATAGCACGCGGGATTTCCATAGATCTATATAAGGTCACGCTAAGAATTGCCGTCTGCTGGCCATAGAGTTATATCATTAATAATGCCCTTATAAACTACTAACTTACTAACGGGTGTTTTATTTATGTCTGTGCTGCTGGCCCATTCTGGCCTCATTCTACACGAAATCGCGTTTGATCATGTGACCCAAAGGCAACATCACGTGCACAGTATGGCGGCTAATTGTGAAACGTTTTCTATGTCACCGATAAAAGTACTCATAAGTAATTATTTGGAGGACATTTCCTCAGTTTCTTGACGCCCAATCGTCGGTTGTATGTCACGGAATACACATGTGAAATGGTTAGTGCGTATCGGTTTTAAAACTTAAGTTATTAGTTCCATAGTCAAATGGCTACGGAACTGTCAAAATGGCGCGTTAGCAAATGCCTCTCAGGCATTTCGCCCCAGAGACGAAGAGCGGGGCGAAATTTTTTGCCTAGAGCCGAGGACGTCATGCCTCATCAGGCTCATGTCATGGAAGACTCGAGACTCGAGTCGCACACTAGACTTGTGACAAATCGATGGAACTTTTACTTTTAGAAAACTTGATAAAGGTACTCTACTTACTGAAGATTTACAGATAGCTGCGTGAGAGCGTGAGAGCGTGAGAGCGCGAGATGGATGCCACATGCGCGAGTCTTACGCGAAATGCGTGATACTTGGCAGCTCTTACTCTGCGTCACTGAAATCTGAGCGAAATTTCGATAGTTGGCGATTTTTTGACAGTAAGAATGTGGCCAGGATACTTTGACCATAACACATTTCGTTCAATCATACAGTTTGCAAGTGTTTGTATTTATCCTCTATGTTATGCCTATGACTTTTCTTTTTATTTGTTGGGTTATAATTACTGAATGACTCAATTGCATTACAATATACTATGGCAGCCATTTTTCCTGAAGCTAGACATAGAGTCGAAGTCTAAGCCTGTTATTTTGTGAGGTCAAATAGGCTCTACTTTAAATATCGATCGTCGTACACGATATTTTGAATATTTTTAGGTAGTAGATAATTATGTTGATCTTCTTGTAACACTTTTTTGTTTTGTCGTTTTGGTAAAGCCGTTTAAAAATTACCAATTGAATGTTTAAGCATTGTTGACAATTAAATATAGTAATTAATAATTGTATGCCTATAGGGGAGACCGGGGCTAGTTGCACAAAGGGGCAAGATGTTACATAATCATAGCACATATACGGAGATACCTTCGACAGTAGTTGGTTGGAAGTCCACCAGCAGACAGACACACCGTCGGCAGTTAAGAAGACGAAATTAACGAGGTGTCGAAAAGTAACTTTTTAACCATCTAAAACTTGTTTGGTTTGCCCATATAATATGATATCACGCTGCCAATGTTTTGGGAATGAAACTTGAAACATGTCGACTATATAGTATAAAGGGTTATGCCAAGTAGTAGTTAAATTGAAATTCAGGATTTGCTATCGTCCACGTGCGTTCAACTGCAAACATTGTGTTTGGGGCAAGTTGTTACAATTGTATTGGGGCAATGCATTACAACTGTAACAACGCTCAGGCGGCTCGTAACGATGGCTCAGCCAGCGAGTTGTGTGGTGACAATGTCTGAAAGAAAACCTTTTTTTAACCACGACGTGTGAACGCTTTTTTCACTTCAGCGTACTGGTCAATTACCAGAACTGTAAATGTCAAACAAACAGCGTCAAACAAAATTAGCAAATATCTCAGAAAGGCGGGTTACACATAAATGACAAATTGTCGTACTCTCGATAAGCCAATGGCTTCCTTGTCCACTTGTCATCTGAGTGTTTTGTCTTGGATGGCAATATGTAAAAATCTGTAATGTGGATGTTCGTATGCGTGTGTGTGAGTGCGTACGTGCGTGCATCTTCCAGTGAAACAGAAGTCGCATTACATATATATATATATATATATATATATATATATATATATATATATATATATATATATATATATATATATATATATATATATATATATATATATATATATATATATATATATATATATATATATATATATATATATATATATATTTATATATATATATATATATATATATATATATATATATATATTATGTTTATATAACACGACGCGTTCGCACACACATACACACACAGTTTCAAAATAGTGAATCGCTATATATATATATATATATATATATATATATATATAATCTATATATAATATATATATATACACATATATATATATACATATATATATATATATATATATATATATATATATATATATATATATATATATATATATATATATATATATATGTATACATATATATATATATATATATATATATATATATATATATATATATATATATATATATATATATATATATATATATATATATATATATATATATATATATATATATACATAATATATATATATATATATTTATATATATATACATAATATATATATATATATATATATATATATATATATATATAATATATATATATATATATATATATATATATATATTATATATATATATATATATATATATATATATATATATATATATATATATATATATATATATATATATATATATATATATATATATATATATATATATATATATATATATATATATATATATATATATTGCGATTCACTATTTTCAAACTCCATTCAATAATTTATATATTTATATTCCATTCACAACTGAGTGTTATGTAAGAATCCGCGGAATGAGTAAAACTGAAAATCGCCAGTTATGTTACATTGCAGCTAACTGACCTTGAAGTTGGGTTGTAAAACAACGGACGAAAAAAGTTGGTAAAGGTAAAGTTACATTCTTATATACAGCGGATTATCCAGTCCTTAAGACTGCTCAAAGCGCTTTACAATTCACTCCCTGGCAGACCTGTTCATTCGACCGCCATTCAGACCGTATTCAGTCACGCTGCAATTACTATGCGAAGACTATTCGTTCACATATTTCCACCACTGTATGTTACCATATACTCATGCATACCACTGAATGAACCGCGGCAACGTGGAGTGAACGAAATTGCCTGCTTCGAAATGACTACAAGATGATTCGAACCAGGGGTCTCTCGATTGATGATGTTCGGACCATGAAAACATTATTGGTAATTTTCGATTCATTGTTAGTGTCATCCCAAACACGAAGCAAACAAAACGCGTCTGCATATATTTAAAAGTGTTTGATCGAAGTTTTTCGACACAATAAGGGGAAGTTAATCCCGTTCTACCCACAAAATGGAGAATGGTATTGCAGCGTGCAACTCAACACAGAAGGCGACGTGTTGCTTGAGACGAAGTTCTGTACTTATGTGGGTGTTTACGCATACATATTCTGTCATACAAATCTTCGAGCAAATGAGCGTCCAAAAGGCCGTTTCTGGGAAACATCACGTTATTGTGACGCAACGTTTTATTGATGACATTATATTTCCGGTTGAACGTTTCGGAGAGTCATTAATCTCAGACTCATGAGTAATTTGTCGGCATTGCAATATAATTTTAGTTACATTTGTAGTAGACCATAACAAACATATGTTTAAGGGCATTAACTTATTTAATAAACATTCAGTCACCGTTTTAAGGGTATTGACCCATTTAGAAAGCGCTCAATACTTTTTTTAAACGATACTCAATGCCGAAAAAGACGTAGGCCTGCGTAATGCTGAGTGACACTGACTTGAGATTGTTCTGACAACTAAGGTAAGGTTGGGCTACTTAAAATTGGTCTCATAAGCCTGGCATACACGTACCGACTCCCCGCTATTCGACTGACTTCAACAATGTCGACGGCCTAAAACCTAGTCGAGTTGAGTCGGATCGCCAACCTACACGTACGTCGCACATCTAATTATAGCAGGTGACAGATGACCAACACGAGTCATCCGCTATTACCTTCACAAAGGTTCCCTTGTCCCGTGTCGATTCAGGAGCACTTCTGAATTATTGAAGTGAAAAATGTTAATGTTTGTACAACCGCAACAGAGCCTTGACATGATCGGAGTGGACAGTGGGTGACTGCTACAGCGCTAGCGTATCACCACAGCGGCTGTATTGGCCGAGAGCACCTTCAATAGTATAGTTACCGTGCTAGGTCGAAATTGAGGTGTATCGGGTTTGGGAGTGTTTTTGTCTGAGATAAAACAAACGAGTTGTGTAATGTTAATACATTTCACACATGATATGTTTTAATGAACTGTGACAGATGGTTGCGGTCTCTCCCCTCTGGGTTGCTCGTATGATGGTGAGATTTTGACGTGCGTGCGTGTGTGCGTGCGTATGTGCGTGCGTGCGTATGTGCGTGTTTGTCTGCGTGCGCGCATGCGTGCGTGTGCTTGTCTGTTTTTATCGTAACGGTCACTTCACGAACATCCGACCACACTAACGCACGACTACCTGGTGGTATTTAGGTGTATAACTTCTGCGGTATGGATTTTGTAGTACACGTCAAGAACTGGAAAGGCAGGCCCCAAACCGTGTCCTGTGGAAAGTAGTCGTTAATGGTATATGCTCTGTCCAGTTAAGATAGAGGATAACTCCCCTGTTCTACATTGCATGTTCTACATTTGCAGACGTTTTCAGAACGACGCTACCGAGTACTGTACCGACAAAAGAAATGTTCACGTATGTTGACGACGATGATGACGATGATGTAGTGGTGGTGTCACCACGCTTGACTAAGTTTGTGACGAAGAAAGGACGGGTTAAACGTCCAATGAACGCGTACCTGTTGTTTTCGAGGGAGATGAGGCACGCATGTCAGCATCACTTCGGACCGACCAAACAGGGAAACGATACGTTAGGTTAGTTTAACTGACAAAAGCTTAGCCCCCACGTGTTTTCATTAGTTAATTGCATATAATATTACAGGAAAATATGCATAACGAATTCATGCAGGGTTGCTTAACGAGAATAATGACTTGCAGAGATGTTGAGCTACATGGCGCACGTACCCATACACTTAGACCATATGGTATTTGGTTGCTGTTAGTTACTTAAAACCACCTAGTCACATGTAAATCACATGACATATGCTGATGCAATCGCTATTCGATGGTCTCATAAGTACTACAATGTAAGTATCAACGTTGACTCTAATACATTCGGTTTTGCAATGTCTGCAATGTCCTGTGAAACAGGCGTTCAGTGAAATGAAAATCGTTATACATCCCTTTTTAAGAAAACCACTGTGCTCTTATAAGTTATAGCAAATATGTGGCGCCATCTATCTGATGAGAGTCGACACGCCTACCAAGTGAAGGCGAACGATTTGGACCGCAGCCACCGGTGGCAGCACCCGTCCTACAAATACCAACCGAAGAGGAAACGACGGCGACGCCGGACAGGCAAGAATTTGTTTCTGCCCCCCCCCCCCCGATCCCTTGCGGGTGGGGAAACCACACCTCTTAATATGTAGACTTGTTGACTCAAGTCACAGGGGTTGATTCAAGTCTGGTTTGAGCCAGCACACCTGGTGGCTGGATATGTACCCAAATCGAGACCATGTGTTGTGCCAGGCCGAACCGAATACAAATGAATGGCCAATGCTACGACCGGAGCCGAGGCCCATTCCACGGGATTTATACCCTTTTCAAGTTGATGGAGTAGAAATAAAGCTGATATGATGATACTATTTAAAGTGTAAAATATGCATTCTTCCGTGTTGTGTGATATAGATTAATTCACTAACATATTTTTTCATAGATTAACAAAAGCTACACAAAGTTACCTCAAATTAAATTACAGTTTTTGTTCCATGTGCGTGCGTGCGTGCGTGCGTGCGTGCGTGCGTGTATAATATGCTGCCCACCAGAAACTATATATTATAGTTTAATCTGGGCACACCATAAATGTCATAGTCCTCACGTGGACATTTCCCCGTTAAAACATAATTTCCCAGGTAAACAAACATTGCTGTCTCAAAATCACCGGAACATCGCATGACATGAACTCGACAATAAATGACTGGCCAATGATCTGAACCCAACAGTTTGTGTGGCAGCGAGTTGGCGGACATTGCCCATTCCCGTGCTTCCAAAAGCTGACCCGAAACCAGACGAAGTAGCCGCTAGGGTGCACTACAACGATGATACGAACAAGGGCAAAACGTTAGTTCCATAGATTTTTGCTGTCTATTCTGCATCACGTGCATCTAGGTTTACAAGCATTCGTGTGTTACCTTTCTTAATTCCCATTGTCGCACGTGTCTAAACACTGCGAATGCAAGATGTTAACTGGCGCCAATCCTCACTTGAGGTTTCGAGGGTTTTTTTATCATAAAATTGGAACCCGAGCGATTTTGATCCGATTGTTTCGCATGACATAATCGAATCAAAATCGCTCACGTAAACGAACCTATACTGCCTACCACCGCTCGCTGGAAATATATTAGCTTGGTCATTAAAGATACAATGTCTGATTGATTTCAGTCATTTTATATAGTATTTGTCCAGTTGCCCGGCGTTGCACGGGAAAACACCAAGTGCGGATGACTCCTTGCGCTGCCCAGTCAAGTTCTGGTGGTACAGTGCCAATGGCAATGACATCTTCGCGCCACAAAAAGCAAAACTGCCATGGTGAAACCATGGACATGGTTTCACCATGGACATGGTTTCCCCATGGACATGGTTTCACCATGGACATTGTTTCACGAAGTGTTCGGTGGACGTTTGACGTAGATCACGTAACAATGGTTGAAACAACGTAACGTTGCTAACAATTGCACATAACTATTGTTCTGAGTAAAGTAATTTACGTCAAATGTTCACATTGTGTGGTGCACAAAAACACAACAGGGCAATCAAAACATTAATATATAACAGTTTATACAAAATTACATAATTAATTATATGTTCTTGATTCAACTGAGTTGGATGTCGAACTTTTGGAATCTGTTCGCGTAAGTTCTCAAAGTCCAAAATAACATATATATTTTTTTATTTATTCAGACCACCAACCCCCCCCACCCCCAATAAGTGGCTTTGGACATATGAGCACAACGTGCCGCATTCAACGTGTCGCATTCTCCACTTTTTAATGTTGTCGTATTTTTTCCAGGTTGCCCGCTGCCTTGAATGACAAGAGAAAGCCATCGTCACTATCCACTGCCAGCCTGGCGCCACCGTCAATACGACCCAGTTCCAGCCTGTCGCCATCGCCAACACGACCCAGTGCCAGCCTGTCGCCATCACCAACACGATCCAATGCCAGCCTGACGCCATCACCAACACGACCCAATGCCAGCGTGTTGCCATTGTCACGACCCAATGTCAGCCTGATGCCACCGTCAATACGTCAGACGGACTCGGCGATACTCCGCGACAGGTGTCATCGTCTTGAGGAACTCCAGTCAGCGATGAACAACGTGGCGTCATTGCCATGTCGGCCCGTCCGTGCTAGACCAACTCGAAATAAGGTTCGAAATCCTGACGGTCGAACGTGGCGTGGCAGGTGTCGAAAGTGTGCCCGCGATCAGCGAAACACAGGGTCGAATACATCTGTTATTCATCATGAATTGACTTCACGACCGACTGTCTGTGACGGTCAATCTGATATGACACTACGGCTCCCTCCGTCGGGCCCAAAGTCACCACTGGTTGCAGCCGATGATCGCAACGACCTGGCATCACAACCGTCTTCCTGTTCCGGCCGCTGTGACGTGAACCGACGACGGACTTCCTGCAGTGAACACTGCGATGCGACTTCGTGGGAGCACCAGCCGTTGCCCAGGCAGTCGTGTTCACCGACACCACCCGCCACTGGCGACCCGCTCATCGACTCGCTACAGGAGCGGCTGCGGTGCGCCAAGCAGCGAGCAGACAACGAGGAGGTCCTTATGTCGGTCATCGACGAGCTCACCACTTACATCCTTCGCCCAGAGAATCGCCACAACGACCTAGAAGTCTCCGAACGGAAGAGAACGCTCCGGACGTCCGATCTCGGAATCAACCGCAAATACGGCCGGTCAGGCGTCTGCAGTAGCAGCGAATCGCGAACCATTTCACCGTCTGCAGACACCAGTTCAGTGTTTCCTTTTAGTGACACGTCTGTGGCCAATTCAACCACCACCATCGGTTATGAAACACCCACATCAAGTGCCTGTGATCTATCTGGCAACGACAAAATCAGGCCCCATTCTAATCCTTCCCAAATCGCAAATCCTTTTGACTTTGACGAGAAACAGACGGAGTGGTTGTTTGACGAATCCTCTCCAAATGACACAAACTCCTTGAGAGGAAGCGAGAGTTTCGTCAGCGGACGGCCATTCGACTTAGCTGTCACCGCCTCGACGCTGAATCCAACTTCTCCCATCAAGGGCCTTTACCAAAATTTTACCGTCAATTCGTCGGAAGTGGCTCGTGGTCGCATCCCGACTTCAAACCATGATCCAGTTGGCAAGGACGAGTGGTGGGAAAGGTTGGAAGAAAGCTTGTCTTCCGATGACGTTTCTCTTTCCCAGCGCAGGTTAGCAGACGACATTTGGCTGCAGTTTGACGGCACAATAAACAAATCGACGGTCGACGTGCAAACGACACCAGCATACGGTGTAGCGAGTCAGAAGTGCAGCGAATCGTTTTCGTTCGACAACTTAGACGGATATCCAGCGGCGACGTCTTGCGACTTTATGAAACTCACTTGGACGACCCCGACGAGGAGCCGGAATCACACCACAAACTCTATCGATGTGGCTTCAACTAGAAACGAAGATACACGTTTTCTTGGCATTACCGGCGTTTATAAAGAGAGTTCACCATCAGGGTTATGCTTCCGCCATTCGAAGGTAAATAACGCGAACGTCGTAAGTCCATTCGAGTCGCTGCCTCTTTCCACTGGAACCGTAGCTTTCGACGTGGTGCATTGCCCGTCCATCGGTGTCGGAACAATCGGTACGACTGTAGCGCCGTGTTACGACTCTGTCTTGACAGAACCGTTATCGCATATGTGGGAACCGGACAATTTCCCTACCTGTACCGCCTTGGGAAATGCTTATGTAAACCGGTGCCGTTACATAAGGCAACCTTCCCGATTGTCGATGCTAGCTGAGGGTGTAAGCGTCGTCACAGAAGCGTATTTCCAAAATGAAGACGTTGCAGAATTGTTCCAAGCGATAGGACAAAATGACTTATATCAAGCTGAAACCGTTGATAACCTGCTTGCTACTAACAGCTTAGTTTCTCAGAGCGCAACAGCGTGTCAAACAAATCGTTTAGAACACTATACGGAATCAGACTTTTCTGAATGGAATCCTACTTCCGGTGCTGTTGTTGACAACACCGTGAGTTTATCTAATGTAAGGCTAAACTGTGCACACAACTTTCCCTCCGATACGACACCTAGTCGAATTTCATTTCCGAATACATCCAAGTCCATACGTGACAACTGGCACATGATCGAAGCGTGGGACGCATCTTTGGAACATATTTGCGACTGCAACAAAATATCCGATTTCAACTGCCCGTCGACCGAATGTCAAAACATGTCGTCTTCTCGCAAAGTATGTGGCATCGACGACACTGGAGAGTCCGACCGTCGGTGTACTCCCGAAAACTGGTTTCCATTTACGTTCGGCGATGTTACGATTCGCGCAAGAAACAACCACGAATCCGTGACAAACCTTTCCGATTTGGAGAACACATCCGACTGTTTCATGACGGGCGCGTTGAAGGTGAATGACCCTAAAACCTTCCCCGACCCTACGGTTCACGAAGCCGCTGCCTGTCATCGGGTCTCTCAGACGGGCTACAACTCCAAGTTATGTCACCGTAATCCTAGTGTCACCGTCGTCCAAGAGTGTACGTGTGGCGAATATTCTGGACGTTGTCTATCCGCGAACAACGGCATAACCAAATACATAGATGACGATGTGTTAATGGCTGGTGTCGTCTCAGACAATTCTATTAGTAAGCGTAAGCTGCCATCTCGCGTCGTTGACTCTGACCACCGCTTCACCGAATACGACTACTCTGTAGATAAATGCGTCAACGAGGCCCTGGATTTGCTGTTGTCCATCATGGAGGCTCAACCAACTACTGATCGTGAAATTAACACACTTTGAAAAGTTTTAAACAGTAGAACAGACGCATTTTGTAGACGACGATAAAATCTATTCTTTAGTAAACATGTCCGAATTACAAGCGAGTTCCACCCCAATCCAGCATGGGGCTACATGCATAATGCAACTAGCGGTATTCGCTAGATGTCAGCAACAGAGTGGCGTGTCCTCAAACAGACACTAGTTATAGACTGCTTGCAGAGCTCATATTAGCACGAGTGTGATCCAATTTAAGTTGATAAACAGTTGTTAGTTTTTCATCAAGAAGATAGTTGTACGTCGGTCATTAAAGAAATGTGTGCTTAAACAAATGGTGGCGGTTTCAGTTATTGTGCCACAAGTAGGCCCGTAGGCTAGAGGGGTGCGTTTGATGCCCATCCCCCCACCCACTCCCGCTGAGACAAATGAGTTCCATTTGGTCAAAAATAATTTTTGGGGGTCATTGGGATTGAAGAGTTTCGCTTCGTCATGCAAATTTTAGGGGGGCGATGGGACGGAAGAGTTCCCTTTCGTCAGACCCTTTTGGGGGGCCGTTGAAATTGAAGAGTTCCTCTTCATGAAACAATTTTTTAGACGGCTGTTCAGACGGAAGAGTTCCGCTTCGTCAAAAAATGTTGTTGGGGCCGTTGAGACTGAAGAGTTCCGCTTCGTCAGAAAATGTTGGGGCCGTTGAGACTGAAGAGTTCCGCTTCGTCAGAAAATGTTGTTGGGGCCGTTAAGACTGAAGAGTTCCGCTTCGTCAGACCATTTTTAGAGGACCTTTGAGGCATAAAGAGTCGCGTTTCGTCAGAATATGTTTTGAGGGCGTTGAGACCGAAGAGTTCCGCTTCGTCAGACAATGTTAAGGGTCCGTTGAAATTGGAGAGTTCCGCTTCTCTAGGCAATTTTAGGGACCGATAGGACGGAAAAGTTCCCACTCATCAGATACCGTTTTGGGCGCCGAAGACACTGAAAAGTTCCGTCTGACCAGAAAATGTTGTTGGGGCCGTTGGCGTTGTGGCAGAAATGACTGTTTTGCCATTTTAGGAGTCATAATAAATTGTAACTTCTGGGGTAATTCCGGCGGAACTCCGGAAGTACCCGTGCGTGTGTGCGTGCGTGCGTGCATGCATGTATATATATATATACACACACACACACACACACACACACACACACACACACACACACACACACACACACACACACACACACACACACACACACACACACACACACACACACACACACACACACACACACACACACACACACACACACACACACACACACACACACACACACACACACACACACACACACACACACACACACACACACACACACACACACACACACACACACACACACACACACACACACACACACACACACACACACACACACACACACACACACACACACACACACACACACACACACACACACACACACACACACACACACACACACACACACACACACACACACACACACACACACACACACACACACACACACACACACACACACACACACACACACACACACACACACACACACACACACACACACACACACACACACACACACACACACACACACACACACACACACACACACACACACACACACACACACACACACACACACACACACACACACACACACACACACACACACACACACACACACACACACACACACACACACACACACACACACACACACACACACACACACACACACGCTAACTTTGTGGGCGGTCTGGCAGTATCTCCTCTAAGGCGCCGACATCCACTCGGCTCTTTCTATGTTCCTACGCCTCCTTGCACCAGTGGCCTCTGATCTACCAATTGGTGATGTATTTAAATATATCACATATATTCACAGGTTTGTTTGGCTGTGAAAGAGTGCATTTTTAAGAGTTCAACGGGCGGAGGGATTTGTGGGGAATTGTTCCGCTGTTGGCCACGTGGGCGCGTGAATACATGGATATTTACGTAAACATTGACGGGTGTCACAAAACAGCTTACCTCAGATGGCGTGACCGTGACCCCACCATCGATGTATTAATACACTAACTTTGGGAGGTGTCTGGCAGTGTCTCTTCCGTGTCCACTCTTTCTCTGCTAAGTCGTCCACTCCGACCAGTCACCTCTGATCTACCCATTGGCGAGGTATTAAAAGACAAAGGCACTTATTTAGACTTATTTACTATGTTTTTCTACCTGTCGGATAAAGATGGAAACTGGTCAAATTGAGTGTGAGCCACTCTCCAGATGGCGTAACCGTGACCCACCATCTATATATATTAATACACTAATTTTGGGGGCAGTCTGGCAGTATCGCCTCCTGGGCACCGGTGGCCTCTAGCCTCTTTCTGTTCATGAATAAATGTTCATTCGCCTCCTTGGACCAGCCGTGTCTGATTTTTTTATTTGATGGCAACGTTCCAACACTTATAAATCATTCACCAGGCTGGGCATAAATTGAGAGGCATTTCCTTTGGGTGCGGTTTTTTTGAAAGGTATATCTTTTATCAAATTACACACAGCATGTATGTTAATAGAGGATACATATGCTGTGAAATGTTGAAGAAAATCGTAGGAAAATGTTTGAAGGAATCCTAAGAAACAAACGTTTCACCCCTTTTGCTCTACGGGAAATGGGTGTAAGACAGTTTATATGTTGCTTGTGTACTGTTTATGATGTGTGTTGTTCATTTTGGTATCATATCAGGAGATTCCCAAACAAAATCTTTACAATGTTACACTAGTTGTAGCACTAGTTAATCATAAATGTAATATGTTAATAAAAAATTAATACAATCCACGTAGAGAGTGGATAAACAATAGAAAAGACCACAGTGAAGCGAGTGACGCTTTGCCATTCTGTCACGCGGCTCAGGAAATTAGCGGAGTACTTTACAGAATTTGTGTGTGTGACCTTTTCAACAACACAGGATCTCTCGCGTTTGCTTTAATGAACTATTCATGGGAGAATTTCTGTCGACCCCTAAGCCGTTGAAGTCTCCCACTCGACTACTTACATAACTCTGTGTGTTATAATCCTCAACCCATTAATTATAGGATTGTCTTTTTGCTTATATACTATGTCATACCCAAAAGGTGAATTTGTGGTGTGTGTCTTTCAAACATGTTCAATTTAAAATTAGCTGACCTGGCAACATACAATAAAAAATATTGAAACTATTTACTCAGTAGAATGTTTGTTATGTGATTTAGTTTATATATTGATATTTATATATTAATGTTTATATAATATACATGACCAAAAATGCGTAAACAATATTACTATTTTATTGATATCGAATCATGCATATTCAATCTTAGCCACGGACATCCGCCGGAAGTGGTCAGTCAAAGTGGCGCCTACAACCGAAAAACAGACACGTGTTCTTAATGTGGCCCTTTTATGGACTAGTATGACTATCACAAATATAAATCTAACACAAATATCAAATAAAGGGCAGATAAATTCCATACAACGACGGCACTTTATCATGATGTTAGCCCTAGAAAGGGCTGTATGGAGTAAGTGAACTGAGGGCTTAAAAAGGGATTTGACGAGTCTGTCACAATCCAGGTAGCAAAGGTATCGATATGAACAGCATTCTTCTAGAGTTGTATTATTTGGTAAGTCTGTATATTATCTATGCCTCAACTGATTAATTGTCACTAGTAATAAATTTATGCCCCAACACATTAATTGTGACTCAAGTTAAATGTGCAACCATGGCATAGATCATCTTTTTATTCAATGCCAAACTAACGTTTATGCACAAACCTAACTTTTTGCCATAATGAGAATTAAAGACGAAATTGTTTTTACAAGTCAACGACCACTGAAGCTGAATGATCTCCAGCCAAATCGCCACTTCGACCATCGAATCATGCAGTGATACAATGATGTCACGTAAGTAGATACAATGATGTCACGTAAGTAGATACAATGATGTCACGTAAGTAGATACAATGATGTCACGTAAGTAGATACAATGATGTCACGTAAGTAGATACGCTACGGTGTAGTTATTAGTCTACCAGCACCAATGAAATAAATAAATAAACTCAGTCACTTCAACTATCAATGCATAAACCTGAAAGCTTGAATCGTTGTCTGTCAGTTATCAATGTGAAAGTAGAAGCATAGGGCATCGCCTTGCGTCTTGTAGGCTAGTCACCACGTTCCTGCGCACACATCAAGCACATTTTATTTTTATTCGTCTTTGTATTGGAACACCTTTTTCATTATTCACGTATTTTATCCCGACTGTCTATCAACAACACGCATAACACGACACCAAACAAGCAGTGTGTGTCATAGGCCTAGAATGTGTATTGAATCCGAAGCCATGCAATCCACGAAGTTGGGTCTTGCACAAATGGGTCGTGTCAGGTTATTTTATGAAATGACCCTTTAATATTTTAAGATGATCTTTTAATTTATTGAGACGATCAGCTAGTTCTTTTCTTAATGAAAATCTACGTTTTTTAATGATCCTTTAACCTCTTTAGAAGACCCCTTTATTGTATGCGGTGACCTTTTAATGCTTTAAGATGATCCCTTAGTTTATTGAGACGATCAACTAGTTTATTATTAATGACCGCTTGCACGTTTTGTGATCTCATAGCTTTTTCGAGAAGCCCCATTATTTTGCATGAGACGATCCCATATTTTTCAGACAATGAGCTACATCAGTTTTTAAATGATCCCTTACGCTTATTGAAATCATCCTTTACTTTTCTAGAAGACTAATTTATTGTATTACATGACCCATTAATGTTTGAGATGATCCATTAAGTTATCGTGACGATCAGCTTATTATTTAAAAAAAATCACGTCTTACAGTTTTCTTTATGATATGATACTGTAGTACACTCTGCAGTTTGTTTTACCAAAAATCTTAAGTTTGCATTTTGATGACTCGTTATATTTGTATTTTGATGATTCCTTCACTTTTCTGGAAGACCTCTTAATTTTACGATGCCTACCCTAATTTGTTTGAGACGATCAGCTAGCTATTTTGTTTAAATGATACCTTACATTTGGGATTAACGTAAGTTTTTTAAGGACCCTCTTCCTTTTCGTCTTCCCTACTACCCTGTCTGATTTGAACCCATCGTTTGCCCACATCAATTATTATTATTGCCATATGCTATCTAGGAGGATATATAAACGGCAGTCCATATGTCCTCCCAGAAAACCAGCAGCTGAATCGTTCACGATAAGGGTGAAAATGAAGATGTTGAGGAGGATGAGGAGCAGGACGATGAAGCTGATGAGGATGATGTAGTTGTAATCGTCATCATAATCATCTTCGTCGTTTTACCGGTCGATTATTACATTACCGGTCGACTTATTATATTACCGGTCGATTATTACAATACTGGCTGTAACACACGATTTCACATTTATATCAGTGGCATAACACGCAACAGAGGCGCCACGGGCAATTTCGGGCAACATCTATTACAGTATAACTAACCTCAAGTATCATTAGAACACCATATAAGAACTGAAACGACATTTCTGAATGACCATTAGAACGTCACGCAAAGGCGCGGTATGGTTTCTACGGGATCTGAGCGTAGCATATTTGACATCGTCCGACATAAACATGCAGCTTATATGCTATTATGAAAACGGGGGAAACATCCTATGTTGGTGTCCAAGGACAATGTCTGCCATGGTTCGTTACGGGGCGTCCAACAAGGATCTATTACTGCTTACCGGCCAGCGCGTTCTTCAATTTAGCATTACAATCCATGCGAAGTTGGCGCTTCTGTTAGCGAACCTGACAACACCCATTTGCGCTAGGTGTTTATATATATATATATATATATATATATATATATATATATATATATATATATATATATATATATATATATATATATACATATATATATATATACATATATATATATATATATATATATATATATATATATATATATATATATATATGTATATATATATGTATATATATATGTATATATATATATATATATATATATATATATATATATATATATATATATATATATATATATATATATATATATATATATATATATATATATATATATATATATATATATATATATATATATATATATATATATATATATATACATACATACATACATACATACATACATACATACATACATACATACATACATACATACATACATACATATATACATACATATATATATATATATATATATATATATATATATATATATATTAACTATTGTAACTTATATATTGTTTTGTAAACACACACGCTTTTCTTTCGAAATAGATAACCCGTAGAAATATAATCTTGGTTTATAGAGTGATCATATACAATGGTCATTTACTAAAACGATATTCGGTGACGTATGCGGTTTGGAAATTTACTGCAATAACGATTGCTCCCCTTTCAACGAGTTCTGCAGCCGGCGTGACGCGGTCCGAAGTCGTTGAAGCATTTTGGCGAGGTGGGTTTGGGGATATTTATCTGATTGTTGGTGGAAATTTAAGAGATGAGGCGTACATGTGCATCCGTTACGACATCTGAATTGCAGAAGGGTGTTTCAAAATATTAATGCCGTGTCTCCTAAGTGTTCACAGGTTTATATAATGCGTTAAAACGACTGCCATTGCATAAATTTACAGTGTAGTGTCGCTGTCTTTACTCGAGGCTGAGCCGACATGGTGGCGTGCTTCCGACATGCTGGTTTGTTTAATGGGGCATAGTCGCAATTTCGGATAATAACAGCGAATAACGTTTCATGACGGAGTCAGCTGGTGGAATAAGATGTGTCATGCATAATCAGTACAGCATCATCGTTGCAATTTTTAATATAGTTAACGAAGTTCGATGATCATGCGCAGCCGTGGTTTAACATCTAAATTTAGTTACGGAAAATAGACCGCAGTATGTTATTTCATTTCGTCTTGTTTTATCTAGCTGTGGTGGCTAACGTGACAGTTGTTTTGTTGAAGAATGTCTCCCTTTTCTGACACACCCAGTCCTATGCATAGTCAGTCGCCATAAACTTTTTTCTATCTGGCTTTTCCAGCTCCAGAGTGGGGCGCACGATTCTGCCTAACCCAGTCCCAGACATCAGTGACACTGACAGTGTCACAGTGATACTGTAATTTCTGTTTTATGAATCGGTGTCAGTAAAAAGGAATTGAAACAGATAAAGCCACTTCCTAAATTGGCATACCTTGTTCAGGATGCCACTGCCCAAATCCTTTTGCGAAAGTTGATGTATTTCCAGCTGAAGTCGTGTCCTTTTCCCATCCGTGTTGTGGCTTGCCTCCACTTCTTTTCCCTTGCACCTGTGTGCATGCACACACATACACACTTGTACTCACAGACCACACGTGCATGAAAAGTGCTAAAAACTGGTTCTGTTCACATTTTTATAATTAGTGAACTCAAAATCTGAAACTCGCAAACAACTGAAGACTATTACAAGCATATTATTTAAAGGTGCTTGTGTACGTTTTTGAAAAATTAAAATGTTTTAATATGTTATACACAGTTTAATGTTTCTGTTGACAGGTAGTATGCAAAGAACTGAAGCTGCTTTGATTTGAACTTTCCTAACCAAGACGGTCTATCTTCGGCAAGTTTGCACTGCAGACATGGACTAATAATTTCTATACAATCTTGAATCATCGTTGTCAAAGAGTGCAGTGATATCAACACCACCTGATAAGATAACATTCGACACACACACAATGGAGGCACCTCATGAGGGTGAAAGTTCACTTGATGTTACTGATGCAAAAGTTGTGATTAAAACTGAGGGAGATCCCGAAGTTATTGTTGAAGTTGCCCAGAAAGAGGCAGAGAAACCATCGAAGGTGTGCACCTCTGGTGACACCGATGATGTGCTGACCAGCGACGCTGTTGTCTTGTCAAAGCAGACGGCTGGAGGGGATTGTCTCACCCGTTCCAGTACCGATCTGACCCCAGCACCACGAGAAAGAAAGGATTCGGAGAAAAGCCCTGTGACCCCGGAGAAACGTGTTGCAACCCTCGAGAAGGAGGTGCAGCGGTTACACCGAGTTGAGACGGAGAAAATGAAGCAGTGTAAGGCACAGGATGAGAAGCTGCGGTCTCTCGACAAGCGATACGAGACACTGCAGATGTCTAACTGCCACCTAGCCGAGGTCAACAGCTACCTGTGTCAGCGTGCCATACAACTGGAGCAATCCCTGCAGCATATGGGCATCGATCCGACCACCATCGGTCGGCGGCTAAAGGTGGAACTGCGTAACAAGGTGCTCACTCCTTTCACCGAGAGGCAGCCGCTGTCAGCTGAAGAAGTTGCCGTGCTGTCGAACCGGTCATCAAAGCGTCGAAGGAAGAGGAGGGGAAAGCCGGGGAGCAGGCTTGACCAGGATGGCATTGAGGAGAACAACAGCCGTCGGTCAAGCACAGGTGACGGCACCATGTCTGGCCAGTCGTCGAACGCCAATGATGGTGGTGCAGCAGCGCTGAAGAAGAAGACGAAACGGCGCAACAATCGGTTCCGCGGGCGCCGACAACGGGAAGTTAACTGGGCCGATGTGCTGCTGGTCACCGATTGCTACAACCGCATGACGCTCAACACGAAGGAGATCGACCATGCCGACACGGTCATTGTACGCGTCAAGCCACTGCGATGTGACAAGAACATCCTGGATGCGACGGAGTATATCTCGCATGCTGATGACTGGCAGCCTCTCAAGTGTCTCATGTATCTGGTCGGGTCGAACGACCTGCGCGACGGTGATAAATCTGTGCAGAGGTGCATCGAAGAAACGACCGAGCTTGTCAGCAAGACGCAGAAACTCCTTCCGGATACACACATCGCACTGAGTGGCGTCCTCTTGCCCGACGACAGCGACGAGCACTGGTTCAGCGACCGTGCAGAAGAGTTCAACCTTGGTCTGCAACGTATTTGCGACTCAAATCCGCTTCTACACTTTGTCGACAACGCCAACATTGGCCGGGGCGCCGTGCAGTACGGCAGCGATGGCGTTGACCTGCTTGGAGAAGGTCGACAGTTGTTGCTTAGCAACATCAGTCGCACTGTCAATTCGGTGCTCGATCTTTTCCCTGCGTCACCGCAGCCAGCGCCCTCTGAGAACGTCGGCAACGGGGAGCCAAATAGTGTACATCTGTCTGGTCAAGACTGAATATGTGTCGCTGTGACATCGCGTACGCTTTCTTATGCACATTTGTAGTGGGAACACATAAGAACAAGTTAACCTGTTAATCAGGTATTCTACATATAGTTTGATAATCACAGTCACATGGATGATCCATACACTGTAGTTTCTTGCACATATCAATGTGCTGCTTCACACAAATCTGCGCCTAACAGATGTTATAGTCCATCGGCTCAGATGAAATTAGTAGCAGGCTCGACCAACAAACATGCTTTGTTAGAACTTAAATTGGTACATGGTCCCAGTTTAAGTTACAAATTATGGTGTTTTAAGGTGCGGTAAAACCACTTCAGTGATTACGGAATTGAGTTGTATCGTACATCCAGGATGTTTTGCATCAATGTTCCTACAAAGTTTTGTTTGCACCGAAATCCACATAAATTGTGTGATGTACACTTTGAAATGAAGCTGTCCAAGCCTCAAAGTGGTGATTTGAAGATACAATGTAAATCTATTGGTTCAACCTACCATGTTTGGTAGATAATGTCACATATATTTAATAATTATTTTTGGGCAGCTTGTAAGTGAAACCGCTGTTACCTAGGGGAGGGTAACTGTGAACGCATCTTTTCTGTTTTGAGGTTAATTGGCACCCTTGTATGGTCACCAGCCTGTATTCACTCATATTGATAATTGTCTCCAACGTGTTTACAACTATAAGTCTTATATGTGAAACTGCCACAGGTATGTTCTATTGCAGAGGAAGCATTTGATGTGAAAATTATTATTACACTGGTACGGTATCGGGGTGGTGCTTGCTTGAAATGTCTAAGAGGAAATGAAAAAATATTGAGGTACTGGAACACTTAACATTGGATTATTTTGTTGTGCATTTTTCTTGTTATTTTCTGCAGCAAATGCTGCCTGGCGCTGTACCCAATCTGATAAGTACGGGGCAGCATTATTGTATTTTCTGTGTTGGCGTTTATTAGTAAAAGTTGGGTTCATATTACGAGATGTGTTTTGTCTATTTTTTGCTGACCTGAAATTGAGCCTATTGTTACATGTTACACTTGATTATGTTACAGTTATTGTGTAACAGGAGACTAATAGGTGACAGATATATGTATCACTGTCCCCAGTGTGACGCTGGACTTGGGATTACAATGTCTCGCAGCATGCAGTCTCTGTGACTAGGCTTGCTAACAAATGCATATCGACACATTTGGCTGCAAAGGCCATTTTCCAGGAACACATGCAAATGTTTTGGGATTGCATGCAAATGTCTTGCTTATGCATTTGAATAAATTTCAAGTTAAGTAATTGAACTAATACTGAATGATTAAGAGTTTGTGTTATATTTGGAACAAAATGTCTAGAAACATTAATTTTTACATTATTAATTTATTATGTATTAACAAAAGCATTGTAGTACCACTATGCACAGGTGCAGGATCTAACAATAAAAATGTTTAATGTACACATTCAAATGCTCTGAACATTTCACAGCTGCATTTTAATGCACATTGAAATGCATTTGTTAACAAGCCTAATTTTGACACTAGAATATCCAGAGGAAAAATGGAAATGCCATAGTGTACTAATTCGGGGGAAGGGAGGGGGTCTGAAAATTAGTACTCTCTGTACTAACAGGAAAATGTTGACAATTGTGAATGGCCCCTTAAGTGTTTGTACTCAAAACATTGACAAACTTGAAATAGTCAGTGGAATGCCGAGTAATTTCTAACCAGTTCTGTTGTCGGGGATTATGCAATAGGATTTTCATAATTTAATAGCCTGCCATCTAATGATCAAGTGTACTGGTATTATGGTACAGCTTCATATTTCATAATTAATAGATATTGTAATTCAAACGTAATGGCAATCAAAAAGGTGACATGGACAGAATACAAAGAAACAATCTCAAAAACAGGTTAACGGCCGATTCATTTAACGTTGTGCATTGATGTATTTTCCCTTAAACATTGTTTATTTTCTGATCACAGTGCATTATGGCGAATAGGAAGTTAATCACAAGTCTGAGGTCAGTAAGACATCGATTTCATGTAATGTCATATATCTGTCTTTTGAGATCATCCCTAAGATGACAGCTTGGAGCAACATACATCGAATGTAGACACAGAAAACAATGGATTTATTATAATCAATCAGTTTCTTCAGTTTTTGTAAGCAAACTGATGAGTATATATTTACATATATGCCGTTAAAGGACAAAGTAAATGTTACAGATATAATACAGAACAGTCAATTGGCACTGCAAGAATTAAAGAAATGTCAAACTCCACAATAAAATTTGTACACACATAATTATAGTACGTTAGTAGCGTATTCCACTGAAAGTACGACTTGAATACAGTTTAAGACATCAAAAATGTGAGTTTTTGTACAGTAAAAAAGCATGCAGCAGAAAAATAAAAACTTCCTTTAGTGAACAGTGTTATGGTTATAAATACCCTCAATGAAATAGGGTATACCAATGTTTTTTTACAATCTTGATGTGTGGCAAATCGTGTACAGCGTGTGCCTTGCATACATGTGTGCTAGTTTTGGTTCAGCTTTACTAAGTCTTGTTAAAAACTTTGATTGTATATAACAGAAGACTTGATTTCCCACAAAATCGTAATATGATGAAAAAAAACAATTTGAATAAATTATTTGTTAACCAATCAAGTGATACCAACATGCTTTACATTTTCGTGGAAGAAAGGTCATTTTTGTGCTGTAAATACTAGCAGCTAGTACAAGCCTTTGATGCAATTATTCGCATTTTTTGTTAATAAAATAAACATGTTACACAAGTCATGCATAAAAAATGCAATCCAAATCTCTTTGGCACTACCACATGACAAACTTTTGACATTTACAAACTTGACGCCTGGTATAATAAAATCCAGCAACAGAGGAATACAAACAACCACCAGTAAACAGTTTTAAGGTTATAAATACCCTCAGTGAATTAACACTTATATAGGGCATGCCTTTCATGTGGAAAAATACTTTCTTCCAATCTCCTATGTACTGCTCCATGTACATTGTGTGCATACATACATACATTTGCGCCAGTTTAAAGTTCCTACTCAATCCAATTGTTTGTTCATTTCGGACTCATTTAAAAAAAAAATGAATATATCTAGTACCCACTATCCACTACGACATGCTAGCTCGTTTGTACAAATTTAGCACTTAGGCTAAGTGAAATCATTTGGCGGGTCTGGCGAAAATTCTGCAAAAAAGAGTAAAAGTGGTCTGACCATATATAGTATAAGGCTATTCATACTCGCAAATTACCCGATCTAACGATTTTAATTAAAGTGTACATTCTTTTATTAAACTGACTGCCCCTATTACTATACAAACACTATAGATTTAAACACCTTCTTTTGTTAAACTGACTGCCCCTATTACTATACAAACACTATAGATTTAAACACCTTCTTTTGTTAAACTGACTGCCCCTATTACTATACAAACACTATAGATTTAAACACCAATTGACCTGATTCACCATTGGCTAAATCAACCGAGGGTGGAGGTTTAAGACATTTCTTGTTATTTTGCTTCAGCTTTACTTGTTTAAGACTTTGATTGTATATATATATATATTATATAACCAAAGAACGCTGGATTTCTTCAACCAAACATGTAACATAGTACATTATAAAAAATGTTAACAAATTATTTGTTTTCCAACCATGCACAATTATATACAAATAATATCAACATATATTTTACATTTTCGTGCAAGAGAAGTCATTTCAGTGCTGAAAATGCCAAAGAAAACAGTAGCTAGAATAAATTTTTAATGCAATTATGCTCACTTAAATTAATAAAATAGACATGAAACACGAGTCATGCATCAAATGCCACACAAAATCTCTTAGGCACTATAATATGACAAACTTGTCAAGTCATGCATGTATCTACATTTAAAACAAACATTTCAATCACAATGCTGCCTGATATGGAGTATTACAGACCTGAGAATCTGAGATCTATTCTGTAATGTGACAAAGTGACACTATTTTCTATGCCAAATTTTGTCTCAATAGCAAGAGAGTAGCAACACATTCATAGCTGCAACCAGACCAGGGAAGAATTACATTATTCCAATTACACACCAATTACAGCATAGCAATTCCACCTCAAAAATACCATTTTCAATTATCAATTCCATATCGCAATAACAGTATGTGGACAGAGCAACCATCAACATACTCAATGAAAAAAAATAACATTTATTTTTTTTGTAATTTCAAATATATTCATCCATTAAAAGTTTGAGTACATTATAAAGAAAGAATTTAAAGAAAGAAACCTACATGTTGTAATTAAAGAGTGATAAACCAATTACATTTTAACTAATTCCAAAGACTTTAAAACATAATGCGGTCATGAATTCCAATTCCGGATTTGTAACTGGCATTTCAATTACGCTCTACAATGTAACTGATCCCAAGTCTAGCTGTAACATAGACAGGTCATTTAAATTTCAATTACGCTGTACAATGTAACTGATCCCAAGTCTAGCTGTAACATAGACAGGTCATTTAAATTTCAATTACGCTGTACAATGTAACTGATCCCAAGCCTAGCTGTAATATAGACAGGTCATTTAAACGGCCTATTTGGACTCTTACAAATTTACTACGCTTCCGTTTCATTCCGGTAGACTTTATACTTTTCGATGGTGACACTGTCCTTTTCTAATGATGACCACTTGGCTTGATAGCACGGTGGACGCTTCATCTTCTTCTGCTGCATCAATTCGACAACTCCGCTTGGCCGCAGACTTCCCATAAGGCCATGCACCATCAATCTGCATCATCAACATATGTGAAAAATCTGAATTGGGGTCGAATACGACTTTCTGGATAAAATATGAATATGTTGCATTTTAAAATTTAATAAAATATACATGTTCAAGCATATATAATACACTCAATACACTAAATGTTGCATGTACTTGACCGAGTCACCAACAATATAAACATCAAATACAATTGTATATACATGCTTCTGGAAAAAAGCCAATTACAATAACAAACATTTAAATACAAATGCTTATTTGACCAAACAATCTGAAATCTATTCAGTTCAATCGTTTTTATTTTATTTAATACAGACAATATCTATTCTGATATCTTCTTCTTCTAATATCCGCCCAAATGTGTTTAAATGAACCACAGCCTTTTATTATTATAATTTGACCATTATCTGTTTATGAATACCAACCTTGCCAGTCAGCAGGCAATGTAAACATGATATTGACCTTGTCATTCAGCAGGCAATGTAAACATGATATTTGAGTCAAACCATTCAAATTAAACCGACAATGGTCCAATTATAAGAAAACATTGTGGTGCATTAAAACACACTTGAAGGTTCGAGATGTTAGTGGTGTGTATGGCTTTAGGCTATTCAGATTTAAGACCCTTTCTAAGAAGAACAGTTTGAAAATTTAAGACCTTTTTAAGATGAACAATTACAAAATAAATTTAAGACCTCTTTCATGACAAATTCGATACAAAATAAATAAAAAAAGTGTCATACAAACATCCTATAGAGCTATCATTTATTTGGTGATCAAACTGTATTATTTGATTAAGGAAGCATATCAATCAGTGACAAGCAGTCCAATCCACCATTGTTGAATAACAGCCTAAGCCTAGTTTGGTGAAATCAAATGTAAAGGTACAATCTTATATAGTGCGGTATCCAGTCCTTGGGACTGCTCAAAGCGCTTTACACTTCACCCCCTGGCAGACCTGTTCATTCCAACTCCATCACGACTTCTCTGGGAAGCATTCAGCCACACTTCAATTATCGTGCTAAGACTACTCGTTCATCCACCATTGTCTATATACTCATTTATGCAGGTGAGGGAACTATGGCAATGTGGGTTGAACAAAATTACCAAATGATACTGCTTTCTTTGACCTTTCTACACTAGTTGACTTACCGTGGTGACAGGGCAACGACGGTGGCAATCAACAGGGTAAACCAGAAGACGGGGTTGGCAAGGGAATGTTGGGAAACCCAGTAGGGATCGGAGGGATGGAGGCACGACACACAGAGGCTATCAAACACCAGGTTGAAGAGGAGGTAGGTCGCACAACTGATGAACAACCCAAGCCAATGGAAGACGCCCTACGGAGAAATGTCTCTTTTACTCACTATACACGATTATTGTACATCAGCGTCATTCCAGAGCTTACACCAGCTGGCTGCGGTGTGCATCAATACCTGCTATACATTGTTCAGTTTATGCAGTAAACAGACTTAAAGCGAAACAATAAGCGCCTGGCAGGTCTGCTAAATTAAGTGCCTTCGAATGAAATTGAAGGGCCGTCAGAAGCAATGCAAACTCTCAGTCATGCAAGCTGTGTCATGCAAGTCAGAACGGGATAAGTTGAATTTAGACACAAACAGCATGGCCATATCCTATTGGCAACCATAGAGGTAGGTGTTTATAAATAGATTTTCATTTGGTGAGCGAATTTGCTAGACTCTGACACTCGTAACGTAGGGTTATCCAACAGTATGGCGTGGGGACATGAAATCAACATGCTGCGTGTTCAACAAGGTTTTCTTAGTAAACCACTGGCATGATATTCTTAATTGTAGTAGTAGTAGTAAAGCTTTACTGGCATGATATTCTTAATTGTAGTAGTAGTAGTAGTAAAGCTTTACTGGCATGATATTCTTAATTGTAGTAGTAGTAGTAAAGCTTTACTACTACTACAATTAAGAATATCATGCAAGTGGTTTACTAAGAAAACCTTGTTGAACACGCAGCATGTTGATTTCATGTTCCGCACCATACTGTTAGATAACGCCATAATCACTAAAAAAAAGCTTTATTTCATGATAGTGACCATGTCATGTTTATCGCATGATTTTCAATGGGCCATCTTTTTTATTTTAAATAGATATTCTATATAAATTAATTAATTAAATTAAAACCACTGAGTAAAAGCCCTCAATTTATAGTAGTAGCAATTGTAGTTGCAAATGGTTATGTCTTAGTAACTCTTATAGGTGACAGGCATGACTTTTGTTTCGCTTTAAGTAACACATAAGTATGGTTGGTAAATATCAATGCCCTGTTGGTGTCAAACTGAACTTTGATAACTTGAATACCCATCATAACTCGCACTGTTAACCCGGTCCCACCGGGATGTGCCACTTTATGTAAACACACAACTTAGCTGAAACACATGGACAACTCGAAGAGTTTCATTTTTGTTGTCAGCATAACTTTAACTGACCTGTGTTTCTTACCCATGAGTGTGTCTCTGAAGAGATGTGAAGAAGAGTGGTGAAAACACATGCCGTGTTACACGTGAAGCCAAACTCTAGCAGGCCAGTGTTACTGCCAACGTACGCCTGAAACATACCGTGTTCGTCCTATTAAGTGTACATGCCCAAATTGGCAAACACCCCCTTTTTTAATCAGCAGGATCCATTATTATAGTAATTTGACCAGTGTGGAACAACTGAAGTGTCGACATCTGGTGTTAAACAGTTGGTACCACTTTTCAGTTGTTCTACACTAGTCACCAAATAACACCACTCGTGTTAAACAGTGACGTTATTGTCCCGAGAAATATTTTTTTTGGATGCTTATAAGAACAGATTCCGTGACATTTTCCATAGCCCAATTTTTTTTACAAACTTCTTACGACCAATACTTCGCAAATGTAAGACCTTTTTCCATGACATATTCAAAATAACAAATAAATTTGGTTCAAACTCCCTTTAGGAGCCATTTATTTATTTGTTCAAACCCCTCTAGGAGACATTTATTTATTTGTTCAAACCCCCTCTAGGAGCCATTTATTTATTTGTTCAAACCCCCTCTAGGAGCCATTTATTTATTTGTTCAAACCCCTCTAGGAGCCATTTATTTATTTGTTCAAACCCCTCTAGGAGCCATTTATTTATTTGTTCAAACCCCTCTAGGAGCCATTTATTTATTTGTTCAAACCCCCTCTAGGAGCCATTTATTTAATTGTTCAAACCCCTCTAGGAGCCATGTATTTATTTGTTCAAACCCCCTCTAGGAGCCATTTATTTATTTGTTCAAACCCCTCTAGGAGCCATTTATTTATTTGTTCAAACCCCTCTAGGAGCCATTTATTTATTTGTTCAAACCCCCTCTAGGATCCATTTATTTATTTGTTCAAACCCCCTCTAGGAGCCATTTATTCATTTGTTCAAACTCCCTCTAGGATCCATTTATTTATTTGTTCAAACCCCCTGTAGGAGCCATTTGTTCATTTGTTCAAACCCCTCTAGGAGCCATTTATTTATTTGGTGTCACATGGTTGTGTTCACAGTTTGTAGAGAGACACTTACAAAATAAGGCACAAAGAAAAGCACTAGGCTCTGCCACAGGGCATCCAGAATTGAGATGATATAGGACGTCTTCTTGTAGACCTGAAACAGGCAACATACAAGAGTAAGAATCCAATTATAATAAGCATAAATATTATAAATTTTATAAGTATGGAAAAAATGGTGGCGCCACCAGATGAGTAAAACAAAACTAACAAAACGCTCAAATAAATTAGTTTGGTAAATCTAAACACAACGGTCCACATCTTCACTGATTATAAGTAAATCATAAACACCATATAGTCAGCCGAAACATCAGGCAACATGAAGATCTCTTGTCTGCAGCAAGATACAAACTGAGATGGTATGGCCCTGTCACCAGGTCCATTGACCTAATTAAAGCCATCCTCCAACGCAGTGAGAAGCTAGAGAAAGAGCTGGACAAACAATATGAAAGAGTGGACATGACTTGACTTCCATGAGATGCAAGTGGCTGCGAGTGACAAAGGGGAGACAGATTGTCAGATCATCAGAGGAGATGACCACACATGGCGAACAATGGGTACTATGCAAAGTAGATATAAAGAGAATATGTGTCAGTGAAATTAAATGCTACCACAAGATACTGCAAGTACCCTGGGTAGCGCACCGCACGAATGTATCGGTATTGAGCGTACTTCATACACCACAAAATTGGTTGTGTAATTTTGTAAAGCGTCAAAAACTGAAATATTCTTTTCCATGGCCCAATTTTTTTCAAGCATACTGTATGTTCATTAGGTCGAGTATGGTATGTTTTGGAATGGTACCAGTTAGCTGGTAGAATGGAGGCAGAGACACAATGCTTTCGCAAGAAGATTTGGGCAGCAACGTTCCTAACAGAACATGCAAATTGAAGAAGAAATAATATAATGTCCCCCCGATGGTCCTACCTTGCCGAGTGGCCCCTGTTTGTAGAGCTGTGGCTCCTTCTCCAGTATGTGTCCTGGAGCATTCTTGTCAAAGATGCCGAGGACGAGGGGAGGCAGAGACGTGTAGAAGATGTTGAAGAAGATGAGGTTGAGCTCATCCACCATGATGCTGCCGGAGAACCCACTGAACATCTGGAACCACATCAGTAGGAAGACAAACACCTGAAAGAGAAAGAGAATTCAATATCAATACAATGTGTCAGTAGGAAGACAAACACCTGAAAGAAAAAAACAATATCAATACAGCAGGAAGACAAATACATGCAAGAGAAAACAATACCAATACAATGTGTCAGCAGGAAGACAAATACATGCAAGAGAAAACAATATCAATACAATGTGTCAGCAGGAAGACAAACACCTGCAAAAGAAAGAGAAAACAATACCAATACAATGTGTCAGCAGGAAGACAAACACCAGCAAGAGAAAGAGAAAACAATACCAATACAATGTGTCAGCAGGAAGACAAACACCTGCAAGAGAAAGAGAAAACAATACCAATACAATGTGTCAGCAGGAAGACAAACACCTGCAAGAGAAAGAGAAAACAATACCAATACAATGTGTCAGCAGGAAGACAAACACCTGCAAGAGAAAGAGAAAACAATATCAATACAATGTGTCAGCAGGAAGACAAACACCTGCAAGAGAAAGAGAAAACAATACCAATACAATGTGTCAGCAGGAAGACAAACACCTGCAAGAGAAAGAGAAAACAATACCAATACAATGTGTCAGCAGGAAGACAAACACCTGCAAGAGAAAGCAATACCAATACAATGTGTCAGCAGGAAGACAAACACCTGCAAGAGAAAGAGAAAACAATACCAATACAATGTGTCAGCAGGAAGACAAACACCTGCAAGAGAAAACAATACCAATACAATGTGTCAGCAGGAAGACAAACACCTGCAAGAGAAAGAGAACACAATATCAACTCAATGGGAATACACCCATGTTCTTGGGCAAGTCAGCCGATTTCATTCCTAGTCTTCCCAGCTGTCTTAATATCTTCTTCTACTGTTCTTCTTCAGCATTCTGTCTACCTCTTATTCTTTTTCCAAGTGGTGTAAGAAGTAATCACGTGGGCTGCAATGCAACTTTCTCATAAAATACAAGTGTTGGCCAACATTCTTGTAGAACTGATGACAAATCCACCAAGAGAGAATGTATGGTGACTGTCACTGTCTGATTTATTGGCGTGCCAAAATATGTACACAACAGCGGTTTTTATATATTGTAAAAGTTTTTTATTTTATTTCATCGCCACATTTTATATTTTCGAATATGCAAGGTTATGAAAGATAATAATTGTAACATATTTTGCATAGGTATTATTGACATGTTATAAAATATTAATAATTATTTGTGTCGCAGTGTTCGACTGCAAATCAATCATCGCTCAAACTGAAAAAGATAACATCAATCAGCAAGCATGGAGAACCAGTTAATTTATTCATTTAGACATAATTTAAGAAAATTTAGGCATTTTAGTTATACGAAACATCACATCAGCTCTCTACGACTAAGCAAATAAAATTAAATTGTGAAACAACATTCCTGTAGAACATACTACTGTAAGATGCGGTACTTACTGCATTCTTGTAGAACATGAAGAGAATCATACGAGCAAGTCGATCGTAGCACCAGTGTCCGTGGACGAGCAACAGTTTACGGAGCATGTAGAAACGAGGCAGTGCGAAGTCGGAAGCCATGACGGCTTGCATTCCCTCCTGTCCTGATATTCCAATTCCTACGTCGGCCATCTGCAGCATGCTCACGTCATTTGCACCATCCCCTGGTGACAAATATGAGAACTAGATGTTGGAACATAGCGAACGGATCGGGAATGCTTACACATTTTCTACACACAGGCTCCACATTGAACATATACCTAAGACAGCAGACCGTCGTCTTTCATTGCCTCCTTGATCTGATGTAATAGATCGTCACCACTAGTGGCAGAGGCCGTTCTCGGTTTGCCCATTGTCTAAGTGGCCGGTTTCGATAGACGTAAACACTTCTGGGGTGCAGTGTATGGTCCACTGCAGATTTGCAAATTCAACAATACACCTAGTGAGCGATACTAGGTTAAGTTAGGCCAACGTAGAGACTTTCTTTCATATATACCTGTCAATATCCACACTCTCCTCTCCAAGACCCTTGCTTCTTCATACTTTAGGTCATCGCCGTCCACATATGCTTAAAATCCAGAGACCCATCGTCTTCCCAAGCATTACATTGGTGGTTTTTCAGGCAGCATTAGTTAAGACGACCAATACAAGGTGACACGTGACTATATGCTTTCGTCAAAAGTATACCGACGCTATATAAAACCATGCACACAGTATTATTATAGTCTAGGACAATGACAAATAACATGTTAGCTTCAGAAATACATTAACTATTGTTCATTAGTACGGCTTTTAATAAGGAAAACCAGACCACAGATTCAGAATGTCTCAGAATACCTGGACAATGATATTAACTTATATACAGCACTGGTTAGTTTAATTTGTTGTATAATAAGACAAGACAAACCAAAGATTCAAAATGCTTCAAAACATCTGGATCATTTACATACCTACTGCACATGTTAGTTTCTTCTGGTGATCACGAACTAGCTTCACCACGGCAGCCTACAGAAAATTAACAACAATATCAGGGATTAGGACTTACTACTATTTTCCAATTTCAAGAAAAGTGTTAAACAGAGTGCCACCAAAATATTTTGTGATTCTAATTACAACTTTAACTATTGCGCAATTGCATTACAACTATACAGACAGCGTTGAAAAACATCAGTTAATACTGTACATAACAAGAAACCAGGCTCAACATAAATGTGTTTAAAATATTTAACAATCCAATCTAGATAAAAAGATATGTAAAAGTTACAGCAAGATTGCAGAAAATTTCACAGAATAAAAAATTGTGAGACTTTTTTATGTATGTCTCACAGTGACATCATTTTGCAAAGTAGATAATATCATATTTAGGATTACACATAGTAATAACTGTTTAACGTGTGCCCTTTTCTAGTAATTCTTTTATGTTATTCCTTGATTTTTATAAATACATTCTAACTTAAATGTACTCATATAATTTTACCAAACACATATTTTGTATCTATTGTACATTTGTTCAATCTTATTATTGCAAATATCATATTATATATTTAAAAAGAATTTCAATATTTTAACTTTGAAAATACTTAATAAAAAGGATATTAAAAACCTTTTGGAATGGGGTTGCTCGGCAACAGAGCACAGAGTTGCAGTGAGCCGTCAGACTGAGAAACTCTGTCTCGAAGTTCTGCTCCAACACGTAGCCGAGAGTCTTGCCATCAACGACAAGGGCCACTTGTCTGTCAATGGGTTCCATAGCTTTGCCACCAGGGTGCACCACTTGCTCTTGCTTCAGTCGTTCTATGTGCTCCAGCTTACCCTTCAGTAAATCGCCTATCGAGTCCTGTTAGAGATAGAAAATTTTTAACTTCTTACATAATAATGATGACATCTCATGTAGTGCGAGTATCTTTCAAAGTGCTCATGGTATTTTGTTCCATTACACGAACTAGTTTTGGCAGCACCTAATTAACTGCCCATCCTACAAACAACTGGTGAATGAACGACAAGCTACACATTTACTTCCTGTGTGGGATCTTTTACTTTCCCTGATATTGACATGCCTTTTAGTGTCTCTTCTGAATGACACAAGCTGTGGGGTGAACAAAATCGCCTAAGCTTCGAAAAGGCAGCAGGTGGATTCAAACCCCAGTCCTCTTGATCGACACCGCGGGGTTCTACCACAGAGCTACAGAGCCCCACACGACTATACCTCATCATGTTTCTTTCACCATACTGAATGAAGCGTCTTACTGAGGAAACAAAATAGCCTGCGGAAAACGTTGTACATGGGTGGGCTTTGGAACACATTATCTGGGTGCTCAGTCAAAACATTGGTGTTTTATGGGAGGGCTGTTTAAAACATGATTATATTCAATGAATAGGCATTTGAATGGTGTTTGTGTTTGACGTTAAAATAAAGTTTGCATTCTTGTTGGACTTTTTGAAAAAGTTTTTATGTTTACAATGTTTGTATTTTGTGGTTTGCTGTTGAAACAATGTTTGTATTTTGTGGTTGGCTGTTGAAACAATGTTTGTATTTTGTGGGTTGGCTGTTGAACCACTGTTTGTATTTTGTAGGTTGGCTGTCAAACAATGTTTGTATTTTTTGGGTTGGCTGTTGAAACAATGTTTGTATTTTGTGGGTTGACTGTTGAAACAATGTTTATATTTTATGATTGGGCTTTTGAAAAAAGAACAATTTATGTATTTTTTGGGTGGACAGATACAAAGACATCAAGATTGCGTTTTATTGAAAGGATGAGATTTTGAAAAAAATTTTTTGCTCTATGAGTTGATATAACAACACCCCCATTAACTGACCTTGTTTCTCGCTGTCAAACAGATGAGTTCCTGGTCGAATGAGATTAGCTGGCAGGAATAGGCAATGTTGAGGGCTGTCTCCTGTCAAGTCAACATACCCCATATTATCACATGCAACAAAGCTACAAAGTCCAATCATTCAATGTTACTTTTGTGCATCACACAACCTTTATGTACACATTTGTAGCATAATTCATATAATAGTAATTGCAAGTGAAAGAACTTATTTGTAGTATATGCATGGTGAGAGAATGGACAAATAGTTTATCGTATTCATGGTCACATGACGGATTCTCTCCGCCTGCGACATGTCCTGCATGCGGAGAGACCAGGACAACCCGGGTATCCTCTCTGGGCTGTTCTATTTAACTCGGGGAGGTCTTCACACCTGTCCTCAACAAACAGAATGGCAATTTCTCTCTGTGGAGAGGACAAACAGAATAGACCTTAAACTTCTAATTTCAACCCAATGATGTGCCATCTCACAGATGTTTCCTGTGTTGTTTCCGTGACAATGAAGTGCCATCTCACAGATGTTCCCTGTGTTGTTTTCATGACAATGAAGTGCCATCTCACAGATGTTCCGTGTTGTTTCCATGACAATGAAGTGGCATCTCACAGATGTTCCCTGTGTTGCTTCCATGACAATGAAGTGCCATTTCACAGATGCTCCCTGTGTTGTTTCTGTGACAATGAACAGCTATCTCACAGATTTTCCCTGTATTGTTTCCATGACAATGAAGTGCCATCTCACAGATGTTCCGTGTTATTTCAGTGACCCTGGTTGCCATCTCACAGATGTTCTGTGTTGTTTCAGTGACCCTGGTTAACCACTGACCTGTTTGTCTCCGGTCAGCACCCACACGTTGATGCCCGCCTCGCGTAGGGCAGCAATCGTCTCCGGAACCCCCTCCTGTAGCTTGTCCTCGATGCCCGTTGCACCTACAAACAAAACCTTTCAATCTATATGGCGCTCCTCCAACCTATGTATAATTCAATCAATGGAATCCCATCACTGTTTATTGCTAACTACTCATTTATCATCGCCAACCATCGTCCTTGAATCAGCAACTTTCTTGTTTTACATCAGTGAGAAGATGACAGCTGGTTCAAGGTCTACATCTCGGCCCAGTAGATCATGGTACAATCGGGCTTCCCTGTCACACCAAGTTGTACCATTAGGAGATTTCCAAAGCACTAGCTTGGAAACTCATTTATACATCTGAGTGAACTGAGGCAAAGTGGGGTGAACTAAATTGCCTAAGTTTTGAAACGACAGCAGGTGGACTCGAACCCTGGTCGTCTAGCTTGGCCGTTCTGCGATCTGACCGCTGAGGCACCATGCCACAACAACTACACGTCTACAACGCAACAATTTCCTCTGCTAAAGTTCGGATGTGTTTCGCTGTTTACAGTGGATTTTATCACTATTAATAAATCCAAGTGTTGTGGTATATTATTATTTTTAAACTGTAATTTGATCAGTTTTTTAAGTATTACTAATGAAAAACCTGAAATCCTAAACATAAAAGCTGTACCACTTGTAGCAAAAAAAGCAATCCATGCATTAAATATATACTGGTGAGTGGATGACAATTGAACTTTCATGTGTGAGACTAAATTACTAATGTAAATGCAATCAGAATGTAATGTCCTATGCAGGATTTTATTTTGCAAAACATCTGCTATACTGCTGCTTGAGTTTCAAAAACAGCTGTCATACCAAGAAGTTCCAGTTTAGTTTCCACTTTGCAGGCTGACTGAGAGAGAAGGGCATCCCTGTGTTCAAGGGAACTCTCTGCAAGGGCCTGCTCTCCCAGCCACTTTTCATACTCTTGCGGTGACAGCACCTACAAAGTGAAAGCATATTGTCTTTTATATATAGAATTGTTCCTGTACATTCAGACATTTTGTTACACATGCCAGTGGGGAGCATGTATATTAATTGGAGCCAGCGCCAATTGTGTGTGTGTGCTTGTGTGTGCACGTGCACGTGCATGCTTATTTCAAACGTTTCTGGGACTGACTGATATTCACTCTGATTTTTCTTTCTTTTTTAAATTTCAATACTTAATTATTAAAACATATTTCTAAATATCTCAATTGCTGAATGTACCATGCCGTAGAGACAGGCTTGACCTACCCTCGACGCCATACAGAGTGTCCGCAGTCCTTCCTTTGCATAGTTTGTCAAATGTTCCATCGTGTCGCGGTGGATCCTCTCTCTGTCTGCATCGCCTACAGAGATCACTAGATGGTTGGATGAAATATTCTAAAGTGGACTACACTTTATTTAGGTAATACATAAGAGAAAAATACAAAAAATTCAATAAAATTCTAATTACTTTATCTGGCAAACAAGTTTATCATAAGTAAAATTAACACATAGATGAGGATGGGTACTCACAGATATGTACTGTGTCCTACAACTGTCCTTGCCACAGAGTACAATGACTACACATTTCTACGATATACCCCACCTATGCACACTTCCACAGCATAATTTAATTTACCCTAGTAGGTAGTGTCTCCTATTTCAACAACAAAACTACTTTATCACTAAAACAAATACTTTAAGTGCAAGTACCTTGGAATGTGGCAAGATTGTTGAAGATTGCTGAATCGGCACCTTTGACCAGTAGCACCACCTGGTGAGTGACTGGATGTTCGATGATGACAGACATTCGCCTACGAGTGGCATCAAATGGAAGAATGTGAAGAACTTTGATGGGCACCTGACCATCACCTGCCAAGAAAAATGAAAATACTCAGATTTATCAAGATTCAGGGGAATTACAGGAAATGCACTTCAGCTGGGGCAAGGTTGCTTAGCAGGCTGCAGACCAACAGAAGTGAAGTCTTGTTTCCACCTTATGTGCCGGTATGTATAAAAAAAGATTACCCTGGTAAGTAAGTAAGTTAAGTAAGAAAGAGACAGCATCTTCTATGACCTCTTCTTTGTGGAGACAGTAATGTATTGCTGCTCTCATTCTTTGTTCCAAGAGTTTTACTGAGGCTTTGGGAAGGGTACCACTACTGGGTACCACTACTGGGTACCACTACTGGGTACCACTACTGGGTACCACTACTGGGTACCAATACTGGGTACCACTACTGGGTACCACTACTGGGTACCACTACTGGGTACCACTACTGGGTATCAATACTGGGTACCACTACTGGGTACCACTACTGGGTACCACTACTGGGTATCACTACTGGGTACCACTACTGGGTACCACTACTGGGTATCACTACTGGGTACCACTACTGGGTACCACTACTGGGTACCACTACTGGGTACCACTACTGGGTACCACTACTGGGTACCAATACTGGGTATCAATACTGGGTACCACTACTGGATACCACTACTGGGTACCACTACTGGGTATCACTACTGGGTACCACTACTGGGTACCACTACTGGGTACGACTACTGGGTACCACTACTGGGTACGACTACTGGGTACCACTACTGGGTACCACTACTGGGTACCACTACTGGGTATCACTACTGGGTACCACTACTGGGTACCACTACTGGGTACCACTACTGGGTACCACTACTGGGTACCACTACTGGGTACCACTACTGGGTACCACTACTGGGTACCACTACTGGGTACCACTACTGGGTACCACTACTGGGTACCACTACTGGGTATCACTACTGGGTACCACTACTGGGTACCACTACTGGGTATCACTACTGGGTACCACTACTGGGTACCACTACTGGGTATCACTACTGGGTACCACTACTGGGTACCACTACTGGGTACCACTACTGGGTATCACTACTGGGTACCACTACTGGGTATCACTACTGGGTATCACTACTGGGTACCACTACTGGGTATCACTACTGGGTACCACTACTGGGTACCACTACTGGGTATCACTACTGGGTACCACTACTGGGTATCACTACTGGGTATGTGGCTCTGCCAACTTAATAAAGAGTAGTGTTGCATCTGTCCAGCGTAGCATCAAGGTGTTTCATCCTGTTAAATATAACCATTTGAAAAACGTTCCTTAGCAATTCCTGCAGAAAACGTGTACTTTTCCCACCTGGCAATGCCAGTGTAACTGTGTTGGCTGAGCGCTTCACAAGGTGACAGCCATAGCTGGAGCCTGCCTTCACTAAGGCCAACTCATCCGGACTTTCTGCCTCATAATGTGTTTTCAGAGATTCCTCTGATTGGCCAGTGTCAACGTCTAAACAGAAAACATGACATCACAAAAATGGAGTGATAACTTTTAGTTTCACTTTAAAATAAAAAATGACGAAAAGGTATCATTATTATAATTTTAAGGAACAAATGCAACAGTTTTTACTACTGTGTTCATACAAATGTTTTTAAAAATAATTCTTTAAAATGTATATCTTAATCAATGATACAAACATTTTGCAATAATGCCTAAATAATCCACTTTAAGTATGTTTTATCTTACATTATACTAGAGATTCACAAACAATTTATAATAGATGACAAAACTGTATATACATTTGTATAGCAAATCCCATTTTTATTATTACTGTTCTCTCAAAACATTTTGTAAACATTCATGAAAATTTTTTCAATGAACTAATGATTTTTTAAACGAAAATAATGGTGGAATATATTAATATAATTGCAAATGAATGTTTTTGTCATTTACTGATGGAATAGCCACAACATAACTAAGGTGGTTCACTCATCTTACACATGTGAATTGCTCTAATTCACTTATTTACTTTGAGAATAAGCCAAAATCCTGTGTACCTTTAGGTGAATCACTTATGGTGCCGTAGCCGTCATCACCATCGTTTTCATCGTAACTGTTCTCAAGTGGTTCGTGACTGATATCACCAGCGCCCCCTGTGAAGAGCTGGCTAAACTTCTTCAGTTGCTGCCGTACTTTCTGTCTTCTCTCCGACTGTTTCTTCTGCCTCTCTGTCGTGTCTTCGTCTTCATGAACCACTCCACTCGCATCCATCTGTACGATATGAAAAGGGGAATAATTATTTTAAATCTGCGTTCTGTACAAATAAAAGGTAAGAAAGTTGTTATATAGCATTTTACACTTCACCCCTCACAGACCTGTTCATTCCAACACCAACTCGACTTCTCTGGAAAGCATTAAACTATGCAGCAAACTGTGTGACAACTGTTCATTCACATACACCCACCAAGGTCTTTAGCCAGATACTCATTTATATAGAGTGAACTGAGGCAATGTGGCATGAATGAAACTGGCGAAGCTTCAAAAGGGCAGTAAATGGATTTGAACTCGGATTCTCTCGATTGAGAGTCGGACGTTCTAACCTTCATATTTTCGTCCGTCATTCAAACCCAATTGTTTCCACCTCTTTTTCCTTGTAACGTTCCTTCTATTGCTAGCTTCAAAAGTCTTTCACTTCTCACGATGTGTTCTAACCAGTTTTCCTGTCTCTTCTTGATAGTCTCCAACAGTTTTCTTTCATCTCGTACCTTGTCGAATACCTCTACATCGGTTATTATTTGTGCAAGCTTATTCTTTCTATCCTCCTCCATATCCATGTAACTATACCTAGATATGTCAATTTCTAGGTGTAGCTAGCATTCAAACATTATCAAAGAGGATAGCTATTTTGAAAGCACCTCTTACATAAAAATTTTGAATTTGAATTTCCTTACAAACTAAAAATGGGGTAAATCTTATAAAAATGTTTTCTGGTACATTTGCACAAACTGACAGTGATGGAGGCCCTATGGATTATGCAAGGTAAATGTCAATGCACTGATACTTACCTGGTATTGTTTTTTTTTTAAATTGAAAGAACAACAACTCTAGCTTCATGAAGAATTGGGCAAAACTAGATTTTCTGTCATTTAATGTTGTTTAAAAAATTAATTATAAGTATCTACCCCAAGTTGTCAGGTTTATGAACAAAAAGTTAAGTTTTAATACCTTATCAATGTGGTCATGTGACACTACCACAGTGTTGCAGATGGTCAATAGGAGGAAGAAGTCGCTGATTCTGCGGGACTGCACTGGAACGTTGAATTGGACCTCAGTGCCACTGTTGAAGGTGATGCTTGAGACCTCTTGCTGCAGTGTGGGATTCAATGGAATACCATCTGTTTCCTTGGAAAATAAATACAACAACAATGACTATTTCCTCAAGAAAAACAGAATAAATTTGTGTTTGCGATTCTCCATTAACATCACAGTATTAGCAAATTCAATAAAGTTGAACAGTTTTAAAGTAATTATCATCGTCATCAGTACTGATGAAGCCATCCTGACAAGATTGCCAAAAGCATAAACAGGTAAATTAACATTGGGATATAAAAAAAAAATGCATGATCATGAAAATGATCCTGAAAAATGTTCAATAAATATCTCAACTTACTTTTAATAACTACATTTTATTTTTGCCATGTTTCAACAAACCTCCTTTATCTGCATCATGGCCACATCGTCTACTTGAGCAATGCCTTCAGAATAAGGCTCTGGTTGTGGTTTCTCTGGTGTACCTATGAGTGCCATGGAACAACAAACTCTGTACTTTAAAGTAACCATACATTCTCAAGTTACACTTTCTAGATACACAAACCACCAAGAGAACACGCAGGAAATAATAATTACATTCTCAAGTTACACTTTCTAGATACACAAACCACCACGAGAACACGCAGGAAATATTAACATAAAATAAAAGATTTTTACGCTGAAATTTAACCGGACCCCGTAAATTTTTTTAACCCACTGTACTGTTGTCTGATCAAGTGCCAAAGGTGGATGTGTTGTGCATTCAAGTCCACTGCACTTTGCTTAGTTTATGTAGCAAAGGAATGACAAATACTGTGGTTGGTAAATGACAATGCCCTTTAATTTGCATTATAGTAAACAGTTGTATCCCGACAATGGGCTCTGCCAGTGACTCAACTAGATAGCAAAGGCAATTCCCCTTACATAGCGTAGCGGAGTATAACATCTGTTCATGGGATTCCCAATTATTAGTTAGTTAAGCAAAATAAATGTAGGGTCCAGAAACCACCCAACAAACCCCACACTTTTTTTATAAATAGATTGTCCGATGATTTTGCAAAAACAAAATGATAAATTTGCATAAATGGGCTAGCATGTCGCAGTGGATACTAGATTGGTTTGATTTTTCAAGAAATAATTCTGAAAAGAGATTAGCAAAACATCAAATTGAAGAAAGACTTAAATATTACAGTAAGAACATTATCTAGTTACCATCCTTAAAAATCACAAATACAAATATCCAGCAAATATTAAAGGGTATACAAAAGTCATGGTTTTGGGCCTATGCACCTATATGAGTTACTAAAACATAACCATTCGCAACTACAATTAAGATTATCATGCTGGTGGTTTACTAAGAAAACCTTGTTGAATACACATCATCTTAATTTTATGGGCCATGCCATACTGTCAGCTAAACCTACGACACCAGTGTCAAAGTCTAGCAAAATTTGCCCGCCAAACGAAAATATATTTGTATACACCTATTTCAATATTTGCCAATACAATATGTCCATGCTATTTGTATCAAAACTCACCTAATGCAACACATTTTGGCCTTTGTATACTAAACTAGTCCTCTTTCTGATAAAATAGCGACGTTGTTTGAGACTTTGCGTTGGTTCACAATAGTCTAGGTTATCCGATTTTCATGGAACTGTGCATGCACTTATTGTTCTTGCTGGTAAACATGTCAGCACTCAGTCAAATGGAGAAATGCCCGGAATCTCCCACTTTTGGAACACATTCTGAGTAAACCACTGGCGCGAGTTTGTATTACATATTTTAGGTGCATAACCCCAAAACCATTATTTTTTGTTTTGCCTTAACATAAAAAAATATTTTAAACATAAATATTTAACTGTTTATAACGATATGTCAACATTGTAAATAAACATGTAAATATTATCAGTTCTAGGATGTTAAATCTTTTCCTGCGCATTAAGTCACATAGAGTCAGCACCTAAGCCAAGTTTTGCTTTCTAAACACGATCTGTATTTTATCCCCCCCCCTCTAGTCACTAATCAATGCTACTACATATTAGTGCCCTGCACGGGTCGGGCTTTGGATCCAAGCCCGGCCCGGCCCGCAGCCCGTTGCTCTACATCATTTCGCAGGGCCAGGCAAGGCCTGGGCCTAACATATTGTGGGCCTGGGCTGGGCTGAAAAAAATTAAACACATCGGGCTTGGGTCGGGCCTGGGCCTGGTGTGAGCGGGCTGGGCCGGACTTGGGCTGGGCCTGGACATAATAAAAATATTCATACAAAACCCAGATTATTAATTTTATTATTAATAAAAACTGATAAGTTGTAATTCCTGTTAATGAGTGCTTAAAATTATTTCTTTAGTATTATATATAGTTGCAAATTGAGACCTTGCATGGAATTATGAATGACACTAGTGCTTTATACATGGGAATGCAGTTTAACCTCTTTTCAACAATGGGACTTCCTATGGTATCATTTTAATAATGTGCATTCTTTTAATAGAGACATTTCATATAAAAGATATGCATAGTCGCATGCCCATATCTTTGTATTGTAATTCTTTAAACATGTACTGGCTTTCCAAGACACTGTGACTGGAGTAGTGGCACTTGTTTCACTGGCTTCATCACAGTTAATGCATGTTTCCCATCATTCTTCTTCAGCTCAAACTTAACTTCCTATCCCTTAATCCGTGATGTCTAGACTCTGTAAACCACATATTTTTGGCATGAATGTACCCTTTTGCATAGATCTAATGACCCCATACCAGGCCACATAAGTTCACCCGGCTGGAAGCAGCCAGCCCCAAAAATTTACTTTAGACATATTTGCAGAGGCAATCAAGCCACGATTAACCATCAACTTAATCACCCTTTGACCAAACCAGTGGACATTCTATTTTCTAGATCTTCCCTCCAAACATTGCCCCCCCCAAATGACCAGCCAACTAGCCACTGCCCAGTAGTGCCCTAGTTGGTAATTGGTATTTTTCAATTGTGTGAACTAGTGACTACTATTTAGTATCTACAATTTCCCCAGTACTGAATCATTCACACTTGTACTAATTCACACGTCTGAACCTGATCTGTCTCAGGCTAATGACTGCAGCCTGCTGGAAATGCCACTGGGTGTCAGTGCCAGTGGGTGACATATAGTAGTAGCTAGTACTAGCTAGACACTACTAAACAACAACTGACTTTAGTATTTCGGTAGTAAACATTATACAATGTTCATATATATTTTTTTTATTTATTAATACAATAAGTTTGTTTTACAGTTTATTTGCGTTTTGTATTTCTTATAAGATTATAGTTTTATCTTCTCTAAAGTTAGTGGGCTGCGGGCTTGTGGGCAGCGGGCTTACCCGCCTTTGGCCCGCAGGTATGGGCCTGAAACTTGCGGGCCAGGCCAGGGCCAAACATTCACGGTCTGGGTCGGGCCTGGGCCTACATTCTAGTTTGCAGGCCTGGGCTGGGCCTGTAGATATCTTTACTGTAGGTATCCAGCCAGAAGCGTTTTTATATTTATAAATCGACATTCACAGTACCTGCGCCATGGCTGGAGTAATCAATGCCACCAATAGTGCACCGTTTGAAGACCATGCGATTCTCTGTAAGTGTCCCTGTCTTGTCTGAGAACACGTAGTCCACCTGGCCGAGATCTTCATTGATGTTCAACGCTCGACACAGTATCCGCTTATTGCTCGCTTCATCATACAGGTCAAGGTCATTTGTGATGAAATAGATCTGTCCAAGTTTCACTAGCTCGACAGTAATGTACAGAGACAGCGGAATCATAACCTGGGGATGAAATCAGAAATGTATTATCATAATATTTCTTATTCTGAATTGCCTAATGACTGTATTTTTTATCTTGTTATTTAGTCATTAATATATATATATATATATATTGTTTATATATCAAATGTTATTATTTCTTATTTGAATGTAACAATCAACAATCCTGACTTTTATGTATTTTCTTTTTTTAAGCTACTTTATGTTTATTCAGATTACCTAGTCTGCGTAATTCAGCTTTTTAGCCTTAGCCACTTTTAGTCAGTTTTCACTGATTGCACTGTAAATGTTAATAGTCCTGTTAGTCAGTATTATAGTCTATACACTTTTGGTCAAATATAAAGACTCCTAAATATGACTTTACACTGGATATCAGTGTTTAAATAAAGTTCATTATTTATTATTATTATAAATACAACATCAGAAATGTTTACAGGGAAAGCTCATGACTTGGAGACAACATCAAAATAGTGCATTGCAACACTTCCTAACCATGTAATGCATGCCGTCTATTATTATTTGTCAACTTGCTAATTGTTCTTTTCTAGAACTTATAATGGAATACATAAGTCTAGATATGTGAAGAAGAAAAGATTGCATTATTAAATCAACTGAAACAAACTTAGCTGTAAATTTGGTACATCTGAAAATAAAAGTACACACTCTGTCAGATTGTCAAATACGGCATCAACCCATATAACCGTGTCCTCCATGTGTGGAGAGAACTCACCTGGAAGAGGATGATATACGTCCAGAAGGTGATAAAGGCACGGTAGGTGGGAGAGAACTGAGTCACACTGGAATAGGCAATGTATGGCACCCGCTGGCTGTCTGCAAACTTACCCAGCCAAAACCCACTCCCTGAAACATGCCATCAGATCACGTAGCACGGGGCTTGAGACTCTTCTTTGGCCAACTTCAAACAGCTGGGCAAAGGTCCCTTCTCACGGATCCTACTGTATATTGTATTGTATTTCACGTCCTATGCTATTATCCAATTTATTCCTGTTGTCTGTAGTAAAGCATTTGATCTACTAAGCGACTGAAATTAAATGCAGATATTTTGTATACAAAATCTGCTCTAATAAGCGGACAACAAAGTTTGTTTCTCAAGACGATGAGGGAACTGTTTCACACCAGGTAGCACCATTTTTCAATTGTTACACACCAGAGGGCGCCTCACTGTCTAATAAACAATGCTTGCTAATGATGTACGGTCTGAGTTAGAGACATTTCAGTCAACCATTCATGTGTAACATTTGCTTAAAACTATTTCCGAGTTATTGACTGGTAAACGATTCAATGAACGGACTGGGTTGGAGCTACCAGCCATTTGTACATTCACATTGTGATCAAAAGGATACCAGAGCCTTACAAAGTGTGCTGATATAGGTAGAATTTTCCATCTTCTGTCGTTGTTGAGCCAGACATTGGTGGAAAGGAAATTACAGTATTGATCCACAAGTCAAGAATGGGGGTGGACGCTTTATAGGGCAATTTTTTTAAATACTTTGTCCAATGATTTCATCAAAACTAAAAGTTTCTGTAGATGTGCCCGGGAAACCATTGTGGTGATTCGTATATTAAAAAAATTTAGAAATTCCCCACAGGTGGGGATATTATGTGGACGTTTGACATAGACTAAGTAACTCAGAACAGTAGTTACGTGCAACTGTTAGCACCGCTACTAGTGATCTATGTCAAAAGTCCACCGAGTGCTTCATGAAACCGACAGTTGTACATGATTTTTGGGGCACAAGTTCTCATTGCCTTCGCACTACCAAAACTTGACTGTGTAGTGTGAGGAGTCATAAGCTCTAGCTGTCTTTTCAGGGACATACACAAGTCATTGCCGGACATCACGGCTTGTAATATAAGGAAGTAGTCATGGTAGAACTCACCCAGGGAGCAGTAGAGACACATCAGGAGGAGAATAAGAACACACCAGATGACGTCACGGTTGAGTCGACACTCCAGCTTACTACGTTTGTAGCGCGGTCCGTTGTTGTTGAGAAGGGCCTTTGTTTCATGACCTGGTCAAGCAAGAAACTGCAGATAGTAATATAATAATACAACTTTTATGGGGCTTAAATCACCAAACACCTAAGCTCAGGGCCCGTATCTTAGAAAACTCACAAATTCGTAACTCAAGTTTTTCATAAATATGGCGACAAAACTATCCCGGGAGGTTCACTCATGGAATATCTGGGTAAACATTATCCGATGTGTTAAATAACGTTCTAGGCCTACTGAAGTATTACATATAATCCATGTTAAATCTCAGCCAAAACTGGAAGGATTGCATTATGATCTTCAATCTGCCATGATGTTGTGGCATTAGATATTCTGCAAGTGACCGCCCCGGAGTAGCTTTGCTGCCATATTTAACTTGAAAACTTGAGTTATGAATTCATAAGTCTTTTGATAATATGAGCCCAGACGCGCAACAAACCAGAATCACCAGTTTCGCATATTATGAACAGGGATGTGCAGAAGACATCATCAAACTGAGAGAATTATTTTTTGCATTTATTTGAAAGCTTGTCTCAAAAGATAGGTGCAGGTGTAAATAATGTTTTGCCTTCAGTCTACAACAAACATTGCCAGGTTATATATATATACAGGGTTGTTTGATTTAAATCATTTGATTATGATTTAAATAACTCCAAAAAAATAAATGATTTATGATTTTTTTATTTTTTTGACTTCCGGTTTTTTAATCGCTGATTTATATGAATTTAACACAAATAATTGTTTACAAGCATCGAGATCAACAAAGTTTTGTATGTTTTTTAATACAAAACACAAAGTGCGCACACTTGTGTAGCTGTATTGTCTCCAGATAGCCTGATAGTAAAATATTTTATGACATTGTGTATGTTTGAGCTATTCCCTTTCTGCATGTAGTGAAGCCACACAAACTTGTCTTCCAGAGGAAGTATCTTTTCAACACAGAAGCCCTGAGTTAAAGTCCACTTATAGCTTGTGTTAGTTGTTAGCAATTCAGTATGTTGACTCAGTTGTTTAATACTGTACCAGTTTGTATTCTGGTTAGAGACCCTTAGAGTACACAGAGCCCTGGACAGGTGCTAATCCACCCTCTCAGCAAACAATAATTACCACTGCTACAGCCACAGACCCACAACATGCTTTCCTTTCCAAGACAGATTATGCACCTACATGGGGTGAGGCCTTGTGGACTTTGTCTAATGTTTTTATATAAGCAAAAATCATGTACCCTCTGTTTAGACAAGAACCCAAATCGATTTGAATAGAACATGTTTGAAAGAGTTTACAAATTTAAACATCTATATAAATATCTATATACCAGATTTAAAAAAATAAAAATAAATAAATAAATCCGATTAAAATTTTAAAAATCCGATTTTTTAAATAAAAATCATGATTTTTTTCAACCCTGTATATATATTATATAATACACGAGGTGGTAGAGAATGATTGAAATAACAAAACAATTCAACACGAGTCTGTCCAACATAGCACCACTGTATGCACTGTAAATATGAGTGCCCTAGAACCAGCATTATCATCTTGTACATGTGCTGGTTCTTCGTAAAATTAATGCTGATTATTTTGACTTGTGACAGTTGAACTGTGTGATGTTCTGTGCCTCGCCATTTCTTACCAGCGTATACCACAATGCCTTCTACAAAGTCTGTGTTGCGTATGACACACTCCCGCAGCAAGAGGTTGTTCTGGGTCACGCCTATCTTCTCCCCCAGTCCAGTGACCCTAGAACAGAAAAACAAAGTTTCATTGTTTGTAATTTTGTTAGTCACTTTTTCTGTAATATTACTTGCATGGCACATTATTATGGTGAGGGGCCATTAATTATTGTGTGTAGATATGTTACTGTTAGATTCACTCTTCATGTTTGTAACATTAAAGGCATTAATTAATTAAATGCATGCTTTTCAAAAAGCAAGCACATGTATGTAAATTTAAACAAATTTGTTGTAACACTAAAGACATGTCTTTAAATGATTAAGCAAGCATGTGTACAGTTAAATGCATGGTTGTGCCATTAAAGGCATGCCTTTAACATAGTTAAATGCCTTTAACAATCAGCATTGACTTTACAACACTAGAAATAAGAGATCTACATCAATTGGTCATGGGGGGTGGCATGTCACATTATAATTTTGTTCTGTTAATTCAGACAATTGAAGGTATGGCTTCAAATGAAAAAAACCTGTCATGGACTTACAAAGCCAAAGGTCTCAATCTACATGAATGCATGCCCAGACGCTATATAAGACCACACCATTTTTAATAATTATTTAAAGTCATGTCTTTAATTATTTAGAGATGTGACTTCAAACATTCAATGCTAGTCTGATGAGCTGTCATACGAAGACTCTTCATAGCTGATGAAGAATGTCATCTGTCCTCAGAGGGGGCATTTTTACCTTTTGCACTCTAACGTCTATGACAAGCAAAAAATCCAGAAATCTGCATTCAGTGATGGGCCATTCATTATTACATACAAGGTATATCGTCGCAATAGGGAGCATATATGGGAGCATATATTATTATTTACAGGACACATTTCATGACAGGGGACCATAGATTATTACACACATGGCAAATTGTTAAAACACGGATCTATCATTATTACTTACATGGCCCCGTGGAACTTGTAGATCTCCTTATTTGGTAATTCGCATTCTGTTGTGTAGGTAAACATGGTGGGGTGAAACTCATCACCCTGCTGGTGAAGCCCGACGATAACACTACGCTGTTTCAGGTTGTTTTCCCCATCAATGTTCGAGGTATCGATATGGCAGATGCCTTGCTGGTCACTGGACCGTAGCAATATGATGTCCGCAGGAATGACCTCATTACAGGACAGATGAATGATGTCACCAACGTGGATGTCTTGCCATTCTTGCTGTATGTAACGCCTCTGTTTCCTAAAAACACATTTATAAATAAGAAAAATAATTTTATAATAATAATCATACTATTTATGTTCAGAAATATAGAATGTTACTAATAATATAAATTGGTCAATATATATTATACCTTAAAGGCAACCAGTAATGGATCTTAATTTGACAGAAAAGGTATTTGAAGTATATTAGCATACTTGAATGTGTCCAGCCAATGAACAATGTCAACCAATATCGATACGGTTGAAGAGCATTCCATATAACATACGATACACCTACCTACCAATATCGATAAGGTTGAAGAGCATGAAGAGCCCATATAACATACGATACACCTACCTACCAATATCGATAAGGTTGAAGAGCATCCCATATAACATACGATACACCTACCTACCAATATCGATAAGGTTGAAGAGCATCCCATATAACATACGATACACCTACCTACCAATATCGATAAGGTTGAAGAGCATCCCATATAACATACGATACACCTACCTACCAATATCGATAAGGTTGAAGAGCATCCCATATAACAAACGATACACCTACCGGTAAACCTAGCTACACGAGTCTACACATGCGTCAACGTTTCTAAATGTTCTTAATTATATCAAAGACAGACATTAATTATATAACTTATATATAACATCAATGTCTATGTTCTGGTTCAAATTACTTTCTCAGATGCACATGTAAATATGTCAGCCTGAATGCCGATATAATTTATTTTATAGAAAACTTTGACTTGCATAAATCACAATCAATCAAATGTTCAAAGCATACCTGGAATATACTCGACAGGGCAAGTGGTTCACTTTCTTGTCAGACTTATAACGTCTATAGTCCTCATAACCATCTTTCACGGCTGTCACTGATAATACAAACAGCACGGGAATCATAGCCACCTCCTTGGTGAAGGCATTTACATGTGGCATCCAATTCAACAGAACTATAAAGAGGAAGTACATGTTGGCAAATCGGTGGAACTGCTCAAACAGATTTCGTGGCAGAAACGAAAAGACTGTGTATTTGGTTGTTTTGATGGCATTTGTGAGGAAGGCTGCATTTGGGTGTTGACGTGGTTCGACATCATCTGACACGAGATGGTTTGGCACAACTTGGCGGATATTCAGTTCGGAGATCGATTTACTGTTCTTTTTGATGATGTTGCCCATATTTGCATGTGGTTATCAGTGAACTATCAGATGCATCAGACCCCTGGCTTAGAGAGGAAGTCTGCAAGATTTCTTTTTCCTATCATGGTTTCTGTTGGACCTATCCTGAAAATAACAACGTTGTTTGTTACATATAGGTCACTGTGTAACATTAGTTAGGTCACCTGCACGAGTAGTGCTAAACACACTAAGTTCCATGAAGTACATTCGAAGTTTGAAGATTCTGGTACATATACATGAATGTTATCAGCTGCTTATTTGATTAATAAAATTGTTTTGGAAACACATACAAACTCTTTACATAACATCCACCTCAGTTCCAGCTGCCATAAGGCAAAGTAAAAAATAAACTAGGTTTAGGTTTTGTCTCTATTAATAGATAAGACTATAAAACTTATCAACCATTAACTGGCGTCAATAAACTTTATATAAAGAATACAAAATGGCCAGTATTTGAAATACTATTTCACAACTGCTTGCAACAGGGAGCTCAAATTTCAGACTTAGCTGTAAATGGTTAAAGTAGAAGCCAGTTGTTAAAATACTGGGTTATTTACATAATACCAGCTCAATCAGTATAACTCTCATTCAGTTGTATGTATACACGGACTCTTCGGACACATAACTTCCGCATACGTGGGCCATAGTCGAGGTCCGCGAGGATCTGTCATCTCAGCAAAATGTTATTGGCAATAATATTTTAAAGTCCTTTGCACTTTAAAACACAAGCGCTATAATGTTTTTTATATACTTGATACGACCAAGTTGCATTTTATATAGTTAACAATGTAATCCACAGTTACGAGAACTGAACAGAACATTAAACGGTGGTTTAAACTCTGGGGTGTCAGTTGTGCCCGTGGTTGTCACCTGGTTGTCTTGAGTCGAGACCGAATCTTGACGGCCCGGGTGCATTCGCAGTGCTTGTATTGTAACATGTGGCAGTCAGTTGGCTTAGATTTTATCCTCCATTACTACGCGCAAGTTTGTCGTGATTTTGTCAAATACCCGGCACGTGATACGACAGTATCGACGACATTTAGACAATATTCGCTTACCACTAGCATCGGTCGATTTCAAACGCTTTCATTTCGTCTCGTTGCGTACATATGATGTGGCCTTTGACATCTGACCCTATTAGGTCACACGCACAATGCCGCTAAGGTCTTCGAACAAAAGGCCAATGCTTTTCTGCATACCGGTTGGTCAGGTTTTCGTGTTACCAGAGCTAGTGGTGTTACCAACGGGTTATTGTTTTCTAGGCAACATATTTGTGTAAATTGTGGATATAGGCAATCACTGACGCTAATTTATCGAATTGATGCAAACAGTTGTTGTATCGTTCTTTTCGGGTAAATATTTGCGGTTAACGAAAACTTTCTTTGAATTTCCGCAAGACGTCATCGGACATAATTTTCACAAGGAAATTGCTCGTTTAGATCAAGGCTTAATTAAGCTGCACTTGCTGTTATTCACGAAATTGAAAATAACTAAATAAATTATCCACCAAACAAAAAATAGAAATGATTGCGAATATTTAATTTAATTGACCTGATAAATGTGTGAGGTTAATTTAACTTAACTGGATAATTTCTGAGTTAATTGTAATATCAGGCATATATGGGGCAATTAACTTGAAAAGTTAATTAATTAAATTACAAAAAAGGTAACCGATATATATATATATATATATATATATATATATATATATATATATATATATATTATATATATATATATATATATTTATATTATATATATATTATTATCATAGACATAAATAGAACAACCGTTAGTAAAACAAGACCGCTAAGCTCTTATCAGTTGACACATGATAAAATGATGCCTGCATGGGCCAGTGACATTCATGCTGCTGCACTGCAAGAACCCACTGGAGGCCCAGTGTTTATACTGTACAGCACCCAGTCTTCATCATATATCTATAGATATACAGTACTAATAAGAGATTAATACTACATAGCTATATATACTTAATACCTTATTACGTGCACAATCTATCCATGCACCTTATATATCAAATATCATAACATATTAACTATAACAGTAGCACCACTAAACATGATCGAAACTGAACCTTCTGAAGTGCTCTATACATGTATTAGATAATGACTGCAAGAGGTCAAAATCTCATTAAGCCCTGTTGGACATTCTTCTCTAAGGTCCCAAAAATATTCTTTTCCCATCTTCCGACACATTCCCTAGCTGCTCCATCACAGCTATTTCCACCTGCAGATCAAGATCTCTTGAATGTTATCTGGCCAACTTGCCCAAGGACAAGCTTCATGTAAAGAAATGTGCTCTCTCATTTAAGCTGTCAATTGTTTTAGTAGGCAACCTTTCACATGGTTTGTCAAACAAATGCATAGAATGCAATGAATGTTGCAATGTGTACAGAATGAGTTACATGATAGTGGTTCATACAACGAAGAAAAGGCAAACGACGACCAAAAAGATGCAGATGATTTAATAAAGAACAAAAATCTTATTAATGAGCTGACATCTAGTTATAAAAGAGTTACAAATATGCATACACACACGTACACATTATTTATAAAACTGAATCCTACTCCTATAACATTTTAATTTGCACCCAATCAATATGACTACTGGGAAACACTTAATGTACGCTCCCCCAAGAAAAACAAACATATCTGTAATATATTGATATTTCTGAACATTTTCGAAACTTACATTCATTCACATATACACTAACACAGCACAAACATTTGTGACATAAATTACCTGAAAATAACGAGATGTTAGATCCTGTCTTCTGTTGATTCGTACGGCAGTAAGCCACACAGGAAATAACCATATTCGTTGTCCCACAACTTTCTCCAGCAAGCCTCCAAGATGTTTGTCTTGAAGAGTTTAACACTAATGCACGTATGAACAACCCAACTGCCCACACTTATAACACAACTGCTGCATGGGACCACCCTCACCCAAATTATTTATCAGTCTGGTGGCCATGCCCCATTAAGAACAAATGACAATGATAAATCTTCAAGTTAATTGGTTCCTGGTGTCATCGTCACTGGCTACTAGTTTATAATTCTCTGGTAGCCACCTCATCTTCATTGTTTTTGTTTGCCTTATATTTTACATGATGATGGTGAGGAGGAAATACATTAACTTACTTACTCATTTACTTACTTACTTACATATGTTAGACAACTATTTTTAACATGCTACGTTCACACTATAAACAGTACTAGCCTATGTGTCATGCAGTGGATGCAACTGTTTCTGCCGTGCAATGAAATGCCGGCCAGTGGTCCACACCTGCTTCACTGCAGTGAGCTGGCTTGTCGCTCTTGTCTATAGGGGGGTGATTAATGATGTAACTCTATGATATATATATATATATATATATATATATATATATATATATATATATATATATATATATATATATATATATATATATATATATATATATATATATATATATATATACATACATATATACACACACACACATATATTCGGTTGTTCAGTTACCTTTTTTATATATATATATATATATATATATATATATATATTATATTCTGTTGTTCAGTTACCCTTCTCTTGATAGCGCACACCGTAACTATAATTGTAAAATGCATTATTACAATTAATTTATTTACAAATTATTATATATTGTCTAAAGTTCATATGCATATTCCAGACAACCAATTGCCTGCTGACTTTGAAGTACCGGTAGTGGTGCACTTATGAAGGGCATACTCCCTAGTTTTAGGTAAATCTGGTAATGTTTTGTGCACATCTTACATAAAAATAAACACGTCCCAAAGTGCATCAAATTAAATGGCTGGGTATAAATTCAGCTAATACGGCATTTTGAGCTCTTTTGCGTCGGAGGCGTAGGTTTATCCTAACGACCGACAAGTGCTGCCTGGAAGTAAAGATTGTTTTCACGATAATATTCAGTTATGAACTTCGATGAGATACCTTCAGCATTGGTTACTAATGCTGCAGCATTCAAAGGTTATCTTGTCTATAGTGTGTTATACTGCTTACGAACGCAACGACACGAATTGTGGTACCACCCGCCGAGATCTCTGACCCCGGCCCCTTTTACCATAAAACATTTTATAAGATCAGCTTCCTTACACAGCGTTACCGTTGGGGTACCCGTTACTGTTGTGGTAATTCGAACTCCCACTTTTTAACAAATTAATTGTACAAAATAAAGTCGTAGGTTTAAAATGCAACCAAGTGTGTTAGTAACGATCCATATCTTATGGTTATTAGCCTGTCCTAAGATTTTCCATTTTTTTTCACCATTTCGTTTTCACAAAATTATTGGCCATTATTGCCATATTTTTATGGGCAAACAATATTTTTCTGCCTGGAATCCCCCCCATTTAGAGCCTTCATGACCCAGTTTATTCACCATTTGGGTAAATTGTTGTTCTACATTGACAAAATATACATCACAAATCAGAATAAAATCCATTTTGATGAAACTGAATATAATAGTTACTTTAGGTTCAAATGACTATTTTGTCTCTGGTAAGACAAGCAAACATTAAAAAAATGCATTAATTAGTTATTTGTGAAGAGCATATTAAACTAGTTTTCTCATGCTCACTGTTTACACAAACATTTATTTTACTACTGTCTAAAAGTTCTAATATGCAAAAGTTTAATATGTTGTAATATTTGTTACGTTCAGTTTCCAATTTATTTTCAGATGAATTGCACCTTGCAAAGCAACAATAAAACAGACATGGAATAGGCACTGTTAGAATAAACAATAAAATATTTCCTATAACGGACCGATATCTCGAGAAAATGGAAGAACATCTGAAGGCCACTGTCAGTGATGATGACACCGACGATGATGAAACTGATGGAATCGGGTTGAGTCAGAGCAGAGCAAGTCTCATTCAGACGTCTTTCTTTTCGTCACACAGAGGCAGTAAGTCGTCTTTTTCTGATTTTATTCATGCATTCAATGATCTACATGAACTGTGTGATGTATAATTAATAATAACACTCCATCTGTTAAATATGGAATTATTAATCTCTGACCCAGTTATATACCGCATGCTCCAATGAAGATCTGAAGGGTTTTACTGGCGTATCTCCGGAACACGTATTGTTTTAGGGATCGGTTGCGTGGCTGATCTAACATATTTGGTAAATGTAATGTTCAGTAAATTTTTTTAATAAATGCATACTAATTTATGAATATTTTGTATCATTGACCAACATCAAGCTACAATTCATATATAATAACAAAACTGTCTATTTGAAAAACTTTTTTTTCAAGATTGCATTGTATAATTCTCAATGGAATAACTGGTCATGCTGTTATGGGACAACTGTAACTAGTGTAAGAGTTATACTTCTAGTAGTTTCCAGTACTCTGCAACATTCTACTAACTCACTAGCCTCTATGTTGTGGTACTACAATTATATGGTGTCTTGAGGTGTCATTCAACTAGCCAGCATTTTTCAGAACATTATCCTTATATACTGGCATTGAGGGCAGTCACTGCCACGGAGCATGTCATCCTCAATGGTTCTTTTACATCCCCCAATGAGATGGGACCAACATGAACGTGATCATCCGAGTCACGAGGGATACAGAGTCCCTGATGTCGAGAGCCTGGTTTCTACATCAAACTCTCCCATGTCTGGGCCGGGTCTTGAACTCAGAACTCTGGCACGTAAAGCAGATGTGCTTACCACTACACTACCGTCCCTTTTTTCATGGCATGTATATAGTACATACCGGGTACACTGCATTCTGTTCATCCATGTAATTGAGCACATCGGATCACTTTCAATGAAACTAAAATTAGCATGGCACTCTTGAAAGTAAATATCATGGTACACTTGTGTCACTGTTTAGGGAGTAAGTATATGACTAATTATCCATAACATATCTGCATTAAATGTCAGTTTTTAAATGTTCTCTTTGTCTTTCAGTTTAAAAACACAAATGCTAACACTTAATACTTTTATTTTACAGAGATGTTCACACCAATAAATATGACAGCTGAATCAACAGAATACTCATTCAGGAAGTTCGAAGGCAGACTGTGGGATGATGCACTGCAACAAAGTGAAGGCTGCCATGGGCTAGATTGGACAGTGAGTGTCCCCATTGTAGAGCCTCCTCTAGACCAGTACATACTAGTGCCCTGCATGGACCTCTAATTTGAGCAAAAGCCCGGCCCACAATTAGCAGTTAGAATCCAGGCCCACAAAAATGTATCAAGCCCAGCCTGGCACAGGCCCGCAAACTGGAATTTAGGTCCAGGCTAGGCCCGGCCCAGACCCGTTAATGTTTGGTCCGGGCCTGGCCTGCATGTTCCAGGCCTGGCCCATACCCGCTGGCCAAAGATGGGTAAGCCCGCGGCCTCTAAATTAAAAAAATTTGTAAACCTATTATAACAAAACCAAAGACGAACTGTAATACATACGTATTGTTTTATTAAATAACATTAAAAACATTAATATCTGAACATTGTATAATGTCTGCTAGTCTACTGTCTCTACTGAAATACTAATGTCAGTTGTTGTCTAGTATTGTCTGTTGTCTAGTGTTGTCTGTTGCCTAGTATTGTCTTGTCTAGTGTTGTCTGTTGTCTAGTATTGTCTGTTGTCTAGTGTTGTCTGTTGTCTAGTGTTGTCTGTTGTCTAGTGTTGTCTAGTGTTGTCTGTTGTCTAGTGTTGTCTGTTGTCTAGTGCTGTCTAGTGTTGTCTGTTGTCTAGTGTTGTCTGTTGTCTAGTATTGTCTGTTGTCTAGTGTTGTCTGTTGTCTAGTATTGTCTGTTGTCTAGTGTTGTCTGTTGTCTAGTGTTGTCTGTTGTCTAGTGTTGTCTAGTGTTGTCTAGTGTTGTCTAGTGTTGTCTGTTGTCTAGTGCTGTCTAGTGTTGTCTGTTGTCTAGTATTGTCTGTTGTCTAGTGTTGTCTGTTGTCTAGTATTGTCTGTTGTCTAGTGTTGTCTGTTGTCTAGTGTTGTCTGTTGTCTAGTGTTGTCTGTTGTCTAGTGTTGTCTAGTGTTGTCTGTTGTCTAGTGTTGTCTAGTGTTGTCTGTTGTCTAGTATTGTCTGTTGTCTAGTGTTGTCTGTTGTCTAGTGTTGTCTGTTGTCTGTTGTCTAGTGTTGTCTGTTGTCTAGTGTTGTCTGTTGTCTAGTGTTGTCTGTTGTCTAGTGTTGTCTGTTGTCTAGTGTTGTCTAGTGTTGTCTGTTGTCTGTCTAGTGCTGTCTAGTGTTGTCTGTTGTCTAGTGTTGTCTGTTGTCTAGTGTTGTCTGTTGTCTAGTGTTGTCTGTTGTCTAGTGTTGTCTAGTGTTGTCTGTTGTCTAGTGTTGTCTGTTGTCTAGTGTTGTCTAGTGTTGTCTAGTGTTGTCTGTTGTCTAGTGTTGTCTGTTGTCTAGTGTTGTCTAGTGTTGTCTGTTGTCTAGTGTTGTCTAGTGTTGTCTGTTGTCTAGTATTGTCTGTTGTCTAGTGTTGTCTGTTGTCTAGTGCCGTCTAGTGTTGTCTGTTGTCTAGTGTTGTCTGTTGTCTAGTGTTGTCTGTTGTCTAGTGTTGTCTGTTGTCTAGTGTTGTCTGCTGTGTAGTGTTGTCTGTTGTCTAGTGTTGTCTAGTGTTGTCTGTTGTCTAGTGTTGTCTGTTGTCTAGTGTTGTCTGTTGTCTAGTGTTGTCTGTTGTCTAGTATTGTCTGTTGTCTAGTGTTGTCTGTTGTCTAGTGTTGTCTGTTGTCTAGTGTTGTCTGTTGTCTAGTGTTGTCTGTTGTCTAGTGTTGTCTAGTGTTGTCTGTTGTCTAGTGTTGTCTGTTGTCTAGTGTTGTCTGTTGTCTAGTGTTGTCTAGCTACTACTACTTCTTTCTCATGTTGCTGTTCAGCAACAACATATCGTTCACGCTGCTTGGTTGGTCAACTAAGTTAACTTAATTTAATTAATTAATGTAACAAGTAAGGATAGTAAATTTGATATTAATTGGTATTTCAATTCCATGTCACCCACTGGCACTGACACCCACTGGCACTGACACCCAGTGGCACTGTCACCCACTGGCACTGACACCCAGTGGTATTTCCAGCAGGTCTACAGTCACTAGTCTGAGACAGATCAGGTTCAGAAGTGGGTGAATTAGTACAAGTGTAAATGAATCAGTACTGGGGAAATTGAATACACTAGTTAACACAATTGACCAACTACCAAATGGGGTGGGTACTTGGCAGTGGGCAGGTCATTCATGCAGGCAAGAATTGGAGGGAAGGCTTAGACAATAGAATTTCCACTGGTAGGGTCAAAGGGTGATAAGTTGATGGTTAATCATGGCTTAATTGCCTCTGCAGATATGTCTAAAGTAAACATTTGGGGCTGGCTACTTCCAGCCATGTGAACTTAGATCTATACAAAAGGCTGCATTCATGCCAAAAATATGCACCTGTAACATCTGTATTCTGTGTGTACTATGTAGTAGTAATATGTACTGTGTAATGTGTGTACTGTGTATGCATTGCTATGCAATGCACTATGAATACATTTATTTAAGGAAAAAACCTCATAAACAATTGGTACATACAAATCGGTATAAAAAATACATAGCTTTTAAAAATAAATAAGTTAGAAATATAAATAGATAATGAAAATAAAATAAGTTTATAAGTAAACAAATAAATAAATAGGTTATAAGAAGTATCAAAATAATTAAATAAATATGTAAAAAAGGATATAAAGTCACCATCTTACAATATACAGTAATTCAGCCGAGCTAGTCCACATGGGCCCATTAAGAATATCTGTACAATTGTGTACATGCATTTTATCATGTCATTGTCAATGTTAAGAACACGTTTTCTAAAACCGTAGGCATTTTTGCGCAAGATTGTGCCTCAAATGTGTCAATAGCATCACTGACAAACATGTCGCTCACACTGTCCCATCAGTGGTGTCCTAAGATCTGCATGCCCTAAGTGTGTACACCTCCATTATGCAGGTGTACAAACACACAGTATACTATAATTACCAGTATACTACATACCCAGAGAATCCATCACCTCGTTTATCCTCAGCAATAACGATACAATACTTGTATAATTAATTGTCAAAACAAGCATCTACAACTTTTTAAATGTGAACAAATGCCCCATGAATAAATGTCTTTGTATGCATATATTTTGTGAGCAAATCTCTTTCCATCAAATGTGTGAAGTGGTCATTTCATCATGCCTGCATTCAGTACATGCAAGTGTAGCAATAGGGGACATGCGCTGTCATGCGTTGTCATTTACAATCAGTTTTTATTAATATTAAAATTAACAACCTGGGTTTGCATTAATATTTTCATTAGGTCCAGGCCCGGCCCGTCCCTCTCACACTTGACCCTGGCCCAAGCCCGATGTGTTTAATACTTTTTCAGCCCAGGCCTGCAAAGTGTAGGCCTAGGCCTGGCCTGGCCTGATCAATTTAGTAGAGGCCTGGCCTGTGGTGCGGGCTTAGGCCAAAGCCCGGCCCATGCAGGGCACATTAGTACATACCACCAAGAAATGAATTTGTCAGTATATGCTATAAATCATGTTTTATCTGCCAATTTGTTCTGAATTTACCCTGGTTGGAGATATATTGCTTATAAACCGAATCCACCTATAAAACAGTAGATAGATTGCTTTTTTATAGTTGATATAAAATAAATAAAAACAATTATTGCTACATCATTTGTATTAGAAATGTTAATTTATTTTATGTAACTACCAGGTAATTATAATTTTATTATACACTTCATCATTTAATTTGTTCTTGGTGAAATTGGTTTTGATTTGAGAAATTATTTTCTTTCACTAAATTTGCTTCATTTTACCTATGCCATGGTAAAATTTAGCTCACAATGAACCATCTTGATATATTTCATCTTGGTTCATTCCTTAATTTAGCCATCATTATATATATATATATATATATATATATATATATATATATATATTGATATATACAGCTGTATATATATTCTGTCATTCTTTATTCTTCATAGATGCTCTCACCTTTGTACAGTCACTTATGCTAAATTCATGATATCATTGATCTATATCTGCATGAATTTGTTGCATATTTATAGGATATGTTTGAACGGGGTAAGGCACAAAGTGTTGTGTGGAACGAGGTAGTCCTGAGACAAGATCAGGGAGTCACTGATGCTACTCTCTATTCTCTTATGAAGAACAAGGTAATTACAGATTACTTAATTTTTACCATGGATATAATAAGTTATAATAAGTTATTTCACTGTTCTGTTTTAATAATAATAATAAAATATGATATTTATAAAGCACCATTATCACATAGTGCTCTGTGGCACTTTACAATACAATAATAATACAGGTAAGCGTATAAATAATTAAAATAATAAATAAATTAAGAACAATACAACTAAAAATCACACATCAAATTAAACAGTTAATAATACAAGCACAACCTAAATTTAAGGGCATTATTATTTAAGAAAAGACTTCTTCATCTTAAATGGACATGCTTCACTAAACTGTTAGAGTTTGTATTGTTGTTTCTTTTCATTAGTTTAAAATGTTTTCATCATTAACTCCAGGTCAAGTCTTGAGTCATCTCTCTGAATTCCAAGTCCCAAGTCACTAGGGTTCAAGTGGCAAGTCAAGTCACACTCAAACACATGGTGCTTGAACGTCCTGTCTAGTGAAATAGATATAATAAAACAGTCCCATCTAGTGAAATAGATATAATAAAACAGTCCTGTCTAGTGAAATAGATATAATAAAACAGTCCTGTCTAGTGAAATAGATATAATAAAACAGTCCTGTCTAGTGAAATAGATATAATAAAACAGTCCTATCTAGTGAAATAGATATAATAAAACAGTCCTGTCTAGTGAAATAGATATAATAAAACAGTCCTGTCTAGTGAAATAGATATAATAAAACAGTCCTATCTAGTGAAATAGATATAATAAAATAGTCCTATCTAGTGAAATAGATATAATAAAACAGTCCTATCTAGTGAAATAGATATAATAAAACAGTCCTGTCTAGTGAAATAGATATAATAAAACGGTCCATTTAATAATGATATTTTTTTTTAATGCAGACTCATAACAATATGGTCTCGTTTTTCCACTGGCGCCCGTGCAGAGAAACAGTATCGGATTGTGATATTTTTATATTGCTGTTAGGTGCAAAACAATAATAATCGTGTTACAAGTCATAGAAGTCCAAATTCCTAATTACAACTTAATTACAAAGTCAAGTTGCAAGTTGTTAAAATGAATGACTTGAATGCAACACAAGTCAGCCACAACGTTTCAAGTCTGGGACTGCACTTTTACTCTCATAATTGGGTGAACCAGGATTTTAGAACAACTCACCCTGCTGTAAAGAGTGTTTTGTTGTCCTTGTAGGAATCGCTGAAGGATGTTACAACAGTGGATGTCAGTGGGTGCGTTCACTTGACTGATGTAGGGATCCACTGGCTGGCCTTGATGCTTCCATTCTGTCCCAGTCTCAAGAAGGTACGAGTCAGTGAAACTTTGCAGTACAGACATCGTGGAGATTTCCCGTACACAATGCATATTTTGGGGAAGCATACAGCCATATCCCGTTTTATTTGGATTTGTTTAAAATGGAAATTTTTTTTATAAAGTACGTTTGTATATTTTCTTGCATTCATCACATCAGTATAACAAAATGACAGCAGTGAAAACCCAAATATTTTTTATGCAAGGCAGACTTCCAGCAAAACCTGGCAGATTTTGTTTGATGGAGATAACGTATTCGACCTATTAAGTGTACATGCCCTAATTAGCGTACATCTCCATTTTTATTGGCAGGATCCATAATTATTATAATTTAACTAGTGTGGAACAACTGAAAAGTATCGCCATCTGGTGTTAAACAGTTGGCACAACTTTTAAGTTGTTATACACTAGTCACTAAATGACACCACCAGTGTTAAGCAGTTGCCTTATTGTCTAAGTGTAAGCTGCGGGTGGTAAGATTATGCCTAAATTAAGAATAGACCACTGTAAGGCAAGTTTGAAGATAAAGTTGCGTTTATTACAGTTTAACTACTAAAATTGTATAAAACCAAGTTTCTCAGTCCTTGCACAATTTGCACTACTGATCTAACTTCAGTACCTCATCAAAGTATAAAATGTCAACCAACAGTTCCAAATACAACCAAAAGCAAGAGTATTAAGAACAACAATAAAAGGTGAAAGAACAGATGATATTAAACACGATCATAAAGACGACTAAAAATACGACTGAAAAGACATCTTAAAAGACGATTTAAAATACCACTGAAAAGATGTCTTAAAAGACGACTTAAAATATGACTTAAAATATATCTTAAAAGATGACTTAACATACTACTACTAAAAAGACTTCTTGCCACAATCAGGAGTGGGCCAGGTCTCTGGGGAATACTCAAGATCAGCCCTCTCCCAGCCACCTCCAAAACAGAGTTGTCATTAAGTGTAGAATCATGCCTGGCCCACTGGGGCTGGGCCCCTTCCACTGACCACACAGGACCCCTGTCTCTAGGGTAAAATTTATGTTTAAACAACTTAATTATTAGTAATAAGACCAACTACCTACACAGTAAATACAACTAATTACAGGACAAATAGTCATAGCAATAATAGTTCACTAACCATATTCTCTAAATTACATTACATTACCCTTGGTGCTGCCATCATGTAGTGGGTAACTAAACTAATTGAACCGACAAGTGACTATGTCACATACAGAAAACAACTTTGGTGTACGCTTGTAAGAACAGATTCCTTGACATTTTTATCAAGTGCACTGTATGCTTATTAGTTTGAATACGGTATATTTTGTAGCCTTATTCGTGATGACACTTGATTGGAATCAGAGTAGTAGAGGACAAATAACCAATGACAGTGACAGAGCTAGACAAACAGTGGCCTATGTACCTATAATAGTTAATAAAATATAACCATTTGTAAACCTTGTTGAACACACATCTTAATTTCATGGGCCATGCCATACTGTTAGATAATAATTATAATTAGTCACGAGTGTGGTAGTATTTTGGCAATATTCGCTCGCCAAATGAAAATATATTTGTATACACCTATTCCTCTGCTTGCCAGTAGGATATGACCAAGCTATTTGCATCCAAGCTATACTTATGTAACATATTTTGACCTTTGTTTACTAAACCAGTCCATGCTTCAGACTTTGTGTTTGTTCTGTGTATACCGGCCTCCCTTAATACGTCACTTCTAGTCTAGGTTACCCCGATTTCATAGAACTGTGCTTATCAGTCGTGATAGTAAACATGTCAGCCCTTGGTCATTTGGAGAAATTACCAGAATCTCCCAGTTTTAGAACACATTCTGAGTAAACCACTGGCATGATATTCTTGATTTTAGTTGCACATGGCTAGTTTTTATCATCTCTTTTAGGTGCATAGCCCCAAAACCATGACTTTTGTTTCACTTTAAATCGATGGAAAAACAAATATTTACTGAACATTTCTAGGAGTCTCTTTGTGATATTTTTATATTTGTATGTTGTGATTAATGCTAACTATTTAAATTTTTATAGTTTCTAGGAGTTTGTTGTGATAACAGTATCATAATATTAGTATATTCTAATTTTGTATCACTGAAACTAACCATATGTTATTTATATACCGATTTGTACAGGATGTCCAGCTTTAAGCCCTGCAGGGTTTCCTAGGACCATCTGAGCTGCATTTCATTAAAATAATTAATGGGACTAGAAATTCTTTGTATCAGTGCAACTGACTATACTTTATTTTATTTTTATTATTAGTATAGGTTTTTGCATTATAAAATAAATAATTATATTTGCAATGATATGAATGGCCTTGTGGCCAGTCATATTCTGGCTGAATATCTTTTGGAAATACACATGATCTACTTGACCACTGTTTGTATCTGTTTCATTGGACAATGGATCTCTTGCCACAGATCAACTTGGATGGATGTCGAGAGATCACAGAAAGATCCCTGCTGAGTCTCGGTTGCCATGGAAATGGCCTGACTGTCTCGGCTCGGGGAACAGGCGTAATGTTTTCCCCTGTGTCTTTGATGAAGTCCAACTCATACTTCCACCTGGACGGCTGTCCCCTTGTTGACGCTGTCTCATTCACAGATGACACAGGTGTTACGCTAGTGATTATGAAGCTATATGACACATGGAATATTGTCATAATAATAACAGACATTTATATGCAGTGCCTGAATCCACTTAAAATAAAATACTCTTGGGTGCTTTACATAAAATTGCATAAATAAATTATATATTTACTCAAAACGTAATCAGTATAAAAATAGAACAGCTGATTAAAAAACTTAATAAATGATTTATAAAAATATTAAAATTATTAATATACCACAGGCCATTAAAACACGTTATTCCTCCTATGCTTATTAAAAAAGTGTCTTTAAATATTTCCTAAATATTCTGAATGAATAATATAAAACAATATGCTTTGTATTGTTTTATTTATGACATATCGTAACTTACTAAATCAGGTTTTTTAAATGAGTTACAAAATTAATGCATTTAAAGTAACCATGTTAGTCCCTGTATAGAATAAATATCAATAATGTTGCCAGTGTCTGGAAGTGCTGTATTATATGTTATTGTAGAGCAAGGAATCCATGTTCGTGGTCATCTGGTCATCTGTCCTGGTGCTGGTCAAGACTACAGTGTTGCTGATTACTTGGCCAGTAATAAACAGATAGAGTTCCATGGTCTGGTGCACATCAAGGCTTGGAAGGCAGACGATTGCCTTTTTAATGTGGTGGAGACATCACTTTCCCTCGTAGGTTGAGTATGAACTGATACAAGCATCTTTTTCTTTTTTTTTGGTTGTTGCATAATGTATTACTTTTATTGATGATTTATTAGTTGTTATTATATATTGTACAGTTATATATGTGTATGTATCATATGTATTTATATAATTTATATTGCCACTCAATATAATTTATCTATGTTTTTCTGCTGTTTGGACAAATAAAATATATCCTTATCCTTATGAAGAACCCATTATTTTTCCAATGCAGTGGATCCCCTCAAAGTGATTATCCCTTGGAAATGGCCACCGCTTGAAAAAGGCTGTTCTAGTATGTTTTTGGCATGTGCACATCCGTATATCTAACTAGGCTCTGTAATCGGGCCACACCTTTAAAAACCTTTAATTTGTACACTGGAATTTTTTTTATAGCCTGAATATAAATAAGGTATTTTTGATAAAGAAAGGCAACATATTTAGAATTGTCTAAATTGTTCAAATCAGACATGGGTTCTATATTATTTAAGAAATTCTGACTATGCTATTAGATTATTCCTAATCTAGGTATCATTACTATTGTTGGGCATTATTACTATGGTTATTTTTTTCTAAGGGTCTAAGTGGAAAATAAGTGTTGTGTTTAAATAACATATTTTAATAATTGGAGCACGGGGTAATGTGGTGACATGTTTTATATGACGCAGCCATTTTTGTAAATTTTCAGTGATATCAGTAACATCATTTCATAAAACGTAACAATTTACTTTAAACAGTATTTAAAAAAAAAATATTTCCTACAGTGATTAGTGTTGTAAGCAGTATAGAACATGCACAAAGTTATAAAAATCATTTGTGCGACAAAAGTTTCAGTCTTCACATTGTGCTGTGCTATATTGCTGAATTGTTACTTTCAGCCAAGCGCTGCTGTCTTGATACCTCCTGGCGTTACTCAGGTGATCATTCCGTGTGACACCAACACCGACAGGGAAGAGACAAAGAACCACATCGTTTCCACATTGACACATTTTCTCTCCAAGGTATTTTAGCCATTTCACTCAACTGTGGTATATTTTAAAGGGTGGACTACATGAAATATCGATATCCTCTTATGGTGGTCACATTTGGAAGGGGAGGTTTAGATGATGGCTGTGCAGGATTTACATGGATGTTAACAGCAATAAAATTTGTTTATTGCCTATTTTGGTGTTAGTCTTAACTGGTGCATAGACAAACATTAGTTTATTGCGCGCTTTAGTTTTAGTAAACAAGACTCGCTGTAATGCCATCTCTTCTATTGCAGTAGTTGGCTGTGGTATGTAATAGATCCAGCTGCATATTGCGTAGTTTATGTGGATCAGAGCAGATAATTGTGAGTAAAAACAACTTGAATAACAGAAATTTTCAAAGCTGCCAGACTGGTCTGTCTTGCTGCTTAGCCATAAACTAGAGTGACCTTTTGTATTGAAAGGAAGTGAAGCTGTTTGTTTTAGATTGTACATGCAGAGTAAAATAACAGTTTGTACATATTTTACACAGTTTGATGATCCAGGGAGGCCTCAAAGATCACTATTGTGCAGGCCTCCTTATGTATAGTGTAGTAATCATTACATATATTATTGCTGCTAGAGTGTCAGTATATTAAACTTTGCAAATAAAACTAACAGCACTAAAGTAGCAATCAGTTTAATAAAAAAGTTTAAGGTTTAATAAAAAAGTGCATATGTTTTTTTCAAATCATCAAAACAATTGACTTTAGTCGTTAGATCTGGTAAGCCTCAAAATAGTGGATATCCAAAATGGTAAAAACTTTATGAGGTCAAGGCTGATCATGGGCGTGACTTCCATCCTATCCCCGATCACATGACAAAGTCATCAAATTTCACCAAGGGGGAAAAACTTAAATAAATTCTAGATCCAGAATTAAATAATTTAATAGTTTGTGTGATAATTTCTCAAAAACTATATACAAAAGTTGCACAAATGAGCTAGCATGTCATAGTGCTTACCTGGTAGGTTTGAATTTTCACAAAATGAATTTGAAATGAGACAAACAAAAAAATCAAATTGAGGAGGAGCCCTTAACAATGGCTAACATAATCTCATACGTCACACGTGATGAAAATATTCAGATAACTGGATATAATAAATTGTAAATTCTTATGAATTTTAGGAAGTCTTCTTGGAGAGGGCTGATCCTGTGACGTCCTACACAAGGAGCTGGTCTGTAGGGCCACTGGTTGGGGCCGAAGTGGAAGACTCGACTGGTGTTGTCGAGTAAGTTCTTTATGTAATATAGTGGACTCCGTTTAACAGAATCATGGATTACAGAATCAGCCACTTAGTAGAATCAAATGAACTTGCTGGGACGGAATCTTTCCCTATTCCCGTAGTGTTAAAATGCACAGAATAAGTGAAATGGCTGCTTAATCCTCTAGTGTGCAAAGTAACCATAACCGATCCCACTGTGCGTGGACCGCCCGTAGACACCCACCAAGACTGGGTCACCTAGGGCTCCCTATGAAAGGCTGCCCTGCAGCTTATTAAATTAGCCAATCATTTCAAAAAGAGGCCACAGGTTCAACAGGATGGTGTCGAAGCACATGAAATCACCATCTCCGATATGATTACTTTGAACTGACGTTTACTGAGAGCTTTTGGAAAGCGCATCAAATCGTGTTTGTCAAATTGGTTTTTGACAATGATGCGTCATTTGTCAATTTGATTGAGATGCTTTGGAGTTGTATTTCCTGTCAAATTTTAGGCAGATTTTGTATCAACAGTATCAGTTGTACCCACTGCTGTGCATTATAGCTACATTATCATCCGATGTTATAGCATGTTGAAGGTGGAGTTTTCTTCGTCATTCAGTGAATTTTGCTTCATGTTCTGAAAATTAATTAATTATAACACAGCAATTTTAACACCATATGTTATTCATACGTTCATTTCTGTGTACACTGTAGTTCATTTCAAATCATTTAATGCTTCAGTTGTCGAGATATCATCATTTTAATGCAAGCAACATGCTACATCAACTACAATTAGCAATCATCTTGCAATTCCTTGCCACCAGGAGGGTAAAGAATGAGAAAGTTCTATACTTAGTAAAGAGTTAATAAAAGAGTTAATGGAGAAAGTGATGATTGTTAAAAAAACCAGTACAAAATGTAACCTAAATGCAGAAACATACATTTACTTATATGTACCTACTTTTATGTATATATATATTTTGTTGTACACTTTGCCCACTCATAATGGTTATGTATTCTAAATTGATATACTAGTCTGTACACCAATATATTTACTTACATACGTTTACATATGTTAGTTCATATATGTACATACTTTTATACATGTGTACATATTTAGTTGTAAGCATGTACATATGCACACATACTGCACACTCATAATGCATACATGTATATTCTAAATAAAAATACTTAGCCTACCTATCTCATTTCAGGATATTACATAAGATCAATGTCAGTAGTATGCAGATGCCAAACTTCACAACTTTGGAGCCACTGAGCAAACTTCGACCATACTTCGAGATAGAGCTGTTGCATGCTGGGATTGATGACACATTGACGGAAGTTAGCGTATCCATTGGTGTCCGATGTCGTCCTTATTTCCCTAAGCCTCTCATCACCAGCCGACACACCCACACAAAGTAGGTTCAGTGATGGTTGGAAACTTCGCAGAATATTTATGTAATTTCAAGACCATTTACTATTGCTGTTGTTTAAAGTTTGTTCTTTCATTACAGCATGTTTTGAAAAATTTAATTAGTTATTCTTGCTTTAAATTTTATATGTACGCAAATGCATGAACACATGTAGGTACACATGAATGCATACATGCACACACGCATGTATGCATTCACACACGCATGCACATTTCAGCAGTTACATCCATATAGCTTTGTAACAATTTTACCCTAAATTGCGATACATTAAAAAGCTTGTTAAAGCATCAACATTAAAGCAAACATAATATAAATATCAGAGCAACAGAATTGATTATATCGAGGCAGTGATACCTTTTCTTCAAGGCTTATTGCTATTTATGATGGCAGGAAAACGATGACGGTTGGAGATAGGTTGGGCATTGGCGTTGAGAACATAAATATGTTGGCTGACACTTACCTGGCAGAGGGCAGCAGTGTACAACTGTATGGAAGACTAAACAAAGAAACGGTGAGTTAGAGACAGCAGCCATGACTAAGGTCACTTGCTAACTAATGGTTAAGTGATTGTCTGTTGAAGGTAGCTGGGGTGGCTATTATGTGTTTGTCTTGAATTGAGCAGTTTCAGTAGACCTTTTTAAGATAAATTAACCATTTCTTCACAAATTGTAGTTAAAATACTATATAATATTCCAGAATAATAAAATGTTTGGTTATATTATAAGATTTTTAAAACATTTTTTGTAAATGTGAAAAAAAATATCCACAAAATGCGAAATTATATCGTTTTGAGAAAATCCCCAAAGAAATAAATGACATACATATAAGTAGGACAGTGTCACTGATAACTTTCCGGCAAATTTTGGATGACAAACAAATTACGTGTGCTACACCAACATGAATAAGTTGAATGACAGCCTAAAGTGGCAGTGTATTTATGACACAAACCTTTCACCAGTCGTAATTCTAATTCGTGTAATGTTGCCTACATGTAAGATACATTCATACGCCAAATGCAACATTTTAAGTGTTGTAGTTTTTCTAAATTAAGCATCATTTCCTGGTTGTTAGTGATAACAGAAATGTCAGTAGATACGTGTATCATGCTTGAAATGTGACGTTTTTTACTGGTGTTTTACGTATTGTTGACAAAACATAATGGCTTTGCTAATATTGACATGTCCCCTTAATTTGCCACCACAATGGCCCTTGAATCGGTATTTATAACGTGTTGTCATCTATGATATCAGGTTATGCCAGTCATCTGCCAAACACATGGCAGGGCATGCCAGACGATATGTTCCATGTTCATGGCAAACGAATAAATCGTCAGTGTTTCCAAGAAGTCAGGGGGATTTCCAAAAGGACTGGTTTTTTTAAAGGATGGACTGACGAAATACGATGTTAGTGCCGGGTGATTATTTGTGGTGTCGACGTTCAGTTCAATATTTTGTAGCATGTTATGAAAAAAAAAATGAAAAAAATCACCTTAGCCGCCCCAGCTACCTGAACCTGAAGTTGTACAATGATCTAAATGTATGTGTTAATTATGTTCTTTGTGTGCCAAGTTTATATATTTTTAACACCACGACCATTAGGAAGATAACGTGTATATTTCATGAGTTATTTTCTTGTATTACTTTAATTATGTCTTACTTAAATGAATAACACAAGTCAACCTAGCAAATTGTTACCCTGCTCCAAAACACAAGCTATGGCAGTTATTTCATATGTCAGATTTGCTATCGGATGGATTCCCTTGTAGAAAACATCTCCACCTGTTGCCTCTCATTTAGTTCCATCAAACCATTTTACACAAATAAGTTAATGTGGCATTGTTGATTAGACTATTATATTCTTTTACTTCAAAAGGAGTATTTCATTAATGTAAATTTGTACAATGGCAGAACATTTTTTCTTCAGTAGAAACCGCTGCAGGCCCAACGTTGACTCAATGTTAGTTCCATTGTTGCAATCATTGTTATAGTTTCACCTGCATATTCATGATATTATTTTCAGTTTCATCTGCCAGAGTTCACATGGTATGGAGACGGCTGTCCCTTCGTCCACATCCTGTCTCCAGGGGCCAGGTTCAAGATTGTGAATTACCAATACTGCTCAGAGGTAATATGTCTTACATATTTATAATTTTAGTCTAATGTTGTTTATTATTTATATTTTGAGTAATACTGTTAGTTGACCAGCTATACAGTATATGGCACCAGTGTTGATGGTAGAATTCAAAAGATCATGTAAATTTACTAAATTATGCCGATAATGGATTTTGTCTGTAAAACGCATTTGAATTAGCCATGTTATTGTAAGTGTGTAAAATATTTGCCAAAACCTTGTAATATTTCACTGCGTTACATAGATTATGGCTGATAGTCTATGTCATAGTTGTGAAGAATTTATGACATATCGTATTCGACCTACTAAGCGTACATGCCCTAATTAGCATACACCCCTTTTTTAATCAGCAGGATCCATAATTTTTGTAATTTGACTAGTGTAGAAAAATGTCGCCAGCTGGTGTTGAACAGTTGGCATCACTTTTCAGTTGTTCTAGCCTAGTCACCAAATGACACAACTAGTGATAAATAGTTACCTTATTGTCTAGAGAAAAAAATGTTGGTGTACGCTTATACGAACACATTCCTCGACATTTCTCCATAGCACTTCAAGAGTACTGTATGCTTACTGGGTCGAATTTGTTATATGAAAACATAGTAGGCATTACAGATTTGTATGGTTCTGCCTTCGTGCAACGATAAATGTGCAGCTTTGATATTATCATTTCACCAGTAGCATCAGTCCATCCACTGTGTTTTCAGTTGTATAAAATCACATTAATTCTACATCGTCGAAACATTTATTAGTGAATTATTTCAATAGTAAAATAAAACATGATGACATGAAGTAGCATTCGAAAAAGAACAGTAGTTCAGATATGTGAAAGTACTCATTCTCACTGAGGAATGATTGATATAAAGTATCTACTGATTGTGTAAATGCCAAGCAGTGTTGATATTTAAAAACAGATTTGACAGATATCTCACAAGGTATAGGCCAGCCATTGCTGAACTCTGTGTATGCCAATAATAATAGTAATCAATAACTTCTATGGCGCCTATATCCTTAGGAACTTGAGCTCAGAGGCCCAATAAAACAGAATCATTAATCATAATCGTCAACAGGGACGTGCAAAAGTCATCAGAACGAAGAAGATTTGTGGTGGAAATGCAATTTGGAACAATTGTTTAAGATGTTTTCAAAGTGATGGGAAGTTCATTCCAGACCCTAGGTGCAGCGACAGAGAAAGCTTGTTTGCCCAAGTTTTAGTTTTAGGAACAATAAGTTGTTGTGAAATGGATGGTTTGAGCTGCCTGGGGATATTTGAACGATACTCTTGCCACCTGCATCTTGTTGCTTTGGGTGGCAATTTTGTTTCAACCTTGCTGTGCTAACTTTATTACATTTGCATTCACTTTGCATGTGTTTTATCTGTTGCATGTGTCATTATATTATTACAACCATAAACGCAGGAATGTTGGAAACTGCTGTTTAAGGAAGAGCACAAGAAGCAGATTGCAGAAGGGAAGTATTTCAGTCCAAGCGAGCTGAATACAGGATGCATCTTGGATGTGCCTTCACAAGTCCTTAGGTATGTCTAATAATAAACAGATTGCAGAAGGAAGGTATTTCAGTCCAAGCGAGCTGAATACAGGATGCATCTTGGATGTGCCTTCACAAGTCCTTAGGTATGTCTAGTAATAAACATGTCACTGGTTTCATGTTATTTGTTTCTAAAGGTTAATGTTGATGAATAAATTTTGAAATACAAAGCTAAATTGATGACATGCAGTGATGTTGTCAACACTACAGTAAAATTATCGATACAAGTTGTTAATAAGAAGATGAAGAAGATAGTCACTGGTTTCATGTTATTTGTTTCTAAAGGTTAATGTTGATGAATAAATTTTGAAATACAAAGCTAAATTGATGACATGCAGTGATGTTGTCAACACTACAGTAAAATTATCGATACAAGTTGTTAATAAGAAGATGAAGAAAATAGTGATGGTTTGACTTTGTTGAAGACCATCAGGTGTGGTATTGCATCAAGTGTGGTATTGCATCAAGTGTGGTATTACATCAAGTGTGGTATTACATCAAGTGTTGTATTGCATCAAGTGTGGTATAGCACCACGTGTGGTATTACATCAAGTGTGGTATTACATCAAGTGTGGTATTGCATCAGGTGTGGTATTGCATCAGGTGTGGTATTGCATCAAGTGTGGTATTGCATCAAGTGTGGTATTACATCAAGTGTGGTATTACATCAAGTGTTGTATTGCATCAAGTGTGGTATAGCACCACGTGTGGTATTACATCAAGTGTGGTATTACATCAAGTGTGGTATTGCATCAAGTGTGGTATTGCATCAAGTGTGGTATTGCATCAAGTGTGGTATTGCATCAAGTGTGGTATTGCATCAAGTGTGGTATTACATCAAGTGTGGTATTGCATCAAGTGTGGTATTGCATCAAGTGTGGTATTGCATCAAGTGTGGTATTGCATCAAGTGTGGTATTGCATCAAGTGTGGTATTGCATCAAGTGTGGTATTGCATCAAGTGTGGTATTGCATCAAGTGTGGTATTGCATCAAGTGTGGTATTGCATCAAGTGTGGTATTGCATCAAGTGTGGTATTGCATCAAGTGTGGTATTACATCAAGTGTGGTATTGCATCAAGTGTGGTATTGCATCAAGTGTGGTATTGCATCAAGTGTGGTATTGCATCAAGTGTGGTATTGCATCAAGTGTGGTATTGCATCAAGTGTGGTATTGCATCAAGTGTGGTATTGCATCAAGTGTGGTATTGCATCAAGTGTGGTATTGCATCAAGTGTGGTATTGCATCAAGTGTGGTATTGCATCAAGTGTGGTATTGCATCAAGTGTGGTATTACATCAAGTGTGCTGACGCAGGACAAAGAACACTGACTAGTATATAAGGTAGAAGTATATAAGGTAGAAGTATATAAGGTTGAAGGGCACAGATAATAACGCAATGTTGTTAAAATGCTGATTTTTGTGCACTAGACACTTTGTTATACATACCTGATGAGATCTAAAAATGAAGAATGGGTGACTTCAGGCATGAAAGTTGCAATGTCTTATTACAAACAAATTGTTCTTAGCCATCTTTTAACTTTATGCAATGTATTTTATTTCAAAGGTCAAGAAACTTAAACATTCATAGAATATCTTCACAGCTTACAGATCCAAGATGTGTGCGCTGTCTAACATTTGACCATATATTATTTTGACTGCAATGACATTCACTGTTATTACCCTGTATAGTTATGCGTCCATGCGCACAGCTACAACCAACAGCCCTGTGGCTCTCTGCCGCATGAAGGAATCGCTGAGTCGAGACCATTGCGAATTTGCTGTCAAGATTTTGACATGTGCTGAACAGTGTTGCATCACTGTTGGCGTCATCTCTGAACTATGCTTCAAAGAACCACCTGGATCGCAAGCAGGAACCATTGGATACTCAGCTATAGATGGACGGTGTGTATCATATTTATATTCTACATATTTAATCTGTAATATAAAGTAGTTTGTTTGCCTGTCCGTCTGTCTGTTCCCTTGTTTCTCTGTCAGTTTTGCATGCATAGCAGCCCGTGGGGATGGTTATAAAACTGCCCGGGGGTGGGGATATTACGAAGGAACCTATATGTATGTTTGACGTAGTTTCGTTCTTTCGTACAGTACGAATGCTTTGTGAAACCAACAGTTGAACATGGTTTTTGGGGCATGAATTGTCATTGCCCTGTCATTGATCTGTCATTGCCCTATCATTGCCCTGTCATTGATCTGTCATTGCCCTGTCATTGATCTGTCATTGCCCTGTCATTGATCTGTCATTGCCCTATCATTGCCCTGTCATTGATCTGTCATTGCCCTGTCATTGATCTGTCATTGCCCTGTCATTGATCTGTCATTGCTCTGTCATTGCCCTGTCATTGCCCTGTCATTGCCCTGTCATTGCCCTGTCATTGCCCTATCGTTGCCCTACCAACACCTGGTTGGGCAGTGCCAGGAGTCGTGAGATCTTTCAGTGGTTGCCTTTTGTTCTGTGCAACGCCGGGCAACTTGGCTAGTGCATTATATTATTCATAGTTACATAATGTGTTTTCATGCATGCCTATTGACTGGTTTGAAATCTCACTTGAACTGGCATTTTCTCATAGTCATTCTGGTTTTTTCCTGGAATGTGTGGAAATATATAATGAAAGGTGGAAATAAGATGATATGAATACAATTTTAATTGCATGAACAATATTTGTATGCTCTACCTTATAGCTTTAGCTAAAATATCTGGCTATGTTAATGTTTGAGATTCCTTCAGTAAACGTCAACAGGTACTGTTAATTTTCAATCTGTGAGTCACATTTGCATTGATAGTTTGACATCATCATCTTTCTACTGATAATTTATATGTCAAAACATTCATTATCGAAGAAACTGAAAGCGAAAGTTGCATTGCAGAATCCGAGCTGGGTCACAGACAACAACTGATGTATCAACAACTAATACTGAAGATTGTACTTGTCATGTTGGTGACATAATGAAAGTGAAAGTGGCTGGATTCACCAGCAAGTATGCCCAGCCAGGAGACATGCTTCACGTCTCCTTTTACAAGAATGACAGTATGGTGGGTGATATTAGTGCAAGCTAGTTGGAAAATAATCTTCAAAAATCATTCTTAATTTTATTAGTGTTGATTTAGTAATCATGGTATAACATGCAATGTGAGCTAGCAAGTTATGTGTAGATACATGTTCTTTTCCATTAGTTCAACCTTTTCCATTATTTGTCCATAATTATAATAATAACATAATTTGTCTGCACCATGAATCTGTCTGCTTTGGCCAATCAAAGTCACATTACAAAACTATAACATTAATGCTCAAATTGTAGATGATGGAATGGATATTTAAATGTTTAAAATATTAAAATAATATTGACAATAAATAAATAATAGCATGTGTCCACAACAAGCATAAAGTATTCATAAATGATGTAGAGAAAATGCATGTTTAAAAAGAAGAATCGCTCCTCATAGAAGTTGCTCTGGCAGTCTGCAGCATGCATGACATGGGGCAGATCGTCCATCCATTTTGAGTTGACTTAATTACATACCCGTCCGTCCGTCCGTCCGTCCGGCCGTCCGTCCGTCTGTCCATGGTTATAATGTAACTTGATGGTGTGTAGGTTGGAGAGAGAGAGTGGAGGTATGATGTGACTGAGGGACTGCAAGGGAGACTATTGCCGGCCGTCAGTCTCCAGGCTCCGGGTGAACAGGTCATCCTTCTCAACTGTGTCAGTCTGCCAGACTATGAGATCTCATACTTGGTAGGTCAAAGGTTAAATAATTTTTTTTCGCTTGTCTCGTTTCACACTAATTTCATAAAAAAATTCAACCTATTTCTAAAGTATCCACTTGACATGCCAGATCATTTGTGCAAATTTATTATTTGGTTTATAGTTTAGTATATATTATTAGTTTATATAGTTTTGTTTATAAAATCATTGGATAAAATATTAAATAATTTTTTACCAGATACTTCAAAATGTGGCAAAAAAGCAAATGTGGTCTAGGTGTAAATACTTTGACATAAGGGTGTTCACACTTTCGCAAGTTACCTAATGATCAAAATCAATTCTTTCGATGATTTGAATAAATGTACACTTCTTAAACCAACTGCGCATTAATTAATAAATTCACACGCTACAAACATCTCTGAACCTTGAATGGATAGATGATCCTGTTTCTTGGTTGTTAATATCAAGCATAATTACCTCTCAAGAAAATTAGTGTTCGTTCTGTATATTTCAACTGTTGAAGTATACAGAACGAACACTAAGTTTCTTGAGAGGTAATTATGCTTACTATCTCTGAACCTGATTTGTAATGGGCTAAATCAGGTGACCAGACAAATGTCAGTGTAGAGAGAGAATAGAGAGAGAAAAATTTAATTTTTGACTAATATCAAACAAAACAAAATCCATACATACACATATAGAATGATATAAGAATATAGTCATTGGAGACTCTCACTAAGACATAGCATATGTCACTAGTGTGAGAGCCCCTTATGTTTAATGTAGAACAAATTACAGTTTAGCTAATTAGCTCGCCTGCCAAAACAGAATGTAAGAAACAAAGATAATATTAAGATAATACAGACTTCGCGCAGCAGCAATGCAACAATTGTCAAGTGAAAAAATACGCCTATACATTCATGTATACTAAAAAAAATCATACAAATAGCATAACATTGAAAAACAATGCTAGGTATTTTTGATTTAGTTTCATGATTTTTGTATGCATTTTGGAGGGTCACGCTTTTGGAAAAGTTTAATCTTGGTTTTGTAATTTGCATACATAACAATTTGGAATATGGCAATATGTTTCGTATTTGTTTAAATAGTTTTGTTTTTTAACAAGATTTAATAAGATTGCCACCTAAAACAACAAGTTCCAGATGGCAAGTGGACAAGGAAACCATTGGCTTATCGAGAGTCCAACAATTTTCTCATCTATGTGTAGCCCGCCCTTATCAAATATCTGTCAATTCTACTTTTAAACATATTTACACTGCTAGCATTAACACAATCATTTTGGCAGTTTGTTCCATTCATTTATCACCCTCTGTGAGAAAGAGTACTTTTGTCATGTCCAACCTACACTGTCGAAGTGAAGTCACCACCTTCCCTATGATGCTTTCCCAGTGGACATTGGGTTTTTTGGGTGCTGTCTGCCCATTCACATGGGGTTTTGGTACAGAGTGGAAGATGACTTTCCTTCCATCCTTGATGTTAGGATTGTTTATTGACAATTACGACATTATGGCCCCACCTTTTAGGTTGCTAAATTACATAGAGTAGGAATTTTAGCAAGTAGTGTATTCCGGTGCTGCAGTGATTGCAACTAGGCAGTGTGTCGAGTATCGACGATGATAGGTTAATGCTTTAATGTGCTGGTGGCGATGCCATGAATTGTCCTGTGTTGTAGGAATATTACTACATGTACTGTATTGCTATGTCGAAATGTGGGCTCTGGGAGCATTGTGTCCAGGCAGCTTTGTATGAGGCTCAGCCACAGGCTTGGCATATGTTACAGGGTCCACATTTCATGCTCTTAATTGGAATAGTATGCCATTAGGCATACCCTTAATAAACGTCATTCATTTGGCCTTTTCATATCTTTACATCTGGCTTGCGTTGTTGTTTGCATAAATATTTTATAGCCAATACAGATTTTTATTGTTAAAGATTCTGTTTAATCCAACACCAACTCGACAGTCATGCCCAATTACTGTGCAAAGAATATTCATTCATTTCTGTCCTCCACTCTCTAAAGCCAGGTAAGCATGTATACAGTATTCCACTGTGCCCTTCTTAGCAAGCCACAGACTGCCAATATCTTGTGACAGTTGATCAGGATGCCAACCTGTAGCAAACCTTCCAGATTGTTTGGCTTTGTGAATAGAGGTTATTACAGTTTGTCTTACAATCCCAAGAATTTTCTCAACAAATTTGGCTAAACTTTTGACCTGTTTTGTAGATGGAGCGAGCATCAAAGGAGAAGTTTCTACTGAAGGGAACCAGCTTTCTCAAGCTGCAGGAGCATCAGCTTGAGTAAGCTTCTAGTTTGTACAGAAATAAACTGATTCAAGTTACACTTGAACTCCATGTGGCAGAAAATCAACCTTCTTCATTCTGTACGATGCGTGTTCTGTGTTATTCTGTATATATCTTATCTGTCTCTTTCCAGGCAACTTCATTCTTAGGGCCACTTTTATGACAGAATCTTCTTCTCTCCTCTCACATGACACTACCATCTCAATTTATTCATCCTGATCACTTCTACAATCTCCTCTCACATGACACTACCATCTCAATTTATTCATCCTGATCACTTCTACAATTGCGGTGATCGTGTTTACCCTGTAGAGATGATCATTTCGTTGTTTGTCCCATTTGGTGACACCCTGTATCATTTGTATGGCTTTGATGTCCTCTGCAGTGATTTGACTGTTAAGTGTCTTTGTCACGGTCCAACACTCACTGCCAGTGAGGAGGACAGGTCTTAAGATGGTTTTCTGTCTGATCTGTTTTGTCTTTCAACACATGTTTTGTATGTAGTGTAATGTATTATATTTATATACGATTCTATTTGTAATTGAAACCTCTCTGGAATAAGGGTTGGGCTGTTTCCCCAATGTACAGCTCTTTATGGCAAATATTGTTACACTTGTTAATATAAAACCATTTAACTATACAATCGTGACACCAGGTGTATCAGAGATCTGTCGGACTCGATGGCGGACATCACGAACTTTAAGGCTGCAAACTCGCTTACTCGAGAACATTCCCACTTTGAGGTGCGGCTTTCACACATAGGGAAAAAGCGGGAAATGGGAATTGGACTTGTACATGGCAACTACAGGGTGGAGCGAATGCCCGGGTGGGAGGAAGGATCCATTGGGTGGCATTTCGAACGTGGCAAGTAAGTCTTCACTAGAATCACTTCAATAAACTATAATGTTTGAGGTTATTGATTTGAGTAAATATTGTTAAAGGGTGTGTACATTGATTTTCATTGGATGATATATTAATGTATTAATAAGTGTTGTAAAACTGGCTTATTTTATTCAATCTCCAAATCGTGTATTATTGAAAATATATATCAAACAAATGTACTAAAATAATTAAATACAATAAAATTAAATACAAATGCATTAAACACAATAAAACAATAGAGGATAATAAATAAATAAGTAAAATTATAGACAAATGAATAAATACCATTATATACTGTATATTGATGTATAAAAAAGCTGACAATGTAGTCTATGTTTGTATGCAATTTAATCACAGAATTGAGACGGGCTAGAAAACTGTCTTGACTTTGCAGCTAAAGTGTAACCTCATTAATCCGGTTGCTGATAATCTGGAAACCTCGGCATCCGCACACCATATCATGGGAAAGAATCTCCAAACACTAATATACCCCATTGAATGATTAATTTATTTAGAAAACTCATTAATCTGGACACATACACTGGGGTCCAAGGTGTCTGGATTATTGAGGTTCCTCTGTATTTAAAACAATAAATTCTACTTTCATCTGCTGTATCTTGGGTGCTGTTCAGGGTGTTTGTGGAACAAAACAAGGGGGTAGAGGAAATCACAGCGGAGGCGTACCAGGGTGACATAGTGGGGTGTGGCTTCGACATCACAGATGTCACATTTGATGACACCGGGGTCCCCAAGTGCAACCAAACCCTGAGGGTCTACTTCACAAGGAATGGGGGCGAGGTACGTTACCCTCTCTCTATATGTATATGGCATATTACTATCGTATTATAATCCACCATGATTATGTATGTTTGTATGTTATGCGACTCCTCGTAGACGTTTTGCATCTGGGGCGCTAAACTTTCAGTGGTTCATCTACGACCCCATGGTCGGGTCATCTATGACCCCACAGTCGGATCATCTCAGTTTTAATTTTTTTTAATTCACCCCACTATTTACCCTTTCTATGAACAATCAAATGAATTAGTCATTACATACAACTGTCCGCCTTGCTATTCAAACAATTACGCACAATTGTTGAAAACGTTGTGCTTTCTTTGATTGTCCGAAGTTATGTAACACAAAGGCTACATGTCGTCAGACATTACTATTTAACTGCCAGTATTACATAGCAATTTTGAGAGATATTGACAGGTAGCAAGTACCAGGACACAGATGGATATTTCTGTGATAATGTTTCTTAATATTGTTATCGAAATAGTCACTTATGAACTACCAAGTTAACCCTTCCGGAGGATGGACATTTTTGCTAGTATGGGTAATTGTTAGTGACAATGTACTATCTACAGTAATATATGTTGCTATGCACGGCTTGACCCCCGAGCTGATAAAACTTAAAACTGATATTGCACTGGTACATATTACTTAAAAATCATTATTGCACTGGTATGTACTAAAGAACTGTTATTGCACTGGTATGTACTACTTAAGAACTGTTATTGCACTGGTATGTACTACTTAAGAACTGTTATTGCACTGGTACGTACTATTTTCAGTACAGCCTTATGATGGCATGCCATAGCTGTGTTCTACTTTTTTAAAGATTTAAATGTACATTTTATAGTTTATCGACTCAAACAGAGTTATATTATATCTTAGTAAACAGTTGCTAGGACGGTTCACATGATCCAAATAAGATGTGTATTAGTACACTGAGACTTCCTGAAATCAGCTGACAGCATCTTGATGAAGAGTGGGTGGTGTAAATTGCCGTTTAATTGTATTATATGTGTTCAAGTGTTAGTTATGAACCCATATAAAATACCTTAAGGGGAGCTTAATACAACATTCTGAAGCAACGAGTGCATAAAACCTAGTATTGTTCAGTAAATGTATATTATCAAACTGAAATCACATGTGCCAAAGGTTCGCATTAATTTTCGTAATTAGATACTTATAAGTTCTTATTATAATGAGAAGCTAGTCAGCTACCCTGTTACCCCACCCTCTCTCTTGTCATCGTGTAGGTGCTGAGGCAGGAGTTCCACTACCGGGGTGGAGGGTTGCACCCTGCCATTGGGATGTCGAGTCTCGGGTCAAAGGTCGAGTTGATGAATCTCTTGGACCCATTTGTTTTTGAGGTAATTTTTTTATTTCATTTAAAGTTGTTTGTAAATCCTACAAATAAAAGTTATTCTTTATGTGTAATGTGTATTGTATATGCATGTGAATGTGTACATGAATATTCATAAATGTATTTTTAATTAAATTTATTTATAAAATTGTACTGTATTTGCTAATATTGATACACAATGATAATGTTAGAAATATATCCGTTTTTTGCTGAATTATCATTAGCTAATCCGCAGAAACCATTTCCTTTGCTGATCACAATTTTTGTATTGATTTTTATTTACGTTTATTTTCTTTTACATTTTCTTTACATTCGTGTATCGTCACATAAATAATTGTTTGAATTCACAGTTGATTATTCTGAGAGAAGCAATGCATAGAACATAAATGTTCCTTGCTCAAGTTTTACCCAACTCCCACAATACAGGGGAATCAGTCGACAAACCCAGACACGAGTGGAGGAGTTAGGTTTGTCGTAGCAGCTTCTGGTTCCGGTCCAGTGGACACCATCTTGCATGACGTGGAGGAATCACTCAACCGTATCTCTGCAGACTTGGAGCAGCAAGAGGACAACTTTGCTCGCAAATCGTAAGTGTATGATGGAAAATAGTACAATCATGAGTTACATCTATAGGTTACTCTTTAAAGTTGTTAAATAACCTAACAAGCTTACAATATGCTTGAAAAAAATTGGGCCATGGAAAAAATGTGAAGGAATCTGTTCTGCTCTTTTTTTCTCTAAACAATAAGGTAACTTTCACGTTAGTGGTGTCATTTGGTGCCTAGTGTACAACAACTGAAAAGTGGTGTGAACTGTTCAACATCACACTATTCAAATTATAATAATTATGGATCCTGTTGATTAATAAAGAGGGTATCACTAATTAGGGCATATATCGAATATGGTATGCCATTTTGAGGCATTTCACATGCACTTCCAAAGGAATCCTGTAAAAGCAAATTGACATGATTTATTCACCAGGCGCGGTGGCTCAGTGGTTAGAACATCAGACTGTTAATTGAGGGGACCAGGGTTCGAATCCACCAGCTGACATTTCAAAATTTTGACAATTTCATTCATCTCACTTAGTCTGTGTCTTTGGGGAGAGACGGCAAAAGCCATTGATCCCTTCTACCTGGAGTCTATGCCAGGGGAAGTAAAAGACCCCACACAGGGAAAAGAAAAAACCTTTCTTGGATTCACGGAGAGCCAATGGTCTTGATCTTTAAACAAATCCACACAGTGCTTCATTAGCTGCTCTGATGATGTAGAAAGTGTCATATATAAGATAACATTATTATTATATAAGAACCACCCTTGTCTTATTTACAGGACTGTGACCATGAACGATCACCGTCAGTTTGCTCAGCTGGTGAGAGGACGAGAGAACCTCACGAGGTTTCTCACCCACAGAGGTGTCAGATTCAAGGTTCTCCAGCTCAACATGGCCACGGGTGAAGTAAGAGTGCCCAAAAATACCAGGAACAATAAACTTATAGTAACATAGAGTGATATATGAGATTAGGTCAGCATTATTTATATATTGGATGTGGATGTGTAGTCAATATATGTAATGATGATAATAATTATGCAGTTAAAATTTGGAGGGATCAGAGAAACCTTTCAGGTTATCTGTGTGTTCAAGTTATCTATGTGTTCGAGTAATTCAAGTTACACGCACGCACCCATGCACGCTCACACCACACACACAGATGCACATACACAGATATGCATGCACACACACTCGCACTCATGCATGCACACAGTTACAGCCAGTATCAGTTATGTTCATGACAACATTAGTTACAGCAACAGAAATAAAATAAAAATACTGCTAATATGTGATTTAAACAACAATGATAGATTCTTCTCTGCCCAATTGTCGTATTCTATGTGTCAGACTTAGTACACTAGGCAAATCATCTCAAACATACTCTAAAATTACATCAATCTTGTTGTGGTAGGTAAAGTCCAGTTAATTTTCTAGTCTTCATGCACCTTGCGTTGCTTGTGTGTTTTTCCAGGGTCGGACGGAGCTGGTCGGTGCGATTGTGGCCAACCAGCGGTCAGCTGAGCTCTGGCAGCCATATCAATATGGCCACTGGCACGACGTTCAGGTGGTCAGTGAGGTCATCCAGTCATTATCTGACCGACAGCCAGTGGTCAGTGTGGAGGAGCTGTGTGGTCAGTTACACCAACAGTTCTCTGGTCAGTCAGCCAGGCTGGACAGAGTACTGACCATGTTGTACAACTCGGTGAGTCACTACATGCTAATAGTGATGGGTTAATGGGTTACCCAATGGAGACATGCTATAACTGTGATGTCTCTAACAGTTTAAAGTAACAGATACGTGAAGGGGTTTGGGCAAAACAAGAAATTTATTTTAGAAAAACTCACTTTTGTGTTACATCCTCATTATGTAGATGGCAACTTGCACATGATATTGGAATATCTTTAGAATCAAAGCAAATGACATTGGAATATCTTAAGAGTCCAACATCAAAGCAAATGTTAGCGAAAGCTGAAATTTGTATCACACATTTCAATTCAGAAATTTTGCCCATTCAGAAATGTCGCCCAAATTGGTGTTTATCGCATTTTGTCCCACAACTCTTCACATGTAAAATATGATACTTCCAAACTAATTAATGTTACTTGTTGAATCAACATGGTTTGTTAGAATATCAGAAATCATTAGTAAACCCACTTATTTTACTTGATGTAATAATATTATTATCTCTGATTCAGGGGCAGATTATCTACATTCCAGAACTGGAGCCAAATCTGATTGTCACAGACGTTGGATGGTTTGTTGACACATTGACACGGCTGTGTCATGACAGTGGTGACACAATGACAAGTGACACAGTGACTTGTGTTGTGTCACCTACATCTGCTTGGAGTGACAAGTCACTGCTGAAACTGAAAGTAGACAATGTAAGGGAAACGTTCATGTAGAGAATTCTTTGTACAGTGGAGTCTTGCTATAAGGAACATGTTGGTACCTGGCCAAATTGTTCCTTATATCCATGTGAATTGGCCGGGTGGCCAAGGGGTATTTTAGGGTAATGTGTATGTTGTTGTACCCTTTGGATATGAACAAAAAGAAACAATCTTCCTCACAACATTTAGTATCTATATTAGACAGTGTATTTGTTAAATATTGAATTTTGTGTACCATGTTTTTGAACAGCTGAGAATTTAATTATTTTTAAGTGTCCGAATACCTAGGTTCAGTACAGTTAGCAACCGCCATCGTCAGCCTTTGAAGCTTTAATCAGTGCAGCCGCCAAATGAGATTTGTAATGAATGTCCTTTTAAAAAGGGTAAACAAATTTAAAATGCTTCAAATGTTTCCCATATAAGCAGTTGTATCATCCAGAGGCCATTTATCATGAAACAGGGCAGAACAGGAATTTCAAAGTGGTTCCTTCTAAGAGTTGTTCCTGATATCAGGAGTCTTATAGCGAAAGACCACAATATATTGAATAACGATTTGGTTACATGCTTTGTTTCAGCTTTTAATAATCTGTTGAGATAGTCATGTTTTACAACAGTGAAAAATTACATTGACAAAGCTGATATATTTTTTGATGGTGTTCAGCTAATTCATAACCATTCAGATAAACGCATATATATCTGTGTTAATTGTAATTTATTTCAAACGACGAGTTTTCATACTGGGTACTTCATACTATATACACAAGATTAAACCAAAATATATGAATAAATGTCTTATGACTTTTTTGTTCTGTTTTAGTTTAAGTGGGCATAAACACTTAAAATTAAACTAAAACCATTGCATTTGTTCACATATTGTGAAATAATCTTATTTTGATCGACATTTTTTGTTCCTCAGTTTTATGTAATTTTTGAAGATACATATCAATTGACATCCCGTGCATATTTCTTTACTGGATAATATCGCTTTTCAATGGTCAAACGTCAAAGAATAAAATGTACATAATGTGTTCTTCCAGCTTGAACACTTCCTAAAGTGGATGTTGGCCACGCACCAGATGTTGCACATTGTTCCTCCAAGAAGGCTGGTTACGGAGGAGCGATTCTTCCTGATTCACCCTCCTTCTCTGCCTACAACCCCAGAAGCAGCTCTGCTAGTGAGATATTAACCCTCTCCATACTAGTGTTACGGCTGCATGTTGTGCTTCCTGTTGTTTGAACAAACATTTAATCTTTCCTGGCAAATACTTTCTTGAAACAGTGTTTCATAGATAGATGTGTTTTGACCAGTGAAATGTTAATGTAATATCTTACACTTGATTGTGATTACAGTTGTAATCAACCCCAACTGTGATTACAACATGAATAATTATTGCAATCTTGACTATACTTTTGTATTGATATGATTTTTATACGGTGTTCCATACTTTTATAGTAACTTTGCAAGAATTATTTAAAGCTGTAATATTCATTAATATTGTTATTTATTTATTTATTATGTAAATTACATGTTTTACTAACATATTAGTACTATGCACACTTTGATTGGCCTGCTGCATATGTGTGTCCAAAAAAACAGTATTATTATTTTCAATATTATTATTTGAAGCTATACTTCATCAACAAAAAATAACAAACTGAATTAGTTGAATTTTCTTTTACTATGTGTTTGTCATTCTTGGAGGAATATTTTTATGCGTGATATCACCAGACATACCCCATTTTCTCCCTGTGCTAATTCAATATAGAGTTGTAGTCAAATGTAGATAGCACAACAGTACACTGTACTTTCTCTCTGTAGCTCCATAGTGTATTTATCCATCTCTTGACAATCTGTATATATCAATTTCAAGATAGCTTAACCTTTGTATTTTTATGTGCCTCTGATCTCATGTTTCTGAGAATTTAGGCATGCTGCAGTTTTTGTATTATTAGTAGTAACTAGCCAACGACAAACACACATCTGATAATAAACGTTTTCTATCACAGATAAGTCCTATGATCAAATAACTTACTTGTCTTCCAGGAAAAGTTCTGGCGAGGAATTGATGATTCTGAAGAACATGTCCTGAAAACGAGAAAGAGATTTTCCTTTCCATTTGGGTTTACCCATCATGCATTCTTCATCGCCATGGCTGCCTGTACGAGGTTCTGTAAGCCACTGTTGCTATGGCAACAAGGATTGGTTTGGCACCAGGGAGCAGTTGAGATGGTGCTTATTCTGCAATCTGATGTTGGTGGGTCAAATAATCTTTGTGTGTCGATACTGGTCCTCTAAGTCCAGGATGGGGCTGGCATCGATACTGGTTCTCTAAGTCCAGGATGAGGCTGGCATCAATACTGGATACTGGTCCTCTAAGTCCAGGATGGGGCTGGCATCAATACTGGTCCTCTAAGTCCAGGATGAGGCTGGCATCAATACTGGTCCTCTAAGTCCAAGATGAGGCTGCTATCGATACTGGTCCTCTAAGTCTAGGATGAGGCTGGCATCGATACCAGCGTTAAAAAAAATCATGATTTTTTTTAATCAGATTTTTTACTTAAATCGTTTAAAAAAAATTTTATTTAGTTGATTTTTTTTTAAAATCTGGTATACACAATGTCATAAAATATTTGACTATCAGGCTATAGGGTGTCAGTACAGCTACACAAGTGTGCGATCTTTGTGCTTTTGTATTAAAAAACACACAAAACTTTGTTGATCTCGATGCTTGTAAACAATTATTTGTGTTAAATTCATATAAATCAGCGATTAAAAAAACCAAAAATAAAAAATCATAAATCAATGATTTTAAAAAAATTTTTGGAGTGATTTAAATCATGATTTAAATCAATGATTTAAATCAAATGATTTAAATCAAACAACCCTGATCAATACGGATCCTCTTTTTTGTTTTCCGTCACTGATCCTGATTCACTCCCGTCTCCATTCCCCATCCCTCATTCTCATTCTCCCCTCCCAATCCCGCCAGATCTCTCTTCCACAGTCCTCCAATCTCAGTCACTGTCTTTCTCTTCTTCTACCTCCACTCCGAGCTCATCCGCTGTCTTCATCAATTGTTCCCTTCTATTTGTTCCACATGTTCAGCCCACGTTAACCAACTGCTCATCAGCTTCCTCTTTAAACTCTCTCACACCCACCTCATCCCTCAGCTACATTATTTGGTTTTCTACTTTTGTCTACTTTAATGCCACAAATAAAATTGCATGAAAACCAATTAACTAATACATATTGAACATAGGCTACTAACAATTGTGAAACAGAGGAAGCTGTAGTGATTGGTCACATAGTCAGATGGAAGAATGCCATCTGCCAAGGAGGAACAGACGGAACTCACAAACAGCAGGAGAGAACCAAAAACCTGGTTGGACAACATCAAGGATTGGGCAGGTCTTAAATTCAAGCAGCTCCGGAGAACAGCTGAGGATCGTAAAATGGAAACAATATGTGGCTTTGACAATCATCACATTGCCCCAATGGCCTTGTTAGCTATGGAATGGATTGATATGTTCAACAGTGGCATTGGTTCTTTCATTGTGTGAAATATGCTTAGCTCACAACCATGTTATTAAAAACTTATCAGTGTGCTTTTGACTTGGTTTTCCAGGGAATAAGGCAGATGTGTATTTGCAAGGGAAGTGCCTCCTCCTGCCAGCAGAAGGCAGTAGTGTTGAGTCATCTGCCTCCAATGTCCGGAAACACTTGCTGAGTGTATTTCATCTATATGATGATATCGTCCAGTTTGTCTTCGCCAAACTCCAACTGAGCGTCTTCACGGAGTCATCCGCGGACATCACCGATGGTAAAACACATTTTCACTTTCTTTTTTAAATCTTGTCTGCTTTAGGTGAACATTCATTCAAATTACTCATCTAATATATATATATATATATATTTCCCCGGTTTCAGTTTGATTATAATTTAGTACAAGTTAGCCATCTCGTAAAACAATTATTATTCTAAAATTTTTATTGAAACTGATCCATACTTTCACTTTTTGTTTATTATACTACCTGGCTTTTTAAAATACTTTAATTCAGCACATTATAAATCCCTAATATTTTTTGCATGTTACACATTTCAGAGAACACCACCATCTGCTCCCAGCATTCCTGGCTTCAATCATCTGACAACAAGTTGATCACTGTCTGCACAATTTGCAACAACTGCAGTGAAAATGGCTTGTCATGTAACCACAATGGCATTATGGGAACTAACTATCGTTGTTGTGAATGTCACACGCAGCAGGCCTGTTGTAGGAATTGTGGGATATGTCAACGCTGTGCGGAAGAATTCTGGGTAAATTAGTTGATTACACATTTTGGCAATAATAATTATTTGTCAGATCTGCAATTAATCTGTTTAGTTACAATTAAGTTTTGCATTAAAATAAAAAAAAAATTTAATTGCACCCTACATAATATGTATTTTGTGTCTGTAGTCTAGTTGGTTGACTCATGTAAAGTGCTTTGTATTTGCTGTAGTTTTCGTATTCAGTAGTGTAATAACAACATTCTAGATTTTTATGAGGATAATAAAATGCATGTAAACTATCAGTAAAAGTTGAAGTGCTTAGATAAAACACGCATTTTTTATTTGGATTAAAAACTTAATTAAGCATCTAAGATTTTAAGCTTATGGAGCTACAACATCCAACATTTGAGCGTTCTCGGTGTATTAATTTATTAATTATTCCAGGAGATCAAGTCTTTTCTTCGACCACAACTGTGGCACTCTGAAAATGACACAGAGAAGATTACTCTCACCTCTGGGGCAACAAGACACATTACCATGGCAACCCTAAATGTGGAGACGGTGAACGAGGTCACACTGACAGTGCCACCTGGTGATGATGGAAAGTTAGATTTAAATGTTTGCCTGCTGAGGTATGTAATTTTGATTGGTTATCTGAACGACTGTTTTACACAGTGGCATATTTAGAGGGGCCATTGGGCCATGACCCCCCATGGCCTGTTTTGATTTTTTCTGTATTTTTTCATCGCTCCTCTACATGGTAGCATGGTAAACTAATGGGTGATTAAGTTTTGCCCCCTCTACGAGATCCCAGATATGCCACTGGCCTTTACAGGACATTATGACTCTGTTTCATGAACAATGTATTAGTCGTTATAATGTACCAGTTGGTTAAAAATAGTATCCGTACAAAATATACCATAGGAGCCATCCAAATTTTGACAAAGATCCCCCTTTGTCATTGAAATGCTTTTGAAATATAAAAAATGGCTTAACAATTAGAGCTATCTGTCGGACATTGACAGCTAGATGAGCCAACATTTTAGAAATCATTATGTAACACTGACCCAGAGACCCCCCCACCCCCATGTAACACTTTGTCACGCTTACCCATCGACCCCCACCCCATGTAACACTTCATTACGCTTGCTCATCGACCCCCCCACCACCAAGTAACACTTTGTCACGCTTACCCATCGACACCCACCCCATGTAACACTTCATTACGCTTGCCCATCGACCCCCCCACCACCAAGTAACACTTTGTTACGCTTGCCCATCGACCCCCCCACCACCAAGTAACACTTTGTTACACTTGCCCATCGACCCCCCACCACCAAGTAACACTTTGTTACACTTGCCCATCGACCTCCCCACCCCATGTACTGCTTCGTTACACTGGCCCATCGACCCCCCCACCCCCTAAGAGTGACATACATGTTGCTGTTATGGTCTTTCATATCTTAATATTAATATATTACCAGCATGACACGATTTGGCGGTGAAATAAAATATACGTTTTGCGACATAAATAGAGATTGCTTTACAACATTAAACAATAAATCATCAACTCTTAATGTGAAATATACCATTTTTCATTGGATGAATTTTATTGATCTGTCAACTTATGACAGTAAATAGACTAGAGCAATAAAGATTATAAGAATAACATTATTAATTTAGATGTATGCGGGGATTGAAAAATTCAGTGGAGCATTATAATCATATAAAACTTCTAACTAGTAATTATTAGTTATCCAGTGAAAATGTTGGTACTTTGTTGTAGATTTCATTAACGATCTATTGGGTGTAGAATAATCCATTGTTTAGTTATCAAGGACAGTCAGAGATAACGTTCAGACAATGAAATTTCAATGAAGAATTATCGTTTGGATAACTCCTGCTTTTCACACATTGTCAAGGCTGTTCCTCTAAAATGCTGAATTCAGAGCAGCAAAATAATTGGTTTTACTGTAGTTCGTTAATGAATGTTTTTCAGATGTAAATTTGCATATCTGAAGTTGTAATGGTAACTGATTATTTATTTTTTATTTGTTTCCAAAAAATATTTTGACTGTACAAGCCAGCAATTAATATATCGTATGGTATGACTGTGACAAATTACTGTAGCCAAGAAAACTGTTCTTAAAACCATCATTTTTTTGCACAGCTCTGACCGACAAACGTTAATCGATGCATTTCCGGGTCAAGCCACCATCTGTTCTCCGGAGGAAGATTTCCTTGAGGGCGTGAGGAGCTGGTGGAAGACTGTGTATGTGGAAGAGGGGTTAGGGCTGAAACCTTGGGACAGTGTCCAGATACGACTGAGGAATTGTCAGCCAAAGTGTCGAGGGAAAATAGCCAAGGCGGCGAGCCAAAACCATGAGGTATGTTGCCACAGAAACTGATCACAAAGATACACTGGGTGGCATTGGGGCGTGGTGGCTTAGCGCTGGACTGTTAGTTGAGAGGACATATGTTCGAGTCCACCTGCAAATTTTTTCACACCACTTTGCCTGTGGCTAATAGTCCCTTCTCCCTGGTGTCTGTGCCAGGGGATGTAAAACATCCCATGCAGGGGGTAAATGTTTAACCTGATATGGACTCTATCTCCTGAGAAGTGAGAAAGATAGATTTGAGCAGCGGTAGGGACGGTCCTGAGAATTGGGAGGAGCACTCCTGAGAAGTGGGAGGTGCACTTCTGAGAAGTGGGAGGGGCAAACACTTTTCACACCAGGGAGGGGCATGTGGCTAAGGGCAGACATCAGAATGTGTGCCAGGGATGTAAAACAGACATTGAAGGGGCAGATGTGGGACATGATTGAAATGCTAGAGGGCAGACAGTGAGAATGGGAATAGATTTGAGCAGCGGTAGGGACGGTCCTGAGAATTGGGAGGAGCACTCCTGAGAAGTGGGAGACTGCACAACTGCGTGTAAGTTAGGGGACAAACCTACTTCACAGTGCAGGCAGACATGTGAACGTCGAGGCAGACATGAGAAGTGCATTCCAGGGGCAGAAATGATCGGGTAAGTTTATTTTATTTTAAGAACACAGTAGCTAATTTAAAGGACTTTGTAAATAAAAAGATCATTCCAATAATCAAAAAAGGGTCAATCGTCCGCTTCGATTATCAAAGACAAAATGGGAAATGTGTATTTTTTTAGTTTTTTTCCCAGTTGACATTTTGTAATAATCAGCTTTCCATTCACCTTTTTGGCAATGCATCCACAGTGCCTTCTATATTCCTTTTCTGTTTTTGGATGGGATGTTGGGGGGGATCAGTCCTTAGTATTCTTGTCAAAGGCCCCTAAGTATGCCATTAAATTATTGAATGAAATAAAGAATTGTTTACAACTATCTGGAAATTATGGAAATTGCTCTACATCAGTCGTCAAATAAGAATCTTATGTACCCACAGGATGGGTTTGTATAAAATCATTGGTAGAGCGATTGTAAAAAATGTGTTGGAACTATGTAAAGATTACTGGATACAAGTTGAAGGAATGTGTAGAAAATGTGCATGGAGCTTGTTTGTTATTTTTATTTGAAATGTTTTAGTGGTGTTACATTTGTGTTTTAGTGGTGTTACATTTGTGTTTTAGTGGTGTTACATTTGTGTTTTCTCTCATAGTTACGCTGACAGTGGATCAGGTGGAACACCTCTAGGGATTCTCATAGGAGCAAGCCTCATTTCTCCACCACACGTGTACTTCGAATTTGGTGAGAAAGGCTCTATTATTCATATTTTTTGTAATCACTGTCTGTCTATGTTATCTCTGTTGGAGACTTGATCCTGCGTTTAAATGAATGGATAACTTGCTTCCAGTCTCTATAAAACTTCAATGGTGCCTAAATGCTGAGGAACCTGAGCTCAGCGGCACAACAAACCAGATTGTGTAAACATGATATCATGAGGAGGGACACACAAAAGTCCTCATCAGAGCGAGGGACCGCCGAGGATTTAGGGTAGAAATGCAATTTTTAAAAACATGTCTTTGTTGTGAAAGGTTGCAATAGTTTCAGATGATTTTAAAGTGATGTGGAGTTTGTTCCACATTTTGGGCTCAGCTACAGAGAAAGTTCACTTGCCCAAGTCAAGCTTAGTTCTAGGAACAAGACAATATATGATCTGAGCTGCCTGAGGACGTTTAACAGACATGGGAGACTAACTAAGTAGGGTGGCTGTTGTGTACGTAGAGTACAATATGTAAGAGTGAACAGTTATCTATCACTAGTGTATGAAATCAGTAAGTCAATTCTTATTGTTTATCTGTAGAAATTCTCAGGACAGGAAATGAGGGTTCACTTGGCATTGGCATCGTGCCAGATGACTATCCCGATGACACGGTCCCAGGGATGACTGCGAACTCTGTGGCTCTAGTCACTGATCAGAAAGGGTGAGCAGCTAACTTACCCTGCAGCCATGCAGGGTGGCATTGAAGTGTCTTAGATGTAGGAGGAATAGCAGCCTCTAACAGACTGAATGCTTTTTCCAAAACATTACACTTAAAAGAAGTTTAAGGCATTTTTGGTAGAAATCAGTAACAGTCAGATTCTATACAACTTATATATAGTAATTACAGGTTTGCTTAGTGCAGTTTTACACAAACATAGTTTAGGCGTGTATTTTTGTTACGAGAGCCATGTTTGCCTCAAGCCTTAAACATCCAAGTGTAAATTTATGTAGCAATAGAAAGCTTATCTGAAGGGAGCAACAATTTTTTTATTCAGCACACTTAAATTATTTCTACAAATAAAATGCTTCATGTTTTAACATTTTGGGTGCAGTGTATAATTAAATGTATAGTTGTATTTAACAATGCATAAGCATATAAACTGAAAATAATCAATCTCTTTCTGGTGTTTATTATCCATCAGACTAAGCTATTTTAATTTATTTTGAAGGGATTGTGTTATGAGGGTATAGTGGAATAGAAACTTGTCTAACATCACTAGAATGGAGATATAATTGATTGTGAACAATTAAAACAGCAAAAATATTTAGAGGTAAATAACTGTGTATGGAAGTTAGACAGCTATGAGTAATGTTGTATGTTGCACTGTGTCTGGACGTTAGATGGCTATGATTAATGTTGTATGTTGCACTGTGACTGGACGTTAGACGGCTATGGGTAATGTTGTATGTTGCACTGTGTCTGGAAGCTAGACGGCTATGGGTAATATTGTATATTGCACTGTGTCTGGAAGTTAGATGGCTATGGATGATGCTGATGTTGCACTGTGTCTGGAAGTTAGACGGCTATGGATGATGCTGATGTTGCACTGTGTCTGGACGTTAGACAGCTATGGATGATGTTGATGTTGCACTGTGTCTGGACGTTAGATGGCTATGGGTAATGTTGTATGTTGCACTGTGTCTGGAAATTAGACGGCTATGAGTAATGTTGTATGTTGCACTGTGTCTGGAAGTTAGACGGCTATGAGTAATGTTGTATGTTGCACTGTGTCTGGAAGTAAAACGGCTATGGGTAATATTGTATATTGCACTGTGTCTGGAAGTTAGATGGCTATGGATGATGTTGCTGTTGCACTGTGTCTGGAAGTTAGATGGCTATGGATGATGTTGATGTTGCACTATGTCTGGAAATTAGACAGCTATGGATGATGCTGATGTTGCACTGTGACTGGACGTTAGACGGCTATGGGTAATGTTGTATGTTGCACTGTGTCTGGAAGTTATATGGCTATGAGTAATGTTGTATGTTGCACTGTGTCTGGAAGTAAAACGGGTATGAATAATGTTGTATGTTGCATTGTGTCTAGAAGTTAGACGGCTATGGATGATGTTGATATTGCACTATGTCTGGAAGTTAGACAGCTATGGATGATGCTGATGTTGCACTGTGACTGGACGTTAGACAGCTATGGATGATGCTGATGTTGCACTGTGACTGGACGTTAGACAGCTATGGATGATGCTGATGTTGCACTATGTCTGGAAGTTAGACAGCTATGGATGATGCTGATGTTGCAATGTGACTGGACGTTAGACGGCTATGAGTAATGTTGTATGTTGAACTGTGTCTGGACGTTAGACAGCTATAAGTAATGTTGTATGTTGCATTGCTTGAAGCTGTGTTGATTTCTTGTTGATTGAAGGATCTTCATGGGTGGCTTGAAGAAGTCAGACTGTCCATCCTGTCATGTTGGTGACAAACTGGGATGTCGGGTGACATTTGATGACCTGAATGAAATGACTGTCAGCTTCTCATATAATGGTGAACAGGTAACATGGTTTTTATTGGTAATATTGTACAATATTACATCAGGACATCACGTGAAGAATACAGAACAGTTTGTTTCTGACTACTGAGTCAAATGCTTCCACGAAGTCAATGAAAATAATGGCAGCCTCTTTCTGGTGGTTTCTTATTTCCTCAATGATGTGTCTAAGAGCAATAAATGTGCATCATGTACACACACACGCACGCATGTATACACATCACACAGTGAATGCACACTCATGCATTCATGCACGGATGTAATCCTCAGTGCTGGATTAACAATGTGGGGCCTAGCACACTTGTGGGGCCTAGCACACACTTGTGGGGGCCTAGCACACACTTGTGGGGGCCAGCACACTTGTGGGGGCCTAGCACACACTTGTGGGGCCTAGCACACACTAGTGGGGGCCTAGCACACACTTGTGGGGGCCTAGCACACTCTGTGGGGGCCTAGCATACACTTGTGGGGGCCTAGCACACACTTGTGGGGGCCTAGCACACACTTGTGGGGGCCTAGCACACACTTGTGGGGGCCTAGCACACACTTGTGGGGGCCTAGCACACACTTGTGGGGGCCTAGCACACACATGGGGGCCTAGCACACACTTGTGGGGGGCCTAGCACACACACTTGTGGGGGCCTAGCACACACTTGTGGGGGCCTAGCACACACTTGTGGGGGCCTAGCACACACTTGTGGGGGCCTAGCACACACTTGTGGGGGGCCTAGCACACACTTGTGAGGGGCCTAGCACACACTTGTGGGGGCCTAGCACACACTTGTGGGGGCCTAGCACACACTTATGGGGGCCTAGCACACACTTGTGGGGGGCCTAGCACACACTTGTGGGGGCCTAGCACACACTTTGTGGGGGCCTAGCACACACTTGTGGGGGCCTAGCACACACTTGTGGGGGCCCAGCACACACTTGTGCTGGATTAACAATGTGGGGGGCCTAGCACACACTTGTGGGGGGCCTAGCACACACTTGTGGGGGGCCTAGCACACACTTGTGGGGGGCCTAGCACACACTTGTGGGGGGCCTAGCACACACTTGTGGGGGGCCTAGCACACACTTGTGGGGGGCCTAGCACACACTTGTGGGGAGCCTAGCACACACTTGTGGGGGGCCTAGCACACACATCTGGGGGCCTAGCATACACTTGTGGGGGGCCTAGCACACACTTGTGGGTGATCTAGCACACACTGGTGGGGGGCCTAGCACACACTTGTGGGGGGCCTAGCACACACTTATGCAGGGCCTAGTATACACTTGTGGGGGGTCTAGTACACACTTGTGGAGGACCTAGCACACACTTGTGGGGGGTCTAGTACACACTTGTGGAGGACCTAGTACACACTTGTGGGGGGCCTAGTACACACTTGTGGAGGACCTAGCACACACTTGTGGAGGGCCCCAGCACACACTTGTGGGGGGCCTAGCACACACTTGTGGAGGACCTAGCACACACTTGTGGAGGGCCTAGTACACACTTGTGGGGGGACTAGTACAAACTTGTTGGGGGCCTAGTACTCACTTGTGGGGGGGTCTAGTACACACTTGTGGGTGTCCTTACTTGGTGCATGAAAGACGAAGATGATTGGTATTAACTGGAGGTCACCCTATACCTTAACGTTTATTCAACTGTTTGAACATAAACATTCATAGATTGTTGTCGACGACGTCATACACACGGAGGAGTCCTCTTTTTTATGAGGGTCTGGTATGAGAGAACCACTTGCGCCATGGTTAATACAGCACTGGTCCTTATGTTTGGAATGTTTGCAGATTTGGCAAGGGGCATATGACCCTGCTGAGACGGCAGTTCGCCCTGCGATCAGCTTACAGGGCAAGGGCGATGTCATCCAGCTGTTGGAATACCACCACGCCTGGTGTGTCATCCACAAGGTAAGTCTTATTTATGTGAGTACACACTTATGTCATCCACTTAACACTGTGGCCTGGTGAGTTTCTTCCAGTGGTCACTATGTACATGCTAAAATGACACTATGACAATGGGATGCTATTAATATAACAATAGCTGTCCTAATGTTAAGTGTAGTGTAGATACATACCATGTTCGACCTAATAAGCATAGATTATGCTTGAAAAAAAATTGGTCCATAGAAAAATGTCAAGGAATCTGTTGTTATAAGTTTACACCAAACATTTTATCTCTAGACAAAAAGGTAACTGTTTAACACTAGTGGTGTCATTTGGTGACTAGTGTAGAACAACTGAAAAGTGGCGCCAACTGTCTAACACCAGATGGCGACATTTTGCAGTTGTTCCACACTAGTCAAATTACAAAAATGATGGTTTCTGCTGATTAAAAAAGGGGGTGTATGCTAATTATAGCATGTAGGCTTAATAGATCGAGTACGGTATACGGATACTGAAGAATATCTTCTCATATCAGCATGTCTAGAATGCATGATTAATCTTTGTCTCCCATAAAGCATTATTGAATGTCCTCGAAAGGATGGATGATGTTCTGGTTTCTAAAATTGTTTCATTAGACATCTTATTTACTGCTCAAGAAACTTGGCTGAATTATTCAAATAGTTTGACTGCTTCGCAGCATCACACAGCCTTCACTGGTCCTGTGACACGCACACACAATAAAGTGTCTAATTATTGAATGTGTCTTCTTTTTCGACAGGAGTCAAGCCATGAAAATCCAGGCATATATGTTGATGATCATATCAGAATCAGGTACCTTTTCTAGTTAGTCCCTCTCCTTTTGCGTCATGCTTTCTTTGTGTGGTTTACCCTTTCTGTGGTGTAGCACCTTTATTTATGGTTAGACATCATTTTTATAGATTAACTTTGCTTCATTCTTTCAGGCCTTCGGAAGTGTTGGTATTTGCTGGGAAAACAGCCGAACTTCATCTCGAATCTCAAACCAGTGTTGCTGTGCTCTATAAGGTAATGCTGTGGCTGCAATACATAAATCTTTGTAAGTTCATTGGACAGTACTATGTTGTACCCTAGCTTCTGGCAGAGAAGCATAATCAGCAATGCAGAATCTGATGGTCTTATGAAGCCCCATTCATGAAGTCAGTTTTCAGAACCTTACACCAAGACACCCTTTCTGTGCTGACACTGAGGGTGCTCATTGTATGTATTCCTCCGTGGTTGTTTTATGTACCCAGTTAACAAGACATGACTGACATTATGTGATCATCCAAGTCACGAGTGATTCACAGTCACCAGTGTTGAGAGCCAGGTTTTTACACCAAATGTACCACTCCTGGTGTGAATCTTGAACCCAGAACTCTGGCCAAGTCTGAGATTAAAATAGATGTAAATTACAAGTGGGAAATCTGGAAACATAATAACAGTAGCATGAATATGTTTAAAAACAAAATTATATATATATATACTATAATAATAATAATATTTATTTGGTTGAAATGATACATACATTTTTTTTTGTACAAAGAAATGTAATGAAATGCAACTGAGGTGATCCCTGGGAAACCCGTAAGGGTCTTATGGCGGGACCACCTGCAGCAATAAGTATATCATCAAATTTCTATGTCTAAGACTAATCTTTTAACATACATAAAATCAGCCTGTTATTACATACATAAACATATATACAGTGATTACAAATAGTACAGAAGTAAATTACAAGACATACAGCTGCTCAAGATAATTACCTAAATAGTTAGAGATGTCTACATTGTTTTATAACAGGCATAGTTTACATAAAAACCTGTGGTGCGCAGGTAATACCAACACCACTAACATTCATAGATAAAATTACAATAGTTCTGTAATGTTATCTCAGAAGATGAATAATTGTTGGACTCTTGATAAGCCAATGGTTTCCTTGTCCACTTGTCATCTGTTTTTTTTGGCTTAGGACAGAAATCTTGTTAAATAATAATGTTGCCCTGACCTGAAGATATTTTAACAGTGCCTTCCCACCTTAGCTCCCTAGCTTCTTACTCCCTTGCATATACATCTGTCTGTTGACTACTTTAATATTTATATGAATTCTGAGATTGCCACACCCTTTGATGGGCCTCTGGGCTAGGGCTTGTAGGAATGTAGGCGCCATAAAAGGTTTTGTATTATAATTATTGTAATCAGCTGAATTGTGTGCAGATTCAGGTGTCTAATGAGGACCGATACATCGTGCAGCCCAAGGTCATGGGAGTTCTTGGAGCCACCACCAGGGCGACTGTTCTGACGGTCTCCGTCATATCAGGTTGGCTACTGCTTTTGTTTTTTTACATATGTGCCACTGAAATCTGAGTTTAACTTGTGTGTTCTTCCTTGTAGTTCCCTTTAAACGGGGTGAAGCCAGCTAGCTCTTGTACTGCTTTGACTGTTGTCATTTTACACTGCTCCCTGTCAGCAATCATTTCCCTCCACCTTTCCCCTTCCTCCGCTTTCTCACATCCCTCTTAATGCAGTCTTCCCATCTTAATTGTGGTCTGTCCCCTTTTCTTGTGACCTTGCTGTTTCACCAGATAAGTGCAAATAAATGTCTAATTTTGATTTTTAATACACGTTTTTTAAATACGTGCCACTGAATTCTGAGTATACTAAAGCCTTACATCATCCTGTCTTATGTACTCTCATGGTTACGCCAAAGCCTGGCGTGGGTAATAATTTAACAAGATCACCAACCAAGGCAAAGGCCCAGATGTCAAGTGGACAAGGAAGCCATTGGCTTAATCAAGAGACCAACACTTGTTCATCTGTGTGTAACCCGCCCTCCTGAGATATGTGTCAACCTTGTTTTTTTAAACATATTCACGCTGCTAGCAGTTACACAATCCTAGGATAATTTGTTCTATTCATTTATTGTCTTCTGTGAGAATGAGTACATCCTGATACCCAATTTACACTGATCCTTTACTAATGTTACCTCATGTCCTCTAGTTCTATTATCTTTCTTGATTGAGACAAAATATTTCTATCAATATTTTCGTACACATTCAGTATCGTAAAAACTTCAGTTTCACCTCCTCATAACCGCCTTGTCTCTAGGGTTGTTAAAACACATTCTTTTAGATGTTCTTCATAAATAAGGTCTCTCACTGGAATAATTTTAGTTGCTCTCCTCTATATTGTAATGTGGCTGATTTGTCTACCTGTCTGTCTGTGGCGGTGTGTTTGTCTGCATGATAATGGATACTACCACACAATTAAATGGGGCGCAGTAACCTCGCTATTAAAACCCTGGACTATCATTCGAGAGGTCCGATTTTCAAGCCCACCTGCTGCCATTTTGAAGCTTAGGCAATTTCGTTCCCTCAGCATTGCCTCAGTCTTTCAGATGAGTTACTAAACTCTGTTGCTCCCTTCTACCTGGGTCTATGTCAGGGGAAGTAAAAGACCCCGGGTAAAAATGTAACCTGTCGTAGACTCACAAACTCGAACACAATGTGCAGTGTGCACCAACTGTGTAGGACGTCACATCAGCTGTGTGTAGGACATCACATCAGCTGAACACAGTGTGCAGTGTGCACCAACTGTGTGTAGGACGTTCACATCAGCTGTGTGTAGGACGTCACATCAGCTGAACACAATGTGCAGTGTGCACCAACTGTGTGTAGGACGTCACATCAGCTGCTGCCAAAACTAGCTCTTATAACAGAGTAAACACCATGAGCACCTTGTCTTAGTGGACACTGGTCCTACATAAACACCATGAGCACCTTGGCTTAGCGGACACTGGTCCTACATAAACACCATGAGCACCTTGTCTTAGCGGATACTGGTCCTACATAAACACCATGAGCACCTTGTCTTAGCGGATACTGGTCCTACATAAACACCATGAGCACCTTGTCTTAGCGGACACTGGTCCTACATAAACACCATGAGCACCTTGTCTTAGCGGACACTGGTCCTACATAAACACCATGAGCACCTTGTCTTAGCGGACACTGGTCCTACATAAACACCATGAGCACCTTGGCTTAGCAGACACTGGTCCTACATAAACACCATGAGCACCTTGTCTTAGCAGACACTGGTCCTACATAAACACCATGAGCACCTTGTCTTAGCGGACACTGGTCCTACATAGACACCATGAGCACCTTGTCTTAGTGGACACTGGTCCTACATAAACACCATGAGCACCTTGTCTTAGCGGACACTGGTCCTACATAAACACCATGAGCACCTTGTCTTAGCAGACACTGGTCCTACATAGACACCACGAGCACCTTGTCTTAGCGGACACTGGTCCTACATAAACACCATGAGCACCTTGTCTTAGCGGATACTGGTCCTACATAAACACCATGAGCACCTTGTCTCAGCGGATACTGGTCCTACATAAGCACCATGAGCGCCTTGTCTTAGCGGACATTGGTCCTACATAAACACCATGAGCACCTTGTCTTAGCGGATACTGGTCCTACATAAACACCATGAGCGCCTTGTCTTAGCGGACACTGGTCCTACATAAACACCATGAGCACCTTGTCTTAGCGGACACTGGTCCTACATAAACACCATGAGCGCCTTGTCTTAGCGGACACTGGTCCTACATAAAACGGGATCCCATAAAACAACACATTATATCATACATTTCTAATTTTACCACATTTTAGGCAGTAACATGGACGTGAGAGGAGACAAGTTGAAGATACTGTGGACAGACATTGAAGACGGGGAGATGAACAAAGATGTGGAGGAGCTCTGGAAGGTTGTCGCAGCAGCCAGCAAGAAGACGTACAGTCGAGTGTGAGTTCAGTTCATCATCAGTATCAGTCTATTAAGTTCATCATCAATATCAGTCTATTCAATTCATCATCAGTATCATTCTATTCAGTTCATCATCAATATAATTCTATACAGTTAATCATCACTATCAGTCTCTTCAGTTCATCATAACTATCAGTCTCTTCAGTTCATCATAACTATCAGTCTCTTCAGTTAATCATCACTATCAGTCTCTTCAGTTAATCATCACTATCAGTCTCTTCATTTCATCATCACTATCAATATCTTCAGTTCATCATCAATATCATTCTGTTCAGTTTATCATCACTATCAGTCTCTTCAGTTAATCATCACTATCAGTCTCTTTAGTTCATCATCACCATCAGCCTCTTCAGTCCATCATCACTATCATTCTATTCAGTTCATAATTAATATAATTCTCTTTATTTCATCACCTTGCAACACCATTCTCTTCAGTTCATCAATATTCTCTTCAGTTCATCATCGATATCAATATATTCAGTTCATCTTCAACATGATTGTCTTCATTTCATCATCAACATCTTTCTCTTCAATTCATCGTCACCACCATTCTCTTCATCGTACTTCTCTTCAAATCATCATCAATATCATTCTCTTCAATTCATCATCACCACCTTTCTCTTCATCGTACTTTTCTTCAATTCATCATCAACATCTTTCTCTTCAGTTCAACGTTATGTTTGATTGACAGGTTGACCTGTGAGGGACAGGAACACTTGGAGTATGCGGACAACCTTGACCCTAGTCTAGTGCCGCCGACCAGCACTGGACCCCCCACACAGGTGTGTGAGAATATGAGTAATAATTCATAATGTCTATATTTGGACATGACTTTAAGATGAATCCAAGCATACATAATTTACCCGCATAATTGTTGGCCACAGGCTGTTTTAGCATTAAAGCACATTTGTGCAGTCAAGATGCTAGAACAGATATAACTGATACTATATAACATAATTCTACGATAAAAACAATCACTTTATACTTTCAAATGTAACCGTCATGTGAATCCATGTGACCATAATCTGATAATCTGATGGTGACTCAGTGGTAATACTTCTAACCATGTTCTATCTTATCTCTACAAAGTTTAATATATCAAATCCTGCAAAGGTCTTGATGGCAAGGTAATGCAGGCAACAGTTTAAGGCACCATCACATAGAGTTTTGTCTGAATCGTCTATATCGTTCAACTCCTTTCAGGCGTCTTGCTGTCTGGAGATTCTAAGAAATGGCAGACCTGTGAATGAGTATTATGTACCAAGAGCTGACTATCATCTCGTGATGGAAGGTTGCACTGTTCCATTCGTCAACTTTCCAAAGTCACCTGTAAGTTCATCTTTTCTTGATGGTTGCCACAAGTTATGTTGACCATGTTTACACAAGTTAATAATCAGTCTAAAAATGTGTATACATATCCTAATGACTCTAAAATTCTATCAATTTATTGAAGTCATTCAAAAAGTTTGTGTAAAATATTAGTGTCACATGCCTTACACGGTAAAGATTGTAATTATTTTGTTGCTCGGGTTATCTCTACCAAGCAGCCTAATTCAACTGTCATTCTATTTAATTTGTCTTTTTTTACTGATACACATTTGGATATCATTAAGTTTGTAGCCTGCATTCAAAACAATGATGACAGTCTTTCAAAATGTTTTGTTACTGGTTAGTGTGCTTATGTTTGCTTTGTCTGATAACAATAATAAATCAGTTCATTATATACCAATTTTGTTAATTTATTATACTCCAATGCAACCATCAGTATTTTGTTTTTTTCTATACTAGTTAAATTCATGTCACTTTTGGATTCTGCATTGTTTAACAAGATTTAACAAGATTTGCCATCCAAGCCAAAGGCCCAGATGGCAAGTGGACAAGGAAGCCATTGGCTTATCGAGAGTCCAACAATGTTCACCTACTTATAACCCGCCCTCCTGATATATGTGTCAACCTTGTTTTTAAACATATTCACGCTGCTAGCAGTTACACAATCTGTAGACAATTTGTTCCATTCATTTATTGTCCTCTGTGAGAACGAGTGCTTCCTGATATCCAATCTACACTGATCCTTTACTAACTTTACCTCATGTCCTCTAGTTCTGCTATCCTTCTTGAGTGAGAAAAACATATTTCTATCAATATTTTCATACCCATTCAATATCTTAAAAACTTCAATCTGATCTCCTCTTAACCTCCTTGTCTCTAGAGTTGTTAAACCACATTCTTTCAGGCGTTCTTCATAACTAAGGTCTCTAAGTTCTGGAATCATTTTAGTTGCTCTCCTTTGTATACGTTCAAGCGTATCTATATCCTTCTTACGATATGGTCTACATGCTTGTATACAGTATTCTAAATGAGGTCTAACTATTGCTTTATAAAGAGGTATAATTAACTTTTTTCCCTTGTATGTTATGTTTCTTCTAATCAATCCAAGAATTCGATTACCCTTTGAAGCTGCAATACCACACTGCTCTGAAACTTTCATATCAGCGCTTATTGTAACTATATTTACTATGCCATTACCATGACAACATATTTTGTCAATCTTTTTAGAGATGTGCAAGACCTGATGCTGTGTCTGAGTCTGAACACATCAACATTGACAAAAGCTGCAATGACCAGACAAGTCATTTCACTGGTATGGTCTTCACACACATAGATTTATGCTGTTACTGTTGCCAACAAATCCCAGTAGAGTAGACTCTGTTTAACAGAATCACTTCAGGCCGTCCTCGTGAGCCGGCGGTCGTGTTACTACTACCCTTGGCATATATCCTACACATTGTGTGGAAGTTCGCCAAATCATGTGTACTTTGTCCCGCTTGCTGTGTTGGTCAACGTGTTTCTAGGAACCAAATGGCTGAGACATGCCCACACCCAAACTTCAACAAGCATTTCCAGGAAATGCCTGTCTTTACACATCCAACCAGTGATGACATTAAGGTTCAGATGTGCCACTTATACAGTTAAATTGCTCTGGCCCAAAGCTTCCTCGTCGCCAGGGGCTTCTGACTACATTAGCACCCCTGGCAGATTCACCTGTTGAAACATTGATTTTTCAGTTGCTGAGCCAATGGGATTGCTCACTGGAATTTACAAGGCTGGCATATGGGAACTTAATACAGCGAAAACATGGAATGAATCCATCCCAGCCAATATATTTGATTGTACTAAAAGACCGATTATGTTATCCATGATTCTGTTAAATTGTGTCCAATGTATTGATATTTAAACATTCTCTAAATGCATAGCCATAGGGACGGCTGCATTAATGTGGGAATTCTAGCAGTTATGTCCTGTGTAGTTTTCTAGTAAATTGTATTATAACTGCAGTTTTTGTTTAGTCCATTTTCATTTGTAGTAATAATTAGTATTTTTAAGTTGTAACATAAGAAGCCTTCTGTTGTAAGCACTATAACAACAACAACAAAATATTCTTGATGAACTTATATAAAATAATCATCTTATATTAGGGTATTGAGTTTAAAACAGAAAATTACATATAAATGTAGTGTTTAAAATTCAAATTGCATAAAAGAGTAATGTATAAATTGTAAAGATACATTAAAAAACAATAGATTCATATAGTTACATAAAAAGTATAATTAAATGAATTAAGAATGGTGATGAATAAAATATATAAAATCAATCATTTAACTAAAACTGTCCAGTTATTTCATGGTTGCGATTGTCACTGTTACTAAAGGTGAAACATGGCAGCTTGATAGGATTTTGTCTTAATGTGCATAGTTAGTGTCATTTTTTCTGCCCAAACTGTAGAGTGGGTCTTACTGAGTAAAAAATATATTGAATGGTTTTCTGCCAGACCACCAGTTTCCATGGTAACAAAGACAATGGCCACCACTTGAGCAAATGTTGGCAAATTGAGAAGAATAAGCTGAATACAATATTCAAAACATTGTTTGGTTAACATAATTACTTCCATAGATATCCTTCTTCCAAATGTCAAAGACATGGCTTTGAGAAAATGGCTGTCAAAGATTAAAAAACGGAACTTATTAATTGAAAGATGTAATAATAATAAATAAAACTGATTTACAAGTATGTAATTGTAATAAAAGTAAATGTTATGTGTAATAGACATACTATCAGAGTACGGTGGAAACATAAAGTAAAATCCTCAGGAAACCCAAGCTCAGCAGTGCACCAAAACAAAAGGGTTATGCTGTTTCTAGTCGATAAACAATTCCAGTCGTAAACAGTTGAATTGGTCCGCTGAGGAGCTATGTTCAGATAAGTTATCATAGGCACACTGCATGTCCCATTCATACCTTTACTGATAACATTTTCAATTTTCTTTCAGTCTTAGAGGCAAACCTCGCCCATCTGTCTCCGCGACTGAAGACATGGGACGGGCCGAAGGAGCAGGACGTTGACCTTTCCTACATATGCGTCTTCCTGCCTGGAGAGCTTTCCAGCCGCAACGTCCTCCTCTATCCTTCCCTACAAGATCTCACCCCGTCTGGTGGCCTGGCTGTGCACCAGCTTTGTAAGAGTCTTGAGACAAAGCAACTTCAGCATAGTGACACCGTCTACAACCGTCTTCACTTCATCGATGCGAAGGGCGTTGTTCCTGAGAAGCCAGTGCCAGTGGAGTACATTGTCAGTGATCTCGTGGCTGCATGGGCCTACGCTGAACTGTCTACTACACAGGTGTGTATGGAGCATGCAGGTTTAATGTTATGATTGGTTGGGAGAAATATGATGTCTTGTTTTGCCATTGTGTGGTGCAGTGGTGTAGCGGATAGAAAGCTGGACTCTCAGTTGAGAGACCCCAGGTTCGAATCCTCCTGCTGCCATTTCTAAGTTTTGGCAATTTTGTTCGCCACACCTTGCCACAGTTCACTCAGCTGCATAAATGAGTGCCTGGCTACAGTGAACGATTAGCCTTAGCGTAGTAACTGTAGTGTGGCTGAAAGCTTCCCAGTTGAGATGGCATTAGAATGAACAGGTCTGCCAGGGGGTGAAGTGTAAAGTGCTTTGAACAGTTCCAAGGACTGGATAACCCAATAAATAAGAACACACCTTTACATTTGTTGCTACTATTCCAAAATACATGACGGATGACACTGCCAAAGTTGTTGAATATATCTTTTAGTAGTAGGCATATATACTTTCCATTACAATGATTTTTCTTCTTTCTCTTTCTAATTATTACTTTACAATTCATGGATAGTATAATAATTGAAAAGTGGGTTTATTGTGCATGTTGTTTTTTCAGTTGATGTTGCCCTGTTACGAACAACTACTGGGGCAATTGGCTGGCAGGTTGAGCAGAGATCAGGTAAGGGTGGGGTGCATTAAGGCCTGTCCATACAAGCGATTAGTCATCCAGTTTGCACACCTAAACGATGTCCGTGTTCACACGAGCAACGTGCGACCTATTTATTGGCACCAATACCAAATTGAGTACACCTGCACTCAGTCAAGGTAGTCACTGATTGGCCACTGATTTAAACTGTCACCCAACAAATGCCCAAATTGGACCTAGTTGCATTTCCAGTGACACAATTGTAGCCACAAATTGGCCTTGCTAATCGTTCTCGTGAGGGTGTTTAAACGAACGATTACTTGTCTGATTGGTTGGACAACACAGTGTTGTGCAACCAGTCAGAAAACTAAGCGCTTGTATGAACGGGCATTTAGAAATGTGGTTAGATTGTCGGATGCACATTAAAGAAATATGGGGTTCTAATCACTACAAAATTTGTGCACAACAATTTTGTGCATTCCATGTTACCTAGCTCAGTTCACTTGGCTGTATAAATGAGTATCTGGCTATAGACAGCAGTGGATATATGGGAATGAATATACTTTAGTTGCCACATTTAATTGCCGCATAGCTGAATGCTTCCTAGAGAAATCAAGTTGGAATGAACAGGTCTGTCGGGGGTTGAAGTGTAAAGTGACTTGTGCAGTCCTAAGGAGTAGTCACTGGATACCATGCTATGTAAGAACTTATCTGTTACCTTTTAGATATTATGATTATCGGGTATTATCATTATCACACCTGCGTAATTTGGTGACGTACAATTACTGTGCCACAGGTGAATAGCCCAGCCAGTTACTAGGGTGATTATGTTTCCTGTTTAGTTATATTAGTTTCTGTTGTCCTTAGTTTTAAAGAAAAGCTTCAAGCTAATGTACTCATCTTGTATGTGCTGAAACATAAATGTATAGCCTTTGCTTTCCTATCAATGTTTATGTAATTTGTTTACCCTTTATTAAATATTGTTTATAATAAAACAAATTAAACATTTACTCTTTTATTGTGAATTTCACTTTTCAGGTGGAGAATGCTTTTCTGTACATTCTAAGCCGATACACAGCCCTGTGTCATTTGTCTTCGATCAAACATGGCAGTCTTCCCATGATGCCTTGCCACGCAAACCATGCCAGCGTCATTCAGCGTAGCCTGCCAGTGACATCTGCCAACTTTGATGACACTTCAAGCAATTTCAGCAGCAGCGGTTTTGACGATGACGACTTTGAGTTCAACGACCCCTCGAAGATCATTGGTGGATTATGTAAAGCGCACGACAACACAAAACTGGCGGCCGAACTGCGGCACGGTCAGTTTGACCTGTCCTTGGTCGAGCCATATGGAGAATTACTGTCAGTACTGGAGTATGACATTCAGGATGTTGAAGAATTGCCAGATGAACTGCCATCCACGTTGAACCGTTTGGAAGTTCTGGAACTTCAGTCAGCCCAGTCGCTACGGGTTTGTAAAACAGTCTGATTAGCTATGTTTTTGTTACATAACAATGACTTAGCCTGGCCATTTCCGTAAGTGTTATTAAGCCCAAAAAATTACAATATATTATTTAGTATCCTAAATAAAGTACTTCCCAACTTTTGAGTTGATCCCCACATCCTGGCACCGCTACCATTGTCACTTCCCAGAATGCTCTAGCCCAGCACATTTTGATCATTGCAACAGTGAGAGACAGCCACATTTCTGAGCACTTGGAAATACTTGAAATTTCCATTTAGGAAGGGAAGTAATTGTTCTTAAACTATATCCTGTGTCATCTTCATGATCATCTTTTTTAGAAATTTCACATCCACAAATAATTATTACATATTTTCAAGAAATGCTGTGTATGAATTATTTTAAAAAATTGAACAGCATGATATAAATGTGAAATTGGAGAAAAAAAATTTAGAAAATATTTGAATCTGCAAATTGTTTACTGTTCGTATCGCTTCGTTGATGAAGTAAGAACAAAATGAATGTCACAGACATTTGCTGCAAGCATTGGTGCCATGAAGCACATCAGGAAGATCATGCTGAGGAAGGAGAATCATCTGTCTTCCTTACCTCCCGACATAGGAGAGTGCACGATGCTCGAGGACTTGATCATATACAGGTAGTCAGTTCTTCTTCCATTACATCTCTTGCATCTGGATTAGTCACATATATAATGTGACTAGAGTATTGTAAAGCTGGGTGAGTTCACATCATTGGTAGTTTAGACATGGAGACGACAACAGGCTACACGTTTACCCTGTTTGGAATTGTTTACTTCCCCTGGCATTATGTACAAGGGATGTATTGTTTCCAGTCTCTCATCCAATTTCCTTCCTATATGCCACGTGCTAGGCAAGTTAAATTGAAATGGTTTTGTGGCCACCGACCTGGGATCTAAATCGAGTACTTCCTTGTCACGAGTTGAGCCCCAAACTGTGGGGCCACCGAGCCAGTTAATGAGATGCATTCAGAGTAGGTTGTAATAATAATAATAATTAACTTCTATGGCGCCTATATCCTCAGGAACCTGAGCGCAGACCAATTATGTTATCCATGAGGCACAACGAAACAGAATCATTAAGCATAATCGTGAACAGGGACGCACAAAAGTCATTATCAGAACGAGGGACTACTGAAGATTTATCGTGGAAATGCAAGTTAGAATAAATATGTCTTGAGTGTTTTTTAGAAGGTAGCTATAGTTTCAGATGTTTTCAAAGTGATGGGGAGTTCGTTCCAGACCCTAGGTGCCCATGCCCATGTTAAGTTTAGTTTTAGGAACGATAAGAAGTTGGATAATCTGGCAACAATCATGAGTAGGAAACTTAACATTAAGCCACTGGGTGGGAACGTGATTATTAAATGAATTATTTTATAACATAGTGTGTACAGCCGAACTCATTCTGTGTCTGACTTCACTGTCAATGTTGTGGCTATGTTTTGTTCATTTTCCACAATATTAGCAGGAAACCTCACTATTGTCATACTATCATTAGCAGGAAACCTCACTATTGTCATACTATCATTTGGCATGCTGACTAAAAGTACTTATCTTCAAACCTGTCATATTGAGCCACCGCGGTAAATTCAGGCATTTGGCACCAGCTTGTGTATAGTGATTTTGTTGTCCAGTACTAGCTTAAAAAAGTGTCTAGTTAGACTCCTTGAATGTAGAAGTTTAAAACAAAGAAGTGTGGGCTCCATGACCTGTGTGACTGAGCTAACATTTCAATGCATAGAGCAGTAGCAGTATTCCTCTTGCTTAGACATGTTCATGTGTAGGAAATGTGTATCCGTCCTGCCCATGTTTCAAGATGGTTCCCCTGTGACAGGTCACACATTGATGAGCTTCCAGCGTCACTGGTCAAGTGCGGAAACCTGCACCGACTGGCAGCACATACCATGCTCCTGGGGAAATTACCTGACGGGTTCGGACAGCTTCCCCATCTTGTCGAACTGAACCTTAGTCACAACCCCCTACAATCCCTTCCCCGGGGGTTCGGGGGACTGCAGACTCTCAAGATACTCAAACTATCAGGTATGTTTCTGCTTCATTTCTTAGTGTGTTCCTTAGCAAAAAAATGTATAGAATTTCTATAGAATATTCTATAGGATTTTGTGGGCTCAGCTGTGTAGAATTCAGAAAATATTCTATACAATTTTATAGAATATTCTGTAGAATTTTTTTAGAATATTCTATTTGATTCTTGGGGACATAGCTATAGAATTTATAGTTTATATAGTTTTCTATACAATATTCTGCTATGCTCTGCGAAATTCTTGGGCGTGATAGCATACCAGTTAGAATGCTGGACTCTCAATCGAGAGAACCCGGTTTCAAATCCGACTGCGGTCACTTCGAATCTTAGGCAAGTGTGATCACCCCACGTTGCCACAGTGAAGTGTACAATCCTTTGAGCAGTCCAGGACTGGATACTACGCAATATAAGAACTTATCTCTACCTTTTATTCTATAGTTTCTATGACAAATTCTACTATGCTCTGTAGAAATCTATAGATTTCTATAGATTTTTATATAATTCTATATAGATTTTGTTGCTAAGGAGTCATTCAGTGTTTTCCTGGGGGCAGGCAGAATACCCCAGAATGTAGACAGTTAATGTTGCATAATTCTCTACATTATGAACAAACTATCCACTATCACAGCCAACCATTATCACAGATAGTGAACTAAAATTTGCCTTGGAAAGGCCTACTTCTTGTTCGGGTGTCTTTTTGAGCTTGTGTGATCAAACAGATATCTCGCTGTTCGTACTTAATGTAGAGTATATGAAGAATGTGTACCGACTGTACAGCAGGGAGACCTGCAACATTCACTCTGCATGAGAGGAGACTAAACATGGTTCATAGATGGCTCCTAGAGGGTGTTTGTTGTTATATTTAATTTGTCAGAGAAATAAGTCTTGATTTTTGAAGTATTGGTCTAAAAAAAGTCTGTAAAAAGACTAAAATATGATTAGCCCACCCTGTTTAAGCCAGCCTCGTTTATCCAGGTTCCGTGCTGTGGCTCCACCATTTGTCGCACACATCATCGCCTGGGTGCAATGTGTACTTTTCATTTTGACGGAAATTATTCTGGTTCTGGATGTATACATAATTATCTAATTACAATGTCAATTTTTATCAATTTATATAATGCAATGTGGATTAACTTTAAACTTTGATATATTGACTGTCACACTAAAAATTTAAATCAAGCAGAAAAATGTTGTCCAAAATCTGGATAATGACGCTGATTGCCTGCCAATGATTCACGGGAAAACCTACACAGAATGGAGTGGTGACAGTGGGTAACAACGAGACGACGCCTCTGGCCATACTCACTTCTCACTTCATGATGGCGAGCGAGAGTCAGATAAGCGAGACTGTTTAAACATTATAAATGTGGAAATAAATATGTGTTCTTGCAGGCGTGCCATTGATGCCGCACAAGCGGTATGATCTGGAGCAGTATCAGAAATGGCACAAGAAATTCCCGCAGAACTGCAAGATCCTCTCAGAGGAGGTATGAATGAGGTCTGCTGGGAAATGTGGCAGTTTTGGGAACTAACGTGGAGACATTACTTTTTTAAGTAATTTAATAGTTTGTCTGATTATTTCATAAAAACTACATACAAAAGTTGGCACATTGCAGTGGATACTAGGTAGGTTCGCAAAATGAATTTGAAATGAGACTAGTGAAAAAATTTTAATTGAGGATGGACTTTTAAGCTTTGTTACAATTATATACCTCTAAATCACTTTTGTTTATCGATAAAGCATACCTCTTTCAAGTAATAAATCCCATTTTTCAATCTTTAATGGCTGTTTTCTCAAAACCATGTTTTTTACATTTGGAAAAAAATATGCTGATCCAAGTAAATTGTTTTGATGATTTTAATAAAAGTTTTTAAACCAACTGCACATATTACTTATAATAGTCACACACTACACATTTGAATATGAACAAACCCAATTCATGATGGGCTAAATCAATCAAAGACGGGGATATAAAATAAAGAACCATGTTGTCCAAGCATTGGTTTAATGAATGTCTTGTCCACGATGAGTGACGGTTCGCCTCCTGCCGCAGGTGCTGCTCGCGTTGTTCGACAAGTGTGACAAAGACAAGACTGGTGAACTGGATGATCACCAGATGGCAGCACTGAATGCCTATATCTTCTACATGGTGCCGCGACTTGGTCACAGAGCACAAGGTTTGATATAGGTTTAGCAAATTTGTATTTGACTGACTCCTTTTGAGATATCACAGATTATCATACAAACTTTTGAGATATCACAGATTATCATACAAACTTTTGAGATATCACAGATTATCATACAAACTTTTGAGATATCACAGATTATCATACAAACTTTCAAGACATAAATGTATCCCATAAATCATGTAATCCATTGTTAGTCAAAATGACAAGACCGTAATATGGTGAGGGAGCTTGCTATATTTCTGATCAGGTGCTGTAAGCTCTCTGTCTGTGACTTTCCCTGCAGGCAGAAAGCAGAAATTTCCCATGATAAATAGAACAGTCCAAAGAGGTTTTCCCAAGATATAAGATCTGGGTGAAAGTCTGCTCAGTGGTGATAACAATGTTAAAATAAATTAAACGTGTTCAATAAATAAACTAAAAAAATCATTTAAGTCATTGCTGCTGCTTGTAGTAATGTTGCGCCTTTAAAACCGCATTCACATAGTGGCAACAGGGTTCGCTTCTTTGACTGCAGTAGGCAGGGCATTCAGTGTTGCCCCGGCAATATAGGAGCAGCAACCAAAACATTGAAAGTGGTTTCACAGGATAGTCTACAAACATTTCAAGGTCCCGCAATATATTCGCTAGTTTAATTTCAAATTCATTTTGCAAAATAATCAAACCTACCTAGTATTCACTATGACATGCTAGCTCGTTTGTGCAACTTTTTTTATTGTTTTGGTGAAATCATCAGACAAACTATTAAATTATTTAATTTTAGGCCAAAACTCGGCTCTGTACTAACTTTTGCAAGTTACCGAATCTAACGACCAAAGTAAATACTTTCAAGGTTTGAAGAAATATGCAGTTTTTATTAAATCGCCTACGGACATTATATATACTATTCATGCACAATGATTGAACATCAACAAACCAGATTCGCGATGGGCTAAAATGAGAATGGAGTTTTAAAAGCATGCCTGATCACTTTTAGTTTTGTCAGAGTTAATGTATGTCTCTAATCGGTGAGTCTGTATCTTACCCACAGATGGCGACACTGCAGAAGGCTGTCTTCCAGATGACATATTTGAGTTGCGCAACCTCGAGGAGCTCGAGCTACAGTACCTGGCGATTACAACGATCTCATCTCGCATCGGCCAGCTGCGCGCTCTCAGGACGCTCAACTTGAGTCACTGTCTGCGTCTCGAGAGTCTGCCCGGGGCACTTGGCGAACTGCTAAATCTACAAAGTAAGTCATTTGGTTGGCTGAGATAAGTGCTAATTTTCCCACTGGCATGTGTATTGACAATAACATTTTCTTTATCAAATATATTTAGGATGCTAGTACTTTGAAATCCTTCCTCAATTTGATATTTTCGCTTGTTTAATTTCAGCCTCATTTCATGAAGAGTCGAACCGATCTAGTATCGACTTTGATATGTTTATTTGTACACATCTTTTATTTAGTTTCATTGAAATCATCAGAACATTTTTTTTGGACTGGATCTGGTAAAAAGGGTAACTAATCAGATCAAAAGTCGTCCGGCTACATATATTATGACATATTCAAAGGCTATTCAAACGTTTGCAAGTTAAGATTAAAGACAATTCTTTTGATGATTTTATTAAACCAACTGCGTGTGTTATTTCGACTATTCACATGCAACAGATGAGAAAATCAACAAACCTAACCTGATTTGCAATTAGCTAAATCAATTGAGGAAGTAACTTTAATGTTTTAGTTGTTCAATTGTTGAGGCTGGAGCTCATAAAAGTATGTTTATGAAAGTCACACATCACTATTGTCATACTATCATTAGCAGGAAACCTCACTATTGTCATACTATCATTTGGCATGCTGACTAAAAGTACTTATTTTTCAAACCTCCTCTTGCAGCTCTGCGCCTGAAAGGGTGTGCTGTGCTGAGCACGCCCCCTGTGGAGGTGGTCAGTCATGGGTTCGAGGCGGTCATCGCCTACCTGAAGAAACTAGCGGCAGGCTCAACAGAAAACTGGCGCACCAAGCTCATGCTTGTTGGTCTGGGAGGAGCGGGCAAGACCAGGTCGGTGCATGGCACGACTTGCTTGTTTCTGTTGCTTGAGTTCCTCAAATCTCAATGGCCCACCCATGGGTGTTAACATTACCACTTCTTTCTGTATTTCTTATAAATTTTAGACCAAAAGTACACTGATGTTATGTTGCCATGGTGATAATGTAATAAATCTTTATTTTCGCACATTAAAAATGGCAATTGTACATTCTTTAAAATACAGTTAATGTCCGTAATGATACAGTTGACATCAGCATCATCTAAAATATTACATGTTTTAAAACCATTTCTGGTGTCTAAACATTTCCGATAAAACGTTCACATTTGATATTATTATGTTAGACAAACCAGCCTGCCACACACGGCCAATGTCATGCACCGACACGTCATACATTGTATCACATTCATTTAGGATCTGATGGTAATTTGCATTACAATTTGACCATGGATTTGCAATGGACAACTTAGCAACACTGTTTATAATCGGTGAATTGTCGTTCATAGCTTTATGAATAAATTTTGAGAACCTTTGCTTTAAGATTACCAGTAATGGCAATCTATCCGATAACAATGCTATAACATCACCGCGTGTAAGCGGTGCTAGCCCCCACAACTTTCTAAGGGCTTTTCACCTGCAGTGCAAATAGTAATCTTTGATTGTGCGTGTTTCAAAGCCTACTGAGAGCTCTCAAGGCCAAGAGTCACAAGACTCGACCCCTACGCAAGGAAGACATCACTGACGGTATAGACATCACGAACTGGACGGTGCAAAGAGAGGACGCAACTATCACATACAGCACATGGGACTTCGCTGGACAGACTGTCTACTACAACACTCACCAGGTGGCATTGCATGTTCAGTTAGTGACTAGTTCACTGGGCCTGAGTTATAATCGTGTTATTTGTAATAAATTACAATTAGAGCGTAATTAAAAATACAGTGTAGCTGTAATTGATTTTTGCAACAATATAAATGTAATTGATTTTTACAACAATGTAATTTAGTTTTTGTCATCATATGCTTTGAAATTGTATTTGAAGAAAATATGATTAAAATTTAAAGCCAAAAGCATCACATGAGTATCACTTCCTACAGTAGTAATTAGGACATCAGACTTTTCAATCGAGAGAATCCGGATTCGAATTGTCTTGCTGCCATTTCAAAGCTTGGGCAATTTTGTTCACGCCATATTGCTCCAGTTCACTCAGCTTTATAAATGAATACCTGGCTACAGACAGTGGTAGAAACATGAATGAGTAGTCTTTGAGCAGAAATGGCATGGCTGAATGCTTCCCCAAAAAGTTGAGTTGGTGTTGGAATGAACAGGTCTGCCAGGGGGTGAAGTGTACGGTGCTTTGAGCAGTCCTGTTGACTGGATACTGCGCTACATATGAACATATCTTTACCTGTGCCGTTTCCTTGATCTGCTGTTGTTTTAGCCATTGTCTGTTTGTTGTATCAGTTCTTCCTGTCCCAACGGGCTGTCTACCTTCTACTGTGGACTGTGAGACTGGGCTACGAGCACGCAGGCCTTGACTTCTGGCTCAGTTCTATCCAAAGTCATGCCCCTAAAGCCCCAATCTTTGTGATCGGCACACACTGTGATCAGGTTGGTGCTGTGTGATGTAGACTGCAAACTATATGTGTGTGAATGGGTCATGCGTGCGTGCGTACATGCATGTGTGTAATAACCCCAGAGAAACCAGCAAGAATCAACCATTTGAAATTGTTATGCAACAAGTAGAAAATAGTAGTATGTTGTAAAACAGCCATTGAGAAGACTTGTAATATTACCACCAATGAGAAGGTTTGTTGTGAACAGCCAATAAGGAGACTTGTAAACAAGCAGTGAGAAGAATTATTGTAAAATTACCACCCACGAGAAGACTGGTTGTAAACATCCAGTGAGAATATATATTGTAAAATTACCACCAACAAAACACTTATAAGCAGCCAATGAGAAGACTTACTGTAAAATAACGACCAATGAGAATACTTACTGTAAAATAACGACCAATGAGAAGAATTGTTGTAAACAGTCAATGACAAAATATTGGCAGGTGGTAAAGATTGATCTGCCCAAGGCCAAGTTGATGAAGCAGTACCCACAAATCAAAGGCTTCCACTTTGTCAGTTCCACAGAGGGCATGGTGAGTAGATGCTCTCGTACTTATTGGAGCTGTGACATCATCATACAGACAGTTGGGGGTCCACAGAAAATGTGATTTTTTTAAACTGCGAAATGCCAGTAATCATAACATAAACCAAATAAAAGCATGAAATAATATTAGTCTGTCATGTATGTATTTAGAAACATTTTTATTGGGATTTCCAAGTTTGTCTTCAAAGGAAACACATATGACTGATAATAATTATAAATAAACCCAATATTACATAAAAACAGATATTTAGACAACTTTGTTATTGTGTCATAATATGCTTTGGATGTGTGGTGCAGTGTAGATGTGTGCCTTAAAAAGGAATATAATGTATGAATAATAACATAATTTCTTGGAGGTTTAAGATTCAGGTCAATGCTTTAACTAGTACAACCTATAAATCCTAACTTAAAGCATCGGTACTTACATATAGAAATTACTCATTCTACCTAATAGTGTATTGTTGCAGAAATATTATCAGTCTGCACAGCATATGAGGAGGTGTTCTAAACAGTGAGAAGCCTTGTTGTAAACAACCAATGAAAAATCTTGTAAAATAACAACCAACAACAAGACATATTGTAAATTAACAACCAGTGAGAATACAATATTTATTGCAAAAAATAACCAGTCACAAAAATTATTGTAAAATATCAACCAATGAGAACAATTATTGTAAAATATCAACCAATGAGAAAATTTATTGTAAACAACAAACAGGATTGTGTATTGTAAAAAGAACCGAAAAGGCTTATTGTAAAATGTAAACCAACAAAAAACTTATTGTAAAATAACCAATGAGAAGACTTATTGTAAATAACAGATGAGAAGATGTATTGTAAAAAACAACGAGAAGTCTTATTATAAAATGTAAACCAACAAGAAAACCTGTCGTAAAATAACAACCAATAAGAAGACTTGTTGTACAGGGGATTGTGGAGTTGGAGTCAGCCATTGTGGATGCAACATTGAGAGAGAACTACATGGGAGAGAAAGTGCCAACTGTCTACCTGAAACTGGAGGAAAAGATCCTTGCGTATGTCTCTTATTCATAAGTATCTTTACATGTGTTTTTTTATATATAATGCCAACAATGGCTGGTTAATGTGAGTTTATTATAATGTGTGAGGTAATTAATATGTTGAGTATATTGTTTTGTCCTATATGTTACAAGGAATTGCTACTGATTGTTTGTGTTTTCAGTTTATTTATTATTACTATATTCTTCATTGACATAATGTACAGATTAAGTTTCTGCCATGATGTCATATACATTTGGTTTATTGTATAAGTGGCTTGTGGATAGGTTGACGGTGTTCTGACTGACACAATGTGTGTACGCAGCGTTAAAGTCTTAAATTTTTCTTAAATTTGACCTTGAAAAGGTCATAAAATGGGAAAGGTTTAAGAAAGGTCTTGAAAAGGTCTTACATTTCACCAAACTAGACCTAGGCCCAAAACTATGATTCACCAATCTAGGCCTAGGCCCTAAACTATGATTCAACAAAGGTGCAAAGGACTGCATGATGCTGAGCAATATGCTTCTTTCATCAAATGATACAGTTTGGTCACCAAATAAATAAATGGCTACTACAGGGTGTTTGAACAAAATATCTTTGCTATTTGGTATTGGAATTTGTCACGGAAGTAGGTCTTAGATTCTCGAAGCCCAAAGCCGCACACACCATGATGTGAACATCCCTATTCCCTGTGTATGATCCAGGGAACGGAAACAGGGAAGTGGGGTGGTTGAGTGGACGAAGATGCAGCAGCTGGCCCTTCAATCTGGCATCAGTGACGAGAAGGAGGTAAGCAATAGTTAGGCCTCATTTAGAATACTGTATACAGCCTGTACAAGCTTGGAGACCATAACCCCCTTGTCGTAGTTTTATTAAATGTTTTTTGACTAATAAAGGTATTATTATTATATCATAAGAAGACTATAGATACGCTTGAATGAATACAGAGGAGAACAACGAAGATGATTGCTGAACGGAGAGACCTCGGTTATGAAGAATGCCTAAATGAATGTTGACACAAGAAGGTTTATTGGAGATCAAATTGAAGTTTTTAAGATATTGAATGGGTATGAAGGTATTGAAAGAGATATTTTTTCTCACTTAAGAAAGATAGTAGACCTAGACCTCTGATGACACAGCGCTAATATCGCACACTGATGTCACCTACGGCGCAGCTCCATTATCCTTCAAGATAGATGGATGCCAATGATGTTTCCCTTTAAATATGCTTAATTTATTATTACTATATGTTACAGATTAAGAGCGCTGTCCAGTTCCTGCATGATCTCGGCACCGTGCAGTACTTTGACAATGACTTCCTGAGAGAACACATCGTCATTAACCCACAGTGGATCGTTGATGTGATGGCCTGTATAGTGTCGGTCAAGGACTCTCCTATCATGGTCAGTAGATAGCGGACATAATGACCTGTATTGTGTCGGTCTCCCCTATCATGGTCAGACTTCCTGTCAGATTAATACGAACACTCTTGTTTCAGCTTCATCCATTGTAAAGTTTGTATTAAAATATGTATCACATATTTATTAACATGTATTAATTACTAATAAAAAATATATTAAATCACACTTGCAGGTTTTCTATGAAAAATGTATTTTAGTGTATATTTGATATATATTTAATGCAATTTGTGTGCGTGTGTGCATGCTTGTTTGCATGTGTGCATGGCTTATAAATATAATAATATAAAATCACACTTTGTAAAATTTTTTGTCCAGTTTGTGAGATGTAGAGTTAGACATTTGATTTACAAGAGTACAATAGAGTCCTCTAATGAGCAAATAATGTATTAAATGGCACCAGAGAATCATGGATGGTAAATGAATGCCTCACTATAGATAGTCATGGATACGTATGAAAGAATAATTTTCGTATAGTAATTGCAGCTTGGCTGAAGTTGAATTGGTGATGGAATGAACAGGTGGAGTGTGAAGATGGACGGATATCGTGCTCTCTAAATTACCTTTATTGTGGTGTGACGTGTGGCAGGATGGCTACTTCAGACACAGTGACATTGGTCAAGTGTGGGGCACCTACCCCAGCCACCTACACAACTGGCTGCTGCGCCTGACCGAGGAGTTTGATCTGACCTTCCCCCTGCCTGACCAGCCAATCAACATTATCCCATGCCTCCTGCCCCAAACAGAACCAGAGGTCAGTCTTGTCTATGCTATAAAACAGTTTGTGTCTGTCTGTTTCCTCATATTTCCATCAGTTTCGCATATATAGGTCTGACATTTTGTAGGCGTGTTAGGGGGCCACGTGGGTGGTTCCTATATTTAAAAAAAATAAAAATTCCCCTGTTCTTTCTGCTGTATATTTGACTATTTTATGTTACAGTTCTCGTTCCTAGCCGAAGGGGACCCGTTGACAATGAAAGAGACCGTCATGTTGTACAAGTTTGCCTACCTACCAGCTGGTCTCTTTAACAGGGCACAGGTGTGTATTATAAGGTTTGCTTAACTGTCATTGATCAATGCAATGTTTCATATATCTGTTACTTTAAACATGTACATAGTTCACTGGATGTATAGAGTCCACTTGGATTGCCTTCAGTTGCATAGCTAACTGTGCCTATGCTGGTGTAGTGATTTTAAGGCAAAACAAAAGTCATGTTTTTCGGCCTATGCACCTAAAGAGTTACTAAAAACACTACCATTTGTAACTACAATCAAGAATATCACACCAATGGTTTACTAGGAAAACCTTGTTGAACACAGCATTAATTTCATTGGCTGCGTCATACTATTAGATAACCTTACATTATGAGTGGTATTCTGGCAATATTTGCTCACCATGCAAATGAAAATATATTTGTATACACCTATTTCTATACTTGGATATGGTCATGCTATTTGCAGCCAAGCTCAACTTATGCAATATATCTTGGCCTTTGTTTACTAAACTAGTCCTCTTTCTGGCAAAGTAATATGTTTGTTTCAGACTTTGTGTTGGTTCTGCGTATGCTGGCCTTCCTTGAGATGTCACTTATAGTCTTGGTTAGCCTGATTTCATAGAACTGCACATGTGCTTATCGGTCACACTGGTTAAAAAATGACTGGAATCTCCCACTTTTACAACACATTATGAATAAACCACTGGTGTGATATTCTTGATTTTAGTTGCCCCAAAACCATAACATTTGTTTCGCTATAAATACAATGCTGTTTGAGGAACCAGTGGTTTGACATGACCCAATGTGATACAGAGACATGACCCAATGTGATACAAAGACTTGACCTAATGTGATATGAAGACATGACCCAATGTGATACAATGACATGACCCAATGTGATACAAAGACATGACCCAATGTGATACAAGGACATGACCCAATGTGATACAAAGGCATGACCCAATGTGATACAAAGACATGACCCAATGTGATACAAAGACATGATCCAATGTGATACAAGGACATGCATGACCCAATGTGATACAAAGACATGACCCAATGTGATATAAAGACATGACCCAATGTGATACGAAGACATGACCCAATGTGATATGAGGACATAACCCAGTGTGATACAAGGACATGACCCAATGTGATACAAAGACATGACCTAATGTGATACAAAGACATGACCCAATGTGATACAAAGACATGACCCAATGTGATACAAAGACATGACCCAATGTGATAGAAAGACATGACCCAATGTGATACGAATACATGACCCAATGTGATACAAGGACATGACCCAATGTGATACAAGGACATGACCCAATGTAATAAAAAGACAAACAAGGACAAATGGTACAGATGGTTACAAATGTTTTTTTGCAATAATGACAAAGTATAAACATAATTTAGATCAGAAACCATTGTTAGTAAATTTTTTTACATTGAAAACATTTCCATTATGCAGCCTAGATAAACTGGAGCTGTGTATAAAATTCATGTGAATATGCTACATTTGTCTACTAATCTGCTCTTCACAGATGTTATGCTGTTCATTATGAACAGTTAATATTTTGAAATATAAACCTTCCTTTTGTAGCCAGATTGCAACTGTTTCACCAGGATCTCACAGATAAGTAGTGTACCTCATGAATTAGACTGACAGTGACTAATGCCTGTTATGGCCATGTTTTATAGGTCAGACTATTCCAGTTTACCAATGGAGAAATGATCTGGAAGCACGGCTCACTGCTCACCAAGAATGCTAATCGAGCGCTGGTGCATCAACAAAGGTCTGAAAATTTATCTTTTAAATTACACTGATCTCCGTATGTTTAAATGGATAGACTAAATATTGTTACTGTTGCACGAGCTAAACACAGAATAACATTTTCTTCATGAATTGACACTACTGAATTAACATATTTTTAATCGCCAGATGGCAAACAAGATGTTCGTGTAATGAATATGGTTTATGTTGCTTTAGGTGTCTTACAAGCTATGACAATACTAATTTTCATCATAGTGTGGCACACAGTTTATCAGTTAAGATTGTGTGTCGTGATACCTTTATCCATGAGTGGCAGACATAATTTGAATAAAATTAACTATTGGTCACCTAAGACATTCCCACAATGAGTCAATATGTGTTCAATCACTTTCAAAGTGATTAAAATGTCAGATCGACCGATTTTTACATTCTGATGCTAGCATTGTGATTTCTGATAAATATTGTTGGTACGATGTATCCATTGTTGGAACGATAATTTGTTAATATTTGCGGACTAGGATTGGACATACGTTGATGTGGAGATGCGATTATTCTGCAAAATGAGTGTCGACATGTGACAATGAGATTGTCTTACAGTGAGAAGGAGCTGATGGTGAGAGTGCGAGGACCGCGGCCAGAGAACTTCCTCTTCCTCCTCCTCGAGGTCCTGGAGGGCCTCATAGCCGAGTCCTTCCAGGGAGTCAGCTACGACTTCCTCATTCCCTGTCCAGACTGTCTGCAGAAGTTTGTAAGTCACAACATCTTTATTATTTTTACTAATTCCTCGTTTCCTGTACAGACTGTCTCCAGAAATTTGTTAGTCAAAATTTTTTTATTATTTCTACGACTTCCTTTTTTAATTTGTATTGTGCTGTAGTCATCTAAATGTTGCTAAAATATGATTTTCATGAATTATCAAATAAAAATAAATGTGAATATTACAAAGTTATCAAGAGAGTATTTTATTATGGCTTTATGATTACTTTCAAGGTATTAAACACATGTTTTGTTTAATAAAATTAATGCATAAATATCTATAAATTTATAAATGCTTATCAGCTTTAAAAGTGTAAATTTTAACACCATGACCTTGGAATGCTTCATAGTGGTTAATGAAATATGTTAGCCATATTTAATTTTCACTAGGGCTCATTTGTTAAGAAAACATGATACGGCAATATAATAGTTGTGATGTCTAGGACCAATGATCAGGGTTTGTTATCTGTGATCTTTTAGGGCATCAATGATCCATGTATGTTCCCGGCATCCCTCATCAAGCTAGCCACTGACAAGAATGTGCCGTTCCTCCAGTGCCACAAACACTTCCACACTGTTTCCATGCCCATCCTGCAAGGTGAGATAGATGTACCTAGATAGTCGTCAGATCTCTCCATAAATTAATGTCTACTTTAATGGTCCTTTAATGGTCCTTCCTCAAATTGATTTTTTTGCTAGTCTCATTTCAAGCTCATTTCATGAAGAATGTAACCTATCTTGTCTCCATTACAACACGCTAGCTCATTTCATGAAGAATGTAACCTATCTTGTCTCCATTACAACACGCTAGCTCATTTCATGAAGAATGTAACCTATCTTGTCTCCATTACAACACGCTAGCTCATTTCATGAAGAATGTAACCTATCTTGTCTCCATTACAACACTCTAGCTCATTTCATGAAGAATGTAACCTATATTGTCTCCATTACAACACTCTAGCTCATTTCATGAAGAATGTAACCTATCTTGTCTCCATTACAACACGCTAGCTCATTTCATGAAGAATGTAACCTATCTTGTCTCCATTACAACACTCTAGCTCATTTCATGAAGAATGTAACCTATATTGTCTCCATTACAACACGCTAGCTCATTTGTACAAATTTCTTGTTTTGTTTCTGTCAAATCATTGAGTAAACCATTAAATTATGTTAGACCGGGTCACGGAAAGAGTCAGCGAAAAAAAGAGCAAAAGTGGTCTGGTTCTGAGTACTATAGTGTAAGGCTATTTACACTTTCACAAGTTCAGTAAATTCTTTCAATGATTTTATCAAAAGGGCACACTTTTTTATTAAACTGACTTCGCATATTACTGAAACTGTTCACACTCTACAGATTTGAACATCAACAAACCTGTGGAGGAAGGTTTAATGTCTAATTTAATCACATGTATCAACTGTTCCACTGATTGTGTTCCAGAGAACCTGCCACCAGAGAGTAGCACAGATCTGGATGCCCAGATCTCGGACAAAATGCGGATCCTTAATGATCTTCGACATGATCTGTCCCAGGATCTCTTCATCAGCTACCACCCCAGCAACGTACCCGATGAGAAGGGTGAACAAGTGAACCCCTTGGATGTAGCAGCTGACCTTGAAGCAGAGGGCTACACTTGGTAGGTCGGAGGTAATTTATATGATACACCAGGGGTACATATGGTAGATCGGGGAGTAATTTATATGATACACCAGGGGTACACGTGGTAAGTCTGGGGTAATTTATATGATACACCAGGGGTACATGTGCTAGGTCCGGGATAATTTATGACACACCAGCATTGTAAGTTGGGGTAATTTATGATACACCAAGAGTACACGTGGTAAGTCACGGTAATTTATATGATACACCAGGGGTACACGTAGTAAGTCTGGGGTTATATGATACACCAGGGGTACATGTGCTAGGTCCGGGATAATTTGACACACCAGCATTGTAAGTTGGGGTAATTTATATAATACACCAAGAGTACACATGGTAAGTCAGGGTAATTTATATGATACACCAGAGATAAATGTTGTAAGTCGGGAGTAATTTATGATACACCAGGGGTACACATGGTGGTCGGGGGTCATTTATATTTATTTATTTATATGATACACAAGTGTCTTTTGTTGTGTTTCCAATCTTCGGTGTGCAACGTGTATGTTTAATGAATGTGTTGTTTTTGACTTAATGAAAGATCACCTATTCATATTTGTTTAATCAATGGCAAAGTATATGTTAAACAGAAATATTGCTGATCTATATAAGTTGATGACAAAAGGTCGATTGGCCAAAATTGATCTTGACAAAGTATTTACCACTTGTCGTTCAACAATTATATATATATATATATATGTTTTTAACTATTCAGTTACATTCACCTAAAGTAGCATTTTTGGGTGCATCTTAGTAATTGGTTGTTGAAAAACATTTGCCTCAGTAAATGTTTCACCAATCAGGTAACACAGTGTTACCGGATGAAGTCTTAAAAAATTCGTCCTCGGTTTTAGACAATCTTTGTTACGTTAACATTCCTTGCAGTAGACTGTTGCAGGAAGAGTGAACGTTGCTGTTTCAGTTGGAAGAAAGAGATTACCGAGAGTAACTTACAAGACAGGACTATTGCCTTGAATGATGCAAAGGTATACTTACTTATATCCATCTGCTCCCATAGAGTGTAGGCCATCACCAACATCTGCTCCCTTGGAGCGTAGGCCATCACCAACATCTGCTCCCTTGGAGCATAGGCCATCACCAACATGTTCTCCCTTGGAGCATAGGCCATCACCAACATCTGCTCCCTTGGAGCATAGGCCATCACCAACATGTTCTCCCTTGGAGCATAGGCCATCACCAACATATTCTCCCTTGGAGCATAGGCCATCACCAACATGTTCTCCCTTGGAGCATAGGCCATCACCAACATGTTCTCCCTTGGAGCGTAGGCCATCACCAACATGTTCTCCCTTGGAGCATAGGCCATCACCAACATCTGCTCCCTTGGAGCATAGGCCATCACCAACATCTGCTCCCTTGGAGCATAGGCCATCACCAACATGTTCTCCCTTGGAGCATAGGCCATCACCAACATGTTCTCCCTTGGAGCGTAGGCCATCACCAAAATGTTCTCCCTTGGAGCATAGGCCATCACCAACATGTTCTCCCTTGAAGCATAGGCCATCACCAACATGTTCTCCCTTGGAGCGTAGGCCATCACCAACATCTGCTCCCTAGGAGCGTAGGCCATCACCAACATCTGCTCCCTTGGATTGTAGGCCGTCACCAACATGTTCTCCCTTGGAGTGTAGGCCATCACCAACATGTTCTCCCTTGGAGTGTAGGCCATCACCAACATGTTCTCCCTTGGAGCATAGGCCATCACCAACATGTTCTCCTTTGGAGCATAGGCCATCACCAACATGTTCTCCCTTGGAGCGTAGGCCATCACCAACATCTGCTCCCTTGGAGCATAGGCCATCACCAACATCTGCTCCCTTGGATTGTAGGCCATCACCAACATGTTCTCCCTTGGAGCGTAGGCCATCACCAACATCTGCTCCCTTGGAGCATAGGCCATCACCAACATCTGCTCCCTTGGATTGTAGGCCATCACCAACATGTTCTCCCTTGGAGCGTAGGCCATCACCAACATGTTCTCTCTCTTAATGTCCTCTTCAAGGTCCCACCTCCAGGTGTTTCTGGGCTGTCCTCTTCTTCGCTTCCCTTGGGGGTCTATGTGAGTGATTATCTTATATTTATGATTTTATTGTAAAGAGTACTGTATATAATACAGGAGTCTGCAATATAAAGGAACTGGCTATTAAATCTGTTTCATGGAGGCTAATAAAATGTTGTATTCCATAAAATATGTGGTAGTCAAAATACGTCAAAATATGACATCATTTATGTATTTAATTTTTCCATCGTTAGTATGAAAAGAGACAATCCTAAACTGAGATTTTGAAACCTAATATACTCTTGTGATGTGGTTTCTTGGCAACTAGCTGTGCACATTTTCACTTATATTTTCAGTTGCTAGTTGTGTTTATGTCCCGTGAATATGAGATGGATGAAGTACACAGAACAATGTTCCTCTATGCCAAAGATGTCCTTCAGAAACCCTTTGTCATTGTCACTGTTGGTGATGATGCGTGGAAGGACTCTGAGTTGGGATGTGCCATTGGTCCACAAGAGGTAGGCTACATCCTGCAAAATTGTGCTAGACAGAAGAACATGAATTACCAATAAGGAACTGTGTAGATTAAATTTCAAAAAGTATTCATTCTCACAAATGAGTGGAACAAAATCTACTGGTTTTGTAAAAGTAAGCAGTGTGAATATGAAAACAAAATTGACAAATATCTCGGAAGGGCGGGTTACAAATAAATGAATAACAGTTGGACTCTCAACAAGCCAATGGCTGTCCTCTTGCCATCTCTGTTTTTGCTTTGGATGGAAATCTTATTAAATCTTCATGGAGATCTGAAAAACAGTTCTTTGTAATTTGTAGATAAAACAGTATTAATTCAAAAGCAGTTTTATAAAGATTTTATATGCATACGCACACATAAATATTAAGAACATTTATTTAAGGTAGTCTGCCTTTTATTAATAAATTGTTACAATTAGCATGTTCTCCTAAAATACTTAATAATGACACTTATGCATATTAATCATAAAATGTAACATAATCATATTTATTGTTTTACTGATATGCTTCACTGCAGCCTTTTTTGATGTATTTGTCCAGGTGTATGTTAACATGAAGAAAATTGGTTTGTACAAAGAGAAATTGGAAGAACTAAAAAAGATCATTCACCGAAAACTTGAAAGCCTTCGAAAGGTAAGTATATAGAAGCAGATTTAATCAAGATCTATTGTAATGTGTCGCCATTATCGTTGGCTTGTTAACATCCAGTTTATCATTTTCATATCTGTTTGGTTTTGTCAACGTCCAGTTTTATCATCATCCAGTTTGTCCTTTTGACATCCATTTTGTTTTGTCAAACGTCAAGTTTGTCATCCAGTTTATCATTTTGTCATCCAAGAAAAAATGTAGTGCATTAAAACACATTCGGGCAGTAAATATGTTAGAAAGGATTTATCCTATTTAAAATGATTTATGATAACAATAATTAGATTTGTACCGTTGACAATCAAAGCTCTGATGGGTAATGGCTCTACTGATGTCAATGACAGCAGTCTGGGTGAACTTTCAAATGGCCTATTTGAATTATTTTCTTTTCCACGGATGGAATACCTACGAAACTACCTAGTTAATTTTATTATAAGTACGGAAGGTAATAATTATAGCGTTTTTATTTTTTTAATTATAGTATTTTTTTAAATGGTGGTGCCGTCTATTGACAGGATGGGATGCCACTGCCCTGTTTCATCAGCTACAGCTGGAGCAACTCACGATCGGCAGTCAGTCGCGGGACACGACACATAGATGGCGCTCTTGGCGCGGGCGACCCGCGGAGGATCAAGGAATACATTGAGAGCAAGGGGATCCATTGCTGGCTAGACACAGAGCAAGTTGGGCAGGTCAGTTCCTTGTGACTGTCTTCTTCTTCCCCCCTGGTCCCTTGTAGGGTGGGGCCACATTGTTTAATTTGTTCCACCCATCATGATCTTCTGCCATTCTCTCCCATTCTCGGCTGTTCAACCAGCCCTTTTGAGATCATTATCCCCCACGTGGTTGCCTAATGAAATGTCCACCCTTTCGTATCATGCTCTTTCTACACAATAGCCAACCTATGGGGCAAATCTCCTGTATTTTTCAAATAGGCGGCTCAGATCAGCGCAACCTGGGCAAGTGGACTTTCTCTGTAGCTGCCCAAAAATATGTAATAAACTCCCCATTTTCTTTAAAATCATCTGAAACTAAAGCTATCTTCCATAAAAAGCTAGAATAAAAATTTCAAAATAGTATTTCCACCTTAAATCCTCAGCAATCCCTCACCCTGGCGATGACTTGTGCATCCCTGTGCGTGATGTCCCTGTGCATGATATCCCTGTGCATGATATCCCTGTGTGTGATATCCCTGTGCATGATATCGTGCTTAAAGAATTCTGGTTTGTTGTGCCTATGAGCTCAGTTTCCTGCAAGGATTAATACATATCCATCCACTTGTTCCTTCATACATTGATGGGGATCACAGATCCAGTAGTGATGTCAAGTTAAGACAGGCCCAAAGTACTTACATATAGTGTATTTGACCTATTAAGTTACATGCCCTAATTAGCATACACCCCCTTTTTAATCAGCAGGATTCATAATTATTTAAATTTGACTAGTGTGGAACAACTGAAAAGTGTCGCCATCTGGTGTTAAACAGTTGGCACCACTTTTCAGTTGTTCTACAATAGACACCAAACGACACCACCAGTGTCAAACAGTTGCCTTATTGTCTACAGAAACACATTTTGGCGTAGCCGTTCCTGATTTCTGCTTGCCAGTGTGAAGCTGTCATTAAATGGCCGAGTCTTCTGTGGAAGTTGATGGTAGTGTGCTAGAACCAGTTTGTGTGGCCTTTGTCAGGTTAGTTTACAGATGGGCTATAAACGTTTTGTTATTTATTTAATATACAGTATGTGCATGCATGAGTGCGTGCATGAATGCGTATGTGTATTAATGTTGTCATTGGTGTTTGCAGAGTGGCTTATACAGAGACATCAGTTTAGGCATCAAAGAAGCCAGCGTCATCGTTGCATGCATATCAGAACAGGTAGGTTAGAAAGTTAATAATATTTGTACATTATCTTTGTATCTTGTCTTTTGCAGTTGCTTCTTGAACCAAACTAAAATTATTCTAAGTGATTGAGCGCATTGCTTATTTTTAACACTCAGTTTTACAGTTTGCCAACTCAGTGAACTGTTGGCTGTTGTTTTGTTCTAAGTATGCCAACTCAGGGAACTGTTGGCTGTTGTTTTGTTCTAAGTTTGCCAACTCAGTGAACTGTTGGCTGTTGTTTTGTTCTAAGTTTGCCAACTCAGTGAACTGTTGGCTGTTGTTTTGTTCTAAGTTTGCCAACTCAGTGAACTGTTGGCTGTTGTTTTGTTCTAAGTATGCCAACTCGGGGAACTGTTGGCTGTTGTTTTGTTCTAAGTTTGCCAACTCAGTGAACTATTGGCTGTTGTTTTGTTCTAAGTTTGCCAACTCAGTGAACTGTTGGCTGTTGTTTTGTTCTAAGTATGCCAACTCGGGGAACTGTTGGCTGTTGTTTTGTTCTAAGTATGCCAACTCAGGGAACTGTTGGCTGTTGTTTTGTTCTAAGTTTGCCAACTCAGTGAACTGTTGGCTGTTGTTTTGTTCTAAGTTTGCCAACTCAGTGAACTGTTGGCTGTTGTTTTGTTCTAAGTATGCCAACTCAGGGAACTGTTGGCTGTTGTTTTGTTCTAAATATGCCAACTCAGGGAACTGTTGGCTGTTGTTTTGTTCTAAGTTTGCCAACTCAGTGAACTGTTGGCTGTTGTTTTGTTCTAAGTTTGCCAACTCAGTGAACTGTTGGCTGTTGTTTTGTTCTAAGTATGCCAACTCAGGGAACTGTTGGCTGTTGTTTTGTTCTAAGTTTGCCAACTCAGTGAACTGTTGGCTGTTGTTTTGTTCTAAGTTTGCCAACTCAGGGAACTGTTGGCTGTTGTTTTGTTCTAAGTATGCCAACTCAGTGAACTGTTGGCTGTTGTTTTGTTCTAAGTTTGCCAACTCAGTGAACTGTTGGCTGTTGTTTTGTTCTAAGTTTGCCAACTCAGGGAACTGTTGGCTGTTGTTTTGTTCTAAGTATGCCAACTCAGTGAACTGTTGGCTGTTGTTTTGTTCTAAGTTTGCCAACTCAGTTAACTGTTGGCTGTTGTTTTGTTCTAAGTATGCCAACTCAGTGAACTGTTGGATGTTGTTTTGTTCTAAGTATGCCAACTCAGTGAACTGTTGGCTGTTGTTTTGTTCTAAGTATGCCAACTCAATGAACTGTTTGTTGTTGTTTTGTTCTAAGTATGCCAACTCAGTGAACTGTTTGTTGTTGTTTTGTTCTAAGTATGCCAACTCAATGAACTGTTTGTTGTTGTTTTGTTCTAAGTATGCCAACTCAATTAACTGTTTGTTGTTGTTTTGTTCTAAGTATGCCAACTCAGTGAACTGTTGGCTGTTGTTTTGTTCTAAGTTTGCCAACTCAGTGAACTGTTGGCTGTTGTTTTGTTCTAAGTATGCCAACTCAGGGAACTGTTGGCTGTTGTTTTGTTCTAAGTTTGCCAACTCAGTGAACTGTTGGCTGTTGTTTTGTTCTAAGTTTGCCAACTCAGGGAACTGTTGGCTGTTGTTTTGTTCTAAGTATGCCAACTCAGTGAACTGTTGGCTGTTGTTTTGCTCTAAGTTTGCCAACTCAGTTAACTGTTGGCTGTTGTTTTGTTCTAAGTATGCCAACTCAGTGAACTGTTGGATGTTGTTTTGTTCTAAGTATGCCAACTCAGGGAACTGTTGGCTGTTGTTTTGTTCTAAGTATGCCAACTCAGTGAACTGTTGGCTGTTGTTTTGTTCTAAGTATGCCAACTCAATGAACTGTTTGTTGTTGTTTTGTTCTAAGTATGCCAACTCAGTGAACTGTTTGTTGTTGTTTTGTTCTAAGTATGCCAACTCAATTAACTGTTTGTTGTTGTTTTGTTCTAAGTATGCCAACTCAATTAACTGTTTGTTGTTGTTTTGTTCTAAGTATGCCAACTCAATTAACTGTTTGTTGTTGTTTTGTTCTAAGTATGCCAACTCAATTAACTGTTTGTTGTTGTTTTGTTCTAAGTATGCCAACTCAGTGAATTGCATGATGGAGCTACGTTTTGCAACCTGCCGACTCAACAAACCAGTTGTGTTTGTTGTCGTTGGCACAGGAGACGAATGGTTGTATGGAGAGGTAGGATATGAAGTTTTTCAAATCTAAGATTAAGAGCATGTTTTTTATGAAGCATCCTGCATATCCTGTAAATACATTAAAATTGTTATTTAGAGTGATACATGCGTGTAGCAGTGTTTGAGATATATTACACATAATAAATGCTAAAGTCAGTAATATTTTTATTCCTCAATATTTATCTTATACATTAACATACCAAATAAAAATGTATCACGATTTATAATAAAAAACACTCATTTTTAAAGATAATGTAATTTAAGATTTAGTTACTATTACATTATTATTATTACTTTGAGAATTAGTTGAGAAATTAAATTTTTGTGTAAGATGTATATATGTCAGTCTTATTCCTAACATGGCATTTCAGTGATCCATATAGGACATGAAAGACTAGACAAAGAACTATTTTTTTAAATAACAAAAACACCGCTGCATGTGGGCACTCGCTATAACTGACAAAAAGTACGCCATTTAGCGACCTCGTCACAGTACCAGGATCGTCAACAACTAGAACAGTCTCCTGGACCAGCTAATAAACTATTAGTAAAGCCTCGAACATATATATTGTGGCATAAACAAATATATTGTGGCATAAATAATTATTATATATAAATTATATCACGGCACCAACCGATCACAAACGGCCTACCATATCTGCCAAATATTATACTACATTATACTATATTTCACGAGAAATGCTGCTTATCTTTCAGCTGGGAATGTTGATAGAGAGATGTCGAGCGCCAGTGATCAACATGCAGCAAGAGAGTGGTGATTCCACATGTGAGCGGTTGGTGGCGCTAGTGAATGAAAAGGTTGAAGAAGCAGACAAGATGTTGGAACAAAGGTTGCCTCAAAAGTCAGCATCGGCACCTGCAGCAGTAATCAGCATGTCATTCCATGTGAGTTTTTAAATAATTATTTTTAGTGATGCTCTAGAAGATATCTTTGTTGTTCCTTTATTTATAAAGTTTGTGTGTGTGTGTGTGCGTGTGTGTGTGTGTGTGTGTGTGTGTGTGTGTGTGTGTGTGTGTGTGTGTGTGTGTGTGTGTGTGTGTGTGTGTGTGTGTGTGTGTGTGTGTGTGTGTGTGTGTGTGTGTGTGTGTGTGTGTGTGTGTGTGTGTGTGTGTGTGTGTGTGTGTGTGTGTGTGTGTGTGTGTGTGTGTGTGTGTGTGTGTGTGTGTGTGTGTGTGTGTGTGTGTGTGTGTGTGTGTGTGTGTGTGTGTGTGTGTGTGTGTGTGTGTGTGTGTGTGTGTGTGTGTGTGTGTGTGTGTGTGTGTGTGTGTGTGTGTGTGTGTGTGTGTGTGTGTGTGTGTGTGTGTGTGTGTGTGTGTGTGTGTGTGTGTGTGTGTGTGTGTGTGTGTGTGTGTGTGTGTGTGTGTGTGTGTGTGTGTGTGTGTGTGTGTGTGTGTGTGTGTGTGTGTGTGTGTGTGTGTGTGTGTGTGTGTGTGTGTGTGTGTGTGTGTGTGTGTGTGTGTGTGTGTGTGTGTGTGTGTGTGTGTGTGTGTGTGTGTGTGTGTGTGTGTGTGTGTGTGTGTGTGTGTGTGTGTGTGTGTGTGTGTGTGTGTGTGTGTGTGTGTGTGTGTGTGTGTGTGTGTGTGTGTGTGTGTGTGTGTGTGTGTGTGTGTGTGTGTGTGTGTGTGTGTGTGTGTGTGTGTGTGTGTGTGTGTGTGTGTGTGTGTGTGTGTGTGTGTGTGTGTGTGTGTGTGTGTGTGTGTGTGTGTGTGTGTGTGTGTGTGTGTGTGTGTGTGTGTGTGTGTGTGTGTGTGTGTGTGTGTGTGTGTGTGTGTGTGTGTGTGTGTGTGTGTGTGTGTGTGTGTGTGTGTGTGTGTGTGTGTGTGTGTGTGTGTGTGTGTGTGTGTGTGTGTGTGTGTGTGTGTGTGTGTGTGTGTGTGTGTGTGTGTGTGTGTGTGTGTGTGTGTGTGTGTGTGTGTGTGTGTGTGTGTGTGTGTGTGCGTGCGTGCGTGCGTGCGTGCGTGCGTGCGTGCGTGCGTGCGTGTGTACCAGGCACGCTCATGTGGGCATGCTTACATGCTTGTTTAGTGCATGTTGTATGTGAGTGTGCATGTGTGCATGCATTTAATTTATATGTGTTTGCATATTTTTGCATGCGTGTGTTCTTGCATGCATGAAACTTGGTTTGAATGGGTGTACATGTGTGTCTGTGTGTGCGTGCATGCATTCGTGTGTTTTTCTTTGTGTAATGTGATTTCAGTGTGTGTTATTTTGAAATGTTCAACATTAATCACTTTAATACATGCCAACAAACAAAGGTATTACAGATACAAATAAATACATTTTTTTAAGTACAGTTCATTAAAATACATTTGTGTGGTGAAGACTAGAATAGATACTTTTAAACAGATTCTGTGACTGTCTGCCACTCACAGATAGCTGATATTATACTGTAGTTGCATTGTCATGACGCTATAACACTAGAAATCTCTGTAAATATACACATAACTGTAGGCAAGTCTGCATATATGCACATAACTGTAGGCAAGTCTGCATATATACACATAACTGTATGCAAGTCTGCATATATACACATAACTCTAGGCAAGTCTGCATATATACACATAACTGTAGGCAAGTCTGCATATATACACATAACTGTAGGCAAGTCTGCATATATACACATAACTGCAAGTCTGGTTCGACGTGCACAACATTGTTTGACAAGGGTAGTTACCAATACCATGTTTCTCTGACTCGGTGTCAGTTCTTAAATCATTGCATTGGCTCCCTGTCCAATATCGCATTATTTATAAGACAGCCCAGACAGCTTCCATCATCTAATTCTGCTTTTTTTTCTCAGTGTTAAGACAAACGTTGAAACTAGAGCTTTCTCAGCTGCCTCACCTACTCTGTGGAACTCACTCCCTGTTCACGTTAAATCCATAGGAAATATAATGACATTTACAAAACCACCTATTTAAACTTGCTTATCCTTCATAGCTGCCCAGTGTACCAATCCAATGGTTTACAGGTGGAGTTGTTTAACGATTAGAACCTGCCTAACCCTTTTGTTTTAGTGCGCTGCCGAGCTCACATATATATATATATATATATATAATATATATATATATATATATATATATATATATATATATATATATATATATATATATATATATATATATATATATATCTAAGATTCTAATTCCTTGTCTGTCTCCAGGAAGAGTATGAGTTGACTCAGCGTAAGTTCCTGCGCCACGTGTCCATGCTAGTGGTTGGCATGGACACGTCCCTCTACCCTCGACTCTTTCTCATCGACTTCTCTGGCCACACTGGTGAGGAATGAAGTGTAGTCAAGTATTCCATGCTGTCCTAATCGTCCAAATGTCACATTTCCAAATGCGCACCACAAGCTCTAGAAAATTTAAATACTGTATTCAACATTTTAAGCGTACATGCCCTAATTAGCAGACACCCCCTTTTTTAATCAGCAGGATCCATAATTGTAGTAATTTGACTAGTGTGGAACAACTGAAAAGTGTCGCCATCTGGTGTTAAACAGTTGGCACCACTTTTCAGTTGTTCTACAATAGTCATCAACTGACACCACTAGTGTTAAACAGTTACGTTATTGTCTAGAGAAACAGATTTTGGTGTGTCTGATAAGAACAGATTCCTTGACATTTTTTCATGGCGTACTGTATGCTTAAGTTGAAAATAAAAATTGTTCATGTTTTGCCCTACTTTGTCATATTGATGCCACTCTTCGCTCTTTCTGATGGTTTTGTTTTGAACTCGGTAAGGATGTTCCTTCCATGTGTGTTTAAAAAACATATTTGATCAGTGTTCGCGAGGCTGCACCTGTGTTCATTGAAAAGTTTAAAAGACGATTATCTGATAATACAATTATTAGATTATAAACCTCCAGAGAAAGTGTGATTGTGATTAATGTAATTGTCGCACAATAATAAGTTACACGTCATTTTGAAACTGTTTTAACGCTGCATCTGACAAACTAAAAAAACAAAATTTTCAAATACGAAATTTGGTCGAATAGGACAGCAGCATGCATCAAAACATATATCACTCAAACTTCGGTCAAACATCATTGCACAGATTCAATCGGATTTGACTTTATTTAATATGAATGTATTGTATTCAACATACTGTATTCGACCTATTAAGTGTACATGCCCTAATTAATTTTTTTTATTTGACTAGTGGATGGAAAAACTTTAAAATGTCGCCATCTGGTGTTAAACAGTTAGCACCATATTTCAGTTGATCTTCACTAAAATGTATTAAACAGTTACGTAGTGTATGCTTGTTAGGTCGTATACAGTATGTTGAATGCCCATGGATAGCGTCCAATGAAGAAATGTTGGCTTTCAGAAAGCAGCTATCAATGCAGTGAATCGCATATGTCGGCCTCTGCTACGTTGGGACAAACTCCACGTGACTTGAGACATGTGACTTGGCGAGATAGCGGGAAGGTAAGTGCTGTCACATTGGTGGTCTCTAAAGTTGCCACCTGGGTAGTCTCTAGTGCTGTCACCTGGGTGGTCTCTAGTGCTGTCACCTGGGTAATCACTAGTGGTGTCACCTGGATAGTCTCCAGTGCTGTCACCTGGATAGTCTCCAGTGCTGTCACCTGGGTTGTGTCTAGTACTGTCACCTGGGAGGATTCTAGTGCTGCCACCTGGGTGGTTTCTAGTGCTGTCATCTGGGTGATCTCTAGTGCTGTCACTTGGGTGATCTCTAGTGATCTCACCTGGATAGTCTCTAGTGCTGTCACCTGGGTGGTGTCTAGTACTGTTACCTGGGTGATCTCTATTTATGTCACCTGGATACTCTCTAATGCTGCCACCTGAGTGGTGTCTAGCGCTGTCACCTGGGTGGTCTCTAGTGTTGTCACCTGGGTGGTCTCTAGTGCTGTCGCCTGTGTGATCTCTAGTGCTGCCACCTGGGTGATCTCTAGTGCTGTCACTTGGGTGGTCTCTAGTGCTGTCACTTGGGTGATCTCTAGTGCTGCCACTTGGGTGATCTCTAGTGCTGCCACCTGTGTGGTCTCTAGTGCTATCACCTGGGTGGTATCTAGTGATGTCACCTGGATGGTCGCTATTGCTGTCACCTGGACACTCTAGTGCTGCCACCTGTATGGTATCTAGTGCTGTCACCTGGGTGATATCTAGTGATGTCACCTGGGCGGTCTCTATTGCTGTCACTTGGACACTCTGGTGCTGCCACCTGGGTGGTCTCTAGTGCTCTCACCTGGGATCCACAGCTTCACTTCCAGACCAGGAACTGTGATGGCACTAGTAGTCTCGATTATGTTATTTTGACAGATAAGCAGGCTGTAATAAACATGCAGAAATAATTGTTTATGTTTGTTGATAGGACGTAGACTCTGCTACATTTTGTGACAGTATAAAATGATAAATGTAAGAGATAAAATGTGTTATCTGTATTAGTCATTGCTTCTGGTTTCTTTGTTAATTATGATAGCATACTTCCATAATGGCTTTGTTTAGAGTTTGGATACAGTTTCGACCGACTGGGCAAAACAGCCATTCACTGTGAAACTGCTGTGTGAACATGACAAGGTATGTGTTACAAGCTTAATAACATATGGTCAGCAATAGGCTGACAAAAAAAGAACCTAATGTGGGCATAGACACGCTCTCAAACAGAATTCGCCTCCACCTAGCTGGTCATCACAAAGAAGAACTAGTGTCAAGGTTCATGGTGTGGACACCCACTCATGGCTGGACAAACAGACAAAAGAAAAACATACCAAACTGATCTGGGAAAACCTTGATGTAGTGGCTGACCTTCTGTCTCTAATGTACATATATTAGCTTGTCAGTGCTCAGGCCCTGGCCGACCAGTGACGATGGTGTTGAGGTGTTATATTTTAAGTCATCCTGCCAATCAGTTGAGTCTTAGTTTGGCTTCAATTAAAAATAATTAAATATCCTAAATTTATTATCATAAATATTTTAGCATTATTGTCACTAATATAAAAAATCGTTATCATCAGTATTAATATATTTTATTTCTGTGAAGTATTAGTACTACTTTCAGTGTTTGCTTTCATACTTAGGGGTGGCACTGCGCTGAACAAGAGCTCCCCCTGGTGCGTCTGTCCACAAGCGAGAAGGTGAAACTGGTGGATAATTCGGCAGCGTTTCTTGCCCGAATTCTCATACTCATGAAACACAGCGGCATCAGTTTGAACTGCATGATGGGAAGTGATGGAGATTCGTTCATTTACTTTGTAAACAAGGTGTGTTTCGTGGTTGATAAAGGTCCTCCACAATTTGATCTGTTTGCTTGTCTCGTTTTCAGACACATTTTGCGAAAAATGTAGTATATCCTATCTAGACTAGGGCATGCTAGCTCATATGTATAAATGCATTATTTAGTTTTGGTGATCTGGACAAAAGGCTCTATATATCATAGCACAAAGCTATTCACATGTGTAAGTTACTTGATCTCACAATTAAAGTAAATTCTTTCAAGGATTTTAATAAAAGTGTGCAATATTTAATTAAACCGACTGAACATATCACTTAATCTAGTCATGCACTACACATTTGAATTTCTATGAACCTGATTCACAATGTGCTAAATTCATCAAACTGTTACATCACAATAAAATATGACTTTCACCTTCCGACGAAAGCACAAACGTTTAAGGTAACATATATGATTGTTACCCTATCTAAGAGCTACACATAAATAATGTTTCAGAAATGCAAGGAAACGACGGAGGACTTTGCGAATGCCTACAACAGTCTGTGGAAGGAGATCAGGGCCCAGGACACAAACAGAAACATGGGGGGATTAAGAAGGTAACAGGAGCACTGTAATACTTTTGGGTTACCGTGTATTATAGCACTGCCTCATCTATACAGTTTGTGGCTGTGTTTGTTTGTGTGTTACCTGATATCTCCGTCAGTTTTGCATGTACAGGGCTGACATTTTGAAGGCATGCCGGGGGGGCCCATCTGGATTGTTCGTGAATTTTAATTTTCATAATTCCCTGGGGGGCAATTGTCAAAATAATTTGTTTTCTATGTCATCATAAAGATAATAACGCTTACACATTCGTTGCTGGATGTATGCAGCCATTTTGAATACTCTCTGTACTTCGTTGCGAAGCACATGCGGTAGGCATAACAAATGTGACATAATGCCACAAATCTACACCATTTCCAAAAAATATTTTTTGGTAATACTCAGCTCTGTCTAAAAAAGTCCTATGGCTGCTTTTTCTCCCCATCTCCCCATGCAAAGCCGGGTAACTAACTAGTTGGAAATGAGACATTGTGAAAGGATGCAATGATTACTTGTAGCAGATTATTCTTAGGTGCTGTTCATGACATGGACATTAACTTTATAGATTTGTGTGTATCACAGCAATGTGTGTATCACAGCAATGTGTGTATCACAGCAGTGTGTGTAACAGCAATGTGTGTATCACAGCAGTGTGTGTATCACAGCAATGTGTGTATCACAGCAATGTGTGTATCACAGCAATGTGTGTATCACAGCAGTGTGTGTATCACAGCAATGTGTGCATCACAGCAATGTGTGTATCACAGCAGTGTGTGTATCACAGCAGTGTGTGTATCACAGCAATGTGTGCAAGCTGAAATGTCTTCTTTGTGTCGTTTCACCAGATTTCTTAAAATTATTATGCAGAATGAAACTTCCTTTTACGCCTGCCTGATTGTGTTGAATATAGTCATTGGAAACACATATATGCCAGTGTGTTCTGTGGGTGCAGTAGCATTGTGTGGTTAGAACTCAATTAGGACTCAATCTACAGCACCGGGTTTGAAATCCTTGTGTTGTCATATCGAAGCTTGGGCAATCAGCATCTTAAATAGTATTTGTATTGAAACTGTCTTAAAAATTGGAATGTTTAAAGATTTCACGTAGGACCTAGGCTATGATTTGACAAAGGTGGAATGGAGTGCATGTCGCTATGCGATATACGTCTTTGACCAAATGGAGTGCATGTCACTATGCGATATACGTCTTTGACCAAATGGAGTGCATGTCGCTATGCGATATACGTCTTTGACCAAATGGAGTGCATGTCGCTATGCGATATACGTCTTTGACCAAATGGAGTGCATGTCGCTATGCGATATACGTCTTTGACCAAATGGAGTGCATGTCGCTATGCGATATACATCTTTGACCAAATGGAGTGCATGTCACTATGCGATATACGTCTTTGACCAAATGGAGTGCATGTCGCTATGCGATATACGTCTTTGACAAAATGGAGTGCATGTCGCTATGCGATATACGTCTTTGACCAAATGGAGTGCATGTCGCTATACGATATACGTCTTTGACCAAATGGAGTGCATGTCGCTATGCGATATACGTCTTTGACCAAATGGAGTGCATGTCGCTATGCGATATACGTCTTTGACCAAATGATACAGCTCAGTCCCAAACATTTTGTTATTTTATATTAAATTTGTCGTGGAAAAGGTCTTAAGCATTTGAAGTGTTGGTCTTAAATAGGTCTTAAGCCTGATCAAAATTGCGCATATAATGAATTAATTAATATATTTGCCACCAGGTGTCACTTACCAACTGGACAGATTCGCTGGCTGTGCCGGGAGCACAGCGAGGCGGCCCATATCCGGGTGCTAAGCAGTGACGTTGCCATGGCAGCAACTCATAAGCCAATGTTGTCAGAAGAGGATCGGCTGCTAAGTCGCTACATCAATGAATATGCAAATGCCATTGAACAGTGGCCGGCTTTGTCGGCCGAGGAGAAGAATGAACTGCTGTCAGGTACTGGATTTAATAACAAGATTTAAAAAGATTGCCATGCCAAGCCACATACACTAGATGGCAAGTGGACAGGGAAGCCATTGCCTATTTGCAATTATTTTATGACCAGTGACACTAATCTGTTGCTATGATGGTTTCACAATTTCTAATTTTAACAAGAATTTTTTTTTATTTGAACAATATTCAATATAGTTATTATATTATTTTAATTTGTGTTATCAAGTACAGGGGTATGTATAATGTATTTCAATTTATTTATTATATATATATTTTTGTAACTAGATTTTATTTTTATTTAATAATATATATATATATATATATATATATATATATATATATATATATATATATATATATATATATATATATATATATATATATATATATATATATATATATATATAATTATTATTATATATATAAATATTTGGATTATAAACATAATTATGTGCATTTTTATTTATGTACTATTTTTATTGTGAAGCGCATTGATATGTGTAGTAGAGAAATATGCCCTATGAAAGAACCATTTTTCATCTATGCATAGCCTGCTCCTTATCAGATATCAGTAAATTTTATTTTTAAACATATTCACGCTGCTAGCATTAACACAATAAGTAGATAATTTTATCCAGTTGTATACTTTACAATACTTTCTCATATTTAACCTATAATATTCCTTAATTAATTATACTTTGTGCACTCTGCTCATTATGTTTGGAAGTCTGCACTGTGGATTTCAATACTCACTTATTAGTTCAATTATCTTATTAAAATAGTATATAATTAGATTTACTCTGCAATGTTGTCGCGTGTCCACAGATAATGTAAATTCTTGTCCACTGATAATCATTCCATATTGAAATATTCGCCAATAGGCCAATAACTGCTCCGTGAAGGAGTGAACATTAGTTCACATTTTTGTTTAGCTTCCAAGCACAGAATTGCTCCGAAGTTGAAGATATCACAAGTGCCTAAGAAACTGCTCAAGGCTCCTCAGAAGTCTATTTCTGCTGACGACACAGGTAAATTGCTGTTGTACACAACTTTCATTGGCAGTTAAGTTGAATGTACAATGATCATTGATTCATTGCTTCTGAATGATTCATTGCTTCTGAATGATTCATTGCTTCTGAATGATTCATTGGTTAACCGATCCATTGTTTTATGGGACATTGTCAAACTGAATTTATTAGTATTTACAGCATCACCATTATTTAAAAATAATATCCATTCTTTTGTGTATTAACATACATGATTTGGCAATGAAATAAAATATTCCAGTTTTACACAGCCCAATAGATCTGCACATTTGAAGGTAAAATATGACTTTTGACTGGACGGTTTATTGGTTTTTTTAAATTCCATTTATACAAGTTCTGCTGGTAAATATACTACAACAATACAGATTAAAACTTGAAGTATAACTTTGTTAATTTAGAGGAACTTTGAGATTGAAAAATTCTGGGAATTGGGACATTTTAATTATACAAAACACTGTTTTGTTTACCCAATGAAAACCGTTCTACATTCCCTTTGTTAGAGATTTAACAAGATGGCAAGTGGACAAGGAAGCCATTGGCTTATCGAGAGACCAACGATTATTCATCTATGTGTAACCCGCCCTTCTGGAATATTTGTCATTATTCATGCTGCTAGCTTTTACACAATCTGTAGATAATCTGTTCCATACAACTGGTGTTGTAATAGAATTTACAACAGTTTTTACACAATCTGTAGATAATCTGTTCCATACAACTGGTGTTGTAATAGAATTTACAACAGTTTTTACACAATCTGTAGATAATCTGTTCCATACAACTGGTGTTGTAATAGAACTTACAACAGTTTTCCCAGCTGAGAACAGTTCGTATTGATTGTGATAATATTTCAGTTTATCTGTTTTTCATACTGTACTGGACAATAACATTTTTATTCTTGTGGCCCATACATACATGCATGTCTATGTGTGTTTATGCACACATGCATGCACAGGCATTTGCTTACCTGGCCTTCATCACATCCTATAATTAAACAGTTACACTGGTTTCCGGTTACCCACTGAATCAAATCATGCTCTTTCAACACAACAGCCGCCCTATTTGACCAGTCTCCTGCATCTTTCAAATAACTCTAGGCAGCTCTGATCATCTCACAACAACTTGTTGTCGTACAAACAGCAAGCGTTCTTTCTCTGTAGCTGTGCCCCGAATCTGGAATGATTTCTACGTCACTTTAAAATCATCTGAAACTATAGCTACCTTCTGCAAAAACCAAAGACATATTTCTGTAAAATTGCATTTCCACCTTCAGTCCTCGCTGGACCATTGCTCTGATTTTTTGCACGTCCCTGTTCATGATGTCACGCTTATCAAGTCTGGTTTGTTGTGCTTCTGAATTCGTGTTCCTGTTGATTTAGATGCTATAGAAGTTTTATTATTACTAACAAAAATACCCATCCTTCAGACATGATAACTTGTTAGTTCATAAGGGACAGTAATGATAATAATATTTACAACATTTCACAGAAATATCCATTTATGCCATAGTACTTGGTGCTGCCAATCCATATCTTAGTACTTGGTGCTGCCAATCCATATCTTAGTACTTGGTGCTGCCAATCCATATCTTAGTACTTGGTGCTGCCAATCCATATCTTGATGGCTCTCAAAATTACTACATATTACTGGCAGTTACAGTAACGTCTAGTGACGCCTTGCCCTTGTGTTACGTAATTTGTCAACAATTGTACGTAATTGTACGCATAGTGTTGCAGACAATTGTATGTAATAAATGCAAAGTGTAATTTGATTGTTCGTAGAAAGGGTAATAACAGGGTAAATATACTGAGATGCCCAAATGTGAGGTTGTAGATGAACCCCTGAAAGTTTGATGCCCGTGATGCAAAACATCTAGGAAGAGTCGCATAACATACATACATACATAACATACATACATACATACATACATACATACATAACATACATACATACATACATACATAACATACATACATGCATAACATACATACATACCATACATACATACATACATAACATACATACAAACACTAGTATTTAGATTATAGTAGATTATTCAATGATTGCAGATGGAAATGAGAAGCCAGACTTTGCGAGGACGCTGCCACTTAGTAAGGTCACCAGTCGACCTGTGTCACCAAAGTTGTCGACCACCCTGTCCTGGCCTGGGTTGGCCCAGGACGCCATCTCTAAGGAGAAACTTCGCCAGCAGGCGGCAGCACGGTTTGGTCTCCAGCAGCAGACCAGTGCGGCTTGCGTCATTCTGTGATATTGTCTTGAGTGACAACCCCCCCCACCCTCGGCACCAGGGGCTTCTGACTACATCAGTACCCCTGGCAGATCGACCTGTTGAAACATGGCCATTTCAGTTACGGTGTTAACTAATAATAGTTTGCTCAGGCTCGCATACAGGAACTTAACTTTAATTTGTTGTGGACCCGTCAGACGGGTAATGATTAGCAAGACATGTAACAAGACTGAGACCAATATAATACCTGCCATATTTTTAGGCCGAAATCCGTATTGTTAACTTAATATTATTAATTAAATACGTATAAAATTGTTGGTTAACATTCCGATTGACTGTCGCCATCTATCGGGCAACAGAATATGCCTACATTAAACAAGCGCTGGTTTCGCCAGAAATCTGCGTAGCATTAAATATATATATTTGTGCTTCAACCGATATTAGTTTGTTTCAATGTAATTCTTGTGTAATGAACATCATGATTTTTTCTTTTGAAACAAATCTGTATAAAAACGGGTTACATCTGTATAACTTGCAAAAATCCATATTACATGCGGTAAATCTGTATGATGTGGCAGTTCTGCCAACATGAATGCTAAAACTTGACATAGAAGTGTGTAGTTGGTTTGACCACAAGCACATAGTTATATTTGGTATATATAATCTGTATCCTACAAGAACTTCCAGGTAATGTTTATGATTGAGGTCAAAGTGCTTGTTAACAACAATACCTTAGAGTCGTATTTGCAACTGAGCACTTCAGAAAATAGTTATTTATATTATTATTAAGTTAAATAGCACAAAATTATGTTCTAGTAAATTGTATTATATCAATGTCACAAAACTGCCTTGAATGTCTGTGAAGTTCAATCATGTTTTGATGCCGACTAAGAAAGTTTGGACAAATATGCTTTCACATAGATTATATTTCTCAGGCTTTCTTGTTTGCCATTTCATGAAGGATCTGCTGGAATTCAGTAAAGACGTCATCTGACAATATTAACTGTTTTGACATGAACATAATGGAGTATTCAACTGTTTAATTTGTGAAACTCTTGAGTTATTTGCCAGTAGCCATATCTACATTTGTGCAATACCACATCATGTCCTTTCATTTTTAGTTCTCATCCAGTAAATTACTGCTTGGATGAAAATGTAATGACTGTTTCCAGTGAACTGGTACGTTAGGCTATTGTGGGTTTTGTTAAGGTTAAAGTCATCTTAATAGTTGACGCCATCTAGGATCTGTGTGCATTTTATTTGTACCTAGATAAAACAAATCTGTGATATGTTTGTTCCCGCACAAATGCATTATTGACAATGACATAGCTTGTTTTATTTTATGTTTTATGCGTTTTTGACAGTTTTATCTTTGTTTCATTTTGTGTCCACCTATTGCAAAGATAGATTTTGTTTTATTTTATGCGTTTTTGACAGTTATATCTTTGTTTCATTTTGTGTCCACCTATTGCAAAGATAGATTTTGTTTTATTTTATGTGGGTGTACGTAATCTTAGCTGCCTTTATGTTGCAGTTTAAATTGTTTTCTTTTGCATCGCTCTGGTCAGACCATCAAATGCTAGCGGCTTATCACTCTGTGTAATGCTCATCACATATACTGAAATGCTCATGATATGTTGTTTGCAATATTTAGTATAAGGAAGAACAGTAATTAGGTGCATGTGAATCTTGTGCGAAACTCGTTAGCACTATTAATTCGTAGTCGTTTGCTGTGGATTTCTTTTAATATAATATTGGTCATACACCGCATTTGTGCATTTGTTACTTTGAAGAAAGAACTGCAGACGTTAATTAAGCAAAATACCAAATACTGCACGCACATAAGACCATCTCCATTTCTCTGGAAATGATGCGCCATTCAATATACAACTGTACGTCCAGTGCAACAGATGGCGTCGTCTTAAAGACAGTATAGTGTTTACCATGGGATACCCTGTATATATGCAGCAATTAACGTTGCCAAATTAGACACTACCATGCAGTCAAGTCAATAGCGCATTTAGGGGTGGCATTTAGTTTTGATTTTGTTCGCATATAACCTGTTGCGCCACTACACGGTAGCACGTTGAACTAATGGGTTGCCCCCTGGCCTCCTCCTTTTGCGTGGTCCTAGATAAGCGACTGAATGCACTGATCAATGCACATACAAAGCATTGTCATCAATTGTAGACATTTAATTCCGTGCAAGCCGACTCGTCCGGTCCTTCGTTCAATAAAGTCCACTAAGCGCTGATAGAAAAACGCAAGTAGCAATATATCTTGGAATAATGGTACCGGCTTTAACGCAAAAAGGGCCTAATGGGGAGATTGCATGATGTAGTATTATTCATGGCATACGACCGAGTGTTTCGTCCGTGGACATAATTAATTATGTGTGCGTGTTCACGCTGGCAGTGTGCCCCACACAGCTGAAGGAAGCAATGTGCCCCACAAAGCTGAAGGAAGCGGTGTGCCCCACACAACTGAAGGAAGCAGTGTGCCCCACACAGCTGAAGGAAGCGGTGTGCCCCACACTGCTGAAAGGAGCAGTGTGCCCCACATAGCTGAAGGAAGCTGCACTATATAATCGAGATCATAATAACTCGTCCTCAACACCACCGAAGGCCGGTTTTTCACGAACAATTTGTGCTCCAGTTGGTCGACCGACAGCGTGTCACATTGTTATGTGACACCGTGTCACATTGTTATGTGACACGGTGTTGGGGCACACATGCGCAGCCAAGTTAATGTGCGTTTAGATGAACGACGTGCCTAGACGCTACGATCTAGATCTTGACTCGCGCACCTCCCTGTTTGAGCTTTGGTGAGTGGTCACGATGAATACACCTGCCGTCTGTCGCTCGATGATTGGCAGCTGCTTCAATGTCGCATGTTGCAGTGGATACTAGGTAGGTTTGCGAGTGGTCATTCGAGTGGTCATTCGTGGTCATTCGTGATGCATCATCGAGCACATGTTTGACATTGGGTGTCCCACAGTGTCCGGTGCTTGGACCATTGCTATTCTCGCTGTACGTACATCCCATCGGCGATATGATCAGAGCGCATGGACTTTGCTTTCATCATTACGTGGATGATCTGCAGGTCAAAACTGTCACTTTGATCTCAATGCAACAGCATTGGGTGCTACTATGCGACGTATGGAGGACTGCCTTGATGTCGTCAAACAATGGATGACATTGCTTAAGCATGAATAACAGTAAAACGAACTATCTCCCCGTGGTACCCAAGACGGCGGTACCCAAGACGACGGTACCCAAGACGGCGGTACCCAAGACGGCGGCTGTGTTCGTTGTCAACAGTGTAATACTCGAAGGTGATGCTACAATTACTGATTCACGATATTTTCGTAGCCTTGGAGTCATCATAGATACACACCCCGATTTTAAGAAATAAGTGTCAAGCATCGTCAGTGTGTGTGCATTCCACTTCCGCCATATTAATCATATGAGCCGTTATCTCCCAACAACGACAAAGGAGCGTGTCGTAAATGCCATTATTATATCGCGGTTTGACTACTGCAATTCACTTCTATACGACACTACTGTTAACAACATCGCTCGACTTCAGATAATGCACAATTCTTCCGCTAGATTGAACCTACGCCACTCACTGAGTGATAGCGTCTCTGTTGTGTATTCTCACTGGCTGCCTGTAGCACGCAGAATCGACTTTAAGCTGTTAGTGTTAGCAGATAAAACTGTGCATGGCGATGCGCCAAAACACCTGATCGATCTTGTGTGGCCATACACACCAGAAAGAACTCTGCGCTCTGCCAGTAATAACATGTTAACTGTTCGGCGGACTCATGTCAAAGCTAGGGACAGCTCGTTTGCGGTCGACGCGGCGACTTTGTGGAATATTCTGCCTAATGATAATAAAATGTCGGACACTCTCTCTACTTTCAAGGCACGCCTAAAGACTCATTTTTATCGACCCTCATTCTAGTCCAACATTGTAGTTCCTGCACTAATTATTTATCTTATTATGTATTAACCTATTTACATATTTATTTATTAATTATAACTTCATGTACATTATATCAGTTATGTATATTTACATTGTCTTATTTCTACATAATATTAACACTATTGAGCTCTAATTATGATAACATTTTTAGTATATTTAATTACTGTACATATCTATATTTTATTAATGTTAATTCATATAATTAATATATATATATATATATATATATATATATATATATATATATATATTCTAGTCTTATTTTAGCTAGCTTGTATAATGACTTTGTAAAGAATTGCATGTTTATTTAGCAATTCAAACTATTTGTCTTGTAAAGGGCCACAAATAATCTAAAATTGGATCTGGCGCTATATTAAATAAAATATATTAGTATTATTATTATTGGTTTATCGCAAAATTTATTAGAAATGAGACTAACAAAAAATCAAATTGATTAAGCACCTTTAAATTGTCTGAGAAGTGGCAGATGTTATTAAATTTTGGGAAATGTAAAATAATGCCTACATACAGGCCACGAGAACTTGGATATAAACTATAAAATGGGAGATACTGTTCTACTATAAAACAAAAGGACTTGTGAGTTACAATAAGTGCTGATATGAAAGTTTCAGAGTAGTGTAATATTGTAGCTTCAAAGGGTAATCAAATGATTGGGTTGATTAGGAGAAATATAACGTACAAGGAAACAAAGCTAATTATACCTCTGTATAAAGCAATAGTTAGGCCTCATTTAGAGTACTATATACGAGTTTGGAGACCATATCGTAAGAAGGATATAGATACGCTTGAAAAAAATACAGAGGAGATCAACTAAAATGATTCCAGAACTGAGAGACCTTAGTTATGCAGAACGACTAAACGAGTGTGGTTTAACAACCCTAGAAGCAAGGCGGTTAAGAGGAGATCAAATTGAAGTTGTTAAGATATTGAATGGGTATGAAAATATTGATAGAAATATGTTTTCCCACTCAACAAAGATAAACGAACTAAAGGACATCAGGTAACAATAGTAATGGATATCAAAAAGTACTCGTTCTCACAGAGGACAATCAATGAATGGAACAAATCGTCTACACATTTTATAACTGCTGACAGCGTGAATATGTTTAAAAACAAGGTTGACACATCTATCAGGATGGCGGGTTACACATAAAATAACAATGTTAGACTCTCGAGAAGCCAATGGCTTTCTTGTCCACTTGCCATCTGGACGTTTGCCTAGGATGGCAGTCTTGTTAAATATTGTCTTTGTTAGATCATTTACGCGCATACCGTAGACATGTTGCATACCATTGAACACGTGAGAACAGCCGATGGATGATTACTTTTCAGTTGCATAAAGAAAGTGGAGACAAACAGTTGCCAGATGTGGACGTTATAGGGGAGACCGGGGCAAAGTGGACACCCTAAACGAACAACCAATGTGGCAACCCAACCCAAAAGCGGCTTGTGCATTACGTGAATTACTATTCAAGTGTTGCATTCAGGTTTTATTATCAGTAAGTGATATGTAAAAAATATATACATTAGTTCTTCATGACTGTGATAGTAACCAGGCTTGTGTTCAAATGCAAATGGCTGCAAGTTGTTAACCCCAAATGTTTAAGTTAGACAGATTTGCAGAAGCTACAATTTGCAGTTAACATATCTCAATACTAATGAACTTGTTATTGTAGAAAGCCCTTCAATTCCTGCCTGCCTGAATGACCAGCCCACCCCAGTTTGTAATGTTTCTGCGCTCACCTATGCTAAGCTTATCTGTGAAATGCAATCAGTGAAGTTCAGGCAGCCTTTTGAAATCCATGGCACAATTAAAACAAATATTTTTGGCATTCACAATTTATCTCGGTTTAAAACAATATTTATCATGTAATCATCTTAGCAATGAATAATATTTACATTGAATAATTTGGATTGCTTTGCTTGGACAAGTATTCTCACCCAGAAATTGATCATTCTCAAGCAGGCAGTAACGCTATAAGATTAAGCTTGCCAAATGTCACCATATTCGACACCATACACTTAACACAGTTTTGTAAATGAATGACATTACGTGTTAACTATTGTTTGTATTTCATTTAAGTAATTCTTTCACTAAGCTCTTTCTTCCCACCGACCCTTCAATTTCTGCTATATACAGTAAAGCCCAAATATTTCTTACTTAGCATTCCAGACCAGTCAGGTCTTATCTCATTGTCTTTCTGAATGGACACGGTTTATTTACATAGATTGGGCAATTAATGGCAGCTGCCTGCTCGTTCCCTTTATGGGGGGAAAAGGATCCTCCCCACTTGAATAAATCCATTGTTAACACAAGGCTAGTGTTCAACCCAAAGGTTTCCCTAATTAAATGTGTCATCAGTAGTGCTCTTACATGTCCTTTGAGTGTATTATTTTTTATTGATTACTGAAACATTATTTAGTAATAAAGCATGTGTTTTATGTAACTATTTAATAAAGTTGATGTAAACTGGTGGGTACTTTGTTGCATTTGCAGTTAACTTATCTCAATTCCAATGAACTTGTTATTGTAGAAGGCCCTTCAATTCCTGCCTGCCTGAGACGACATTTGAGCCCTGGTGTGTGTTTTAGAGGTAGTCTGATATGTGAGTGCACTACAGGTTACATGCCGCGTCCATCACATATTTTAGTATGTTCAACCACATCACTGTAACTGCTGCAGTGCAGCATGGATACGAAAAACATAGCCGATCGTTCATTCTCTCTGACACACGGCCACGTAACTGATTCATTAGCCGAGCGACTGTTTCACCTGTTCGCTGTAAGGCTTGTGTTAGCAACATTTCCTTGCGGTAGCTTCAGAGTCGTCTCAGAAATCAATATATCTATTCGTCTTCCAGAGTGCTTTCTGTTCACCACTCGCCGTAGTCCATTTAGGAATTAAAGTGAAACTAGAATTCCTGCCAGTGTGGCACGACGTCAACTTCCTCCGTTATATACGGTTCTGGCACCGTTCTGTTCTTAAAACATCTTTGTCGTTGAGGCTGGTTTTCTGTGATATTGTTGATCCACAGAAACCCGGGCCTTCCTCTCTGTCTCTTTCCCGTCCTCTTCAAGCTCGGTGCCGTCTTCATAATATAATCATCTTCTCACAGTGCCGTATTAACAATGGGGGGGGGCAGGTATAAGTGTTTTTGATGGCTCTTACTGAGCGCGCGAGATACAAAGGTCGAGACGCGCGGCATTGATTAGGGGGTAACCACTTTAACGTTTATTCAAGTATGTTTGAGCGTATTACGAAACACAAGAAAATACCTGGTACGAGTGTATCACTTATAATATGGTTTGTGGAGCCTGGTACGAGTGTATCACTTGTAATATGGCTTGTGAGGCCTGGTACGAGTATTCCACTTGTAACATGGTTTGTGGGGCCTGGTACGAGTGTACCACTTATAACATGGCTTGTGGGGTCTGGTACGAGTGTACCACTTATAACATGGTTTGTGGGGGCCTGGTACGAGTATTCCACTTACACTATGGTTTATGGGGCCTAGTACGAGTATTCCACTTGTAAAATGGTTTGTGGGGCCTGGTACGAGTATTCCACTTGTAACATGGTTTGTGGGGCCTGGTACGAGTGTACCACTTGTAACATGGTTTGTGGGGGCCTGGTACGAGTATTCCACTTACACTATGGTTTATGGGGCCTAGTACGAGTATTCCACTTGTAAAATGGCTTGTGGGGCCTGGTACGAGTATTCCACTTGTAACATGGTTTGTGGGGCCTGGTACGAGTATTCCACTTACACTATGGTTTATGGGGCCTAGTACGAGTATTTCACTTGTAAAATGGTTTGTGGGGCCTGGTACGAGTAATCCACTTGTAACATGGTTTGTGGGGCCTGGTATGAGTGTACCACTTGTAACATGGTTTGTAGGGCCTGGTACGAGTGTACCACTTGTAACATGGTTTGTGGGGCCTGGTACGAGTGTACCACTTGTAACATGGTTTGTGGGGCCTGGTACGAGTGTACCACTTGTAACATGGTTTGTGGGGCCTGGTACGAGTGTACCACTTGTAACATGGTTTGTGGGGCCTGGTACGAGTGTACCACTTGTAACATGGTTTGTGGGGCCTGGTATGAGTGTACCACTTGTAACATGGTTTGTGGGGCCTGGTATGAGTGTACCACTTGTAACATGGTTTGTGGGGCCTGGTATGAGTGTACCACTTGTAACATGGTTTGTGGGGCCTGGTATGAGTGGGCAATAATAAAGGGGTTTTAACACCTCTCCGGTTCTGTTCTAGATTTACTTCCGAACTATCCGCTTTCGTCTCTTCGTTGAGAGACAAATTGAAAACGCATTTAGTTATAATCTTACACTTATATACATTGAGCATGCTTTAGTGTCAAACACAAACTAATAAGCGAAGTGGTCTCTGTTGCCCAGGGGCCACCAGGAAGTGTCTTTACAAGTTGTCTCTGTTGCCCAGGGGCCACCAGGAAGTGTCTTCACAAGTTGTCTCTGTTGCCCAGGGGCACTGACCTATATAATATCATATTATATAGGTCAGTGCCCAGGGGCCACCAGGAAGTGTCTTCACAAGAGTCGGTAATTAAAGGAGGCAGTGCATAAGTATTCCATTTTGCAATTACTCCTAGCTGAAGCACCTGCCTCGATGACATTAGCGCCTTGAGTAGAACAGTCTACCGAGTGGTATTCAATAACAAATCAGCTCGCTCCCTTCGTCATAAGCCCATAGGCGCAGGGACAGTAGAGAGCTGTATATGTATTGTTTAGTTCAAACAGCACGTAGTATGCTTCTCTTATACAATACAACCAAACGTTTTGTCACATACAGAAATCAAGATGTCAGAAGCTAATATATTGTGGTTACGCATTTGAGGGGAAATATATAAGTCCTAAGCAATACCACTGTAGTGATTTATTCTTGTTGAAACCGCTGTCGCCCGCTGCTGCCCGAGACGTGTCGCCAGGGCTGTGATGGTTAGACAGAGAGAGGGAGAGATAAAGAGGGGGGAAAGAGAGGGGGAGATGGAGAGACAGAGAGAGGGAGAGAGAGAAAGAGGGGGAGAGAGAGGAGGGAGAGAGAGAGAGAGGGAGAGATAGAGAGGAAGAGAGAGAGAGAGAGAGAGAGGGAGAGAGAGAGAGAGAGAGAAAGAGAAAGAGAGAGAGAGAGGGGAAAAGAGAGAGAGAGAGAGAGTAGGGGATAGATAGAGAGAGAGGGGGGAATAGGGATAGGGAGAGAGGTAGAGAGAGGGAGAGAGAATGAGGGAGAGGGAGAGAGAGTGAGAGAGAGAGAAAGAGAGGGGAAAGAGAGAGAGAGAGAGGGAGAGAGAATGAGGGAGAGGGAGAGAGAGTGATAGAGAGAGGGAGAGAGAGAGGGAGAGAGAATGAGGGAGAGGGAGAGAGAGAGAGAGAGAAAGATAGGGGAAAAGATAGAGAGAGTAGGGGATAGATAGAGAGAGAGGGGAGAGAGGGATAGGGAGAGAGGGAGAGAGAATGAGGGAGAGGGAGAGAGAGCGAGAGGGGGAGAGATAGAGGGAGAGAGAGGGCGAGAGAGAGGGTGAGAGGGGAGAGAGAGGGAAAGAAAGAGAGAAGAGAGAGAAGGGAGAGAGAGAGAGGGAGAGAGGGAGAGAAGGAGGAAGAGAGAGAGGGAGAGATAGGGAGGGAGAGAGAGAGAGGGTGAGAGAGAGGGAGAGAGGGAGCGAGAGAGAAGGAGATAGAGAGAGAGGGGGAGAGAGAGAGGGAATAGAGAGAGAGAAAGGGAGAGGGAGAGAGAGGGAGAGAGAGAGAGGGAGAGAGAGAAAGAGAGAGAGGAAGGGAGAGGGAGGGAGAGAGAGAGAGAGGGATGGGTGAACGAGGAGAGGGCAGGGAGGTAGAGAGGGTAAGAGGGAGAGACGAAGAGAGAGAACGAGAGAGAGAGAGAGAGAGAGAGAGAGAGAGAGAGGGAGAGATGAATAGGGAAGAGAGGGAGAGATGCGGTGGAGGAAGAAGGAAAGGCATGGAGAGTGGGAAGAGGGGAGAGGGGGAGAGAGAACGCTTCCCAAGCAGCGGAAATACACTGCTTGTTACAGAACATCTTCTCTTGAAATTGCTGCTGCTCATTCATCGAGTCAATTCACCCCACCACTGAGAAACCTAAATGGTTCTGCACTTCTAGAATTACCACTAATTACGCTAGCGACGGCGCTGAGATTACTTAGTTCAGTTGTCCCGGTTGTGTCTGCTGGTTACATTCACTCGCTGAAGCCTGTACCACACCACAAGAAGACCAAACTCCTGAATGCATCCATTGACGTTGTATTCAACGAGAAAGAGAGCGAGAGATGGAGGAATATAGGCGGAGATGGGAGAAAATAGAAGTAGATAGGGGAGAGGTTGGAGAAGGTGAGGCGGAGGGGGGGGAGAGTTCCACGACAATACTTATTTAGACACAATTCGTATTTCGGATACGTCTTCAGGCATGTCAACGTTGTTGTTGCGCAAGTACAACCCTCCAATGTCATGGCTGATGTGGGCATTGCGTGGGAAATCTCAGCTAATCAGTGTAGAGAAAGGAGTTGTATGTCGTGAGGACTGCAGTAGCTGACCGTCCAATCATCATATATCTTTCCCAGCAGTAATGACTGTCTTTGCAGAAGGTACTGACCTGTATTTAATTTGATGAGGCTCTATTGTGTTGTATACGTGAGGACTAATGCCGTGTTTACTTCTCTGTACTTTGCCCAGAGCGTACGGAGATGTTTTGATCAAACGTGCAAACAAATTGTGTTGTCAACTGGAATAAGCTGCAAATTGTTGCCGTTCGTTTAGAGGTCAGACCACAGTTAGACGTCCGGAAATGGTTATCTGATTCTCTTTGTTTTCTCCATTAAAATTTAGTGTATAATAATACGCAATTTGTATTAACTCGGCAAGGTTGGAATGTTCGAAATACTGCACCTTTGGCAGTGAGATGTTGTTTCCCGAGACACCGGTACGCCTGTAAATAGTTGGGAAAACGGCCAATTTTGAGGGTAGGCGCCTTTGCGGCGTGATTAAGACAGCTGGAGGTGTGTGATTTTGAAGAAACTTGTTCAGAATATATGAAAGATGTGATGACGGCGGAGGCTGTGAACGTTTTTAAGATTTTTTTTATAATCAGACAACACGTTAACATGGCCACCAATGCCACAATGCGCTGCGGTCTGACCTCTAAAAACGTCGTTAAAAAGTAAAATCGGTTATTTAATGGTGTCGTCAATATATTACATGAAAGTGGATTTTTGCGGATTATTTAAACTTCCTTCCGCAATAAATGTTCCGGCTCGTCTCATTTTAGAATGATTTTGCGAAAAATGAATCCGATCTAATGTCCGCTACGACATGCTAGCTCGTTTGTTAAAATAAGTTATTTATTTTTGATGAAGTCACCAGACAAAACTAATAAATAATTTTTGACCGGGTCCGGTAAAAAACGGCGAAAATGCCTAAAGGTTTTTTTACATTGTAACACATTGTAACACAGGGCTATTCGCACTTTGGCAAGTTACCCGATCACAGACGCACGTACGCGCGCACGCACACATTTACATCAATATATAGGGGCAATGGCAGGATATGGGAGGAGGGAGTTTGGCCGTAAAAATGGTGGGAGTTTGTCCCCGGAAACAGGTGGGAGATGGGAGGTAGAGGCCACTCTCTCAGTATAGACATATACGTGGGGTTCTCAGAAATGCACTTCAAGCAACCACTTGTCTCTACGTTAATATATTTACTTTTACGGGCAACTTAAATAACAACATTATCAATGCGAATGATTTCCAATTGAAACGTAATACGTGGCCAAATTCTATCCACTATTTAATTGCCCCGTGACGACACACCGCAGGGGTCGTTATCAAAGTGAATCGAAAATCAATGAAGAGCGGCAAAACGACGATTATGTACTTTCACGCCGATAATGCAATTCGACGAGGAAACGCAAAATAAACGACGCAGATTAATCATTGATAATCGTTATCCGGCCAACACCATCACGACCGTGCGTTCGCTGGGCTGACACGACTAGAGACAGCATCGCTGGTCCGTCTGACAGTAGATGTCAGGGCACAATGCATTATTGCATCAGTGGTCATGCTAACGTTTTGTATGATTATTAGGAAACCGAGCCATCAAAAATTTGGAACTTCACAGCCACTGCAGTTATGTCATTGATATGCTGGACAAGTTTGGTCAAAATCACTTAACTCCAGCTCTTTTAACAATGTCGCAAACGGGCTTTACGCCAGCATGGGCAGTTGTTGTTCAGGGATATCACCAACAAATACCTACACGTCTTCAAATCCGCTTCACACTGGAACATCTCATTGCCAAAGGTCCAACATTTCGAACGTTCCAACCTTGCTGGCTTTATACAGTTACATTTCGGCAAATAAAATCACTGAAAACGGGCTACTTTTAGGCACTACATTAGTTCACTACATTTTGATGAAAAACAAAGGGACATTTCCGGAAGCATAACTGTGGTCTGAGCCCCAGTAGGCGGCCCGCGCGTAATGTGCAAAGTGTGTTCGATTTACGCTGTCGTTACGTCGAGGCGCGCTATGCGTATTCGGCTTTTAAGAAAATCGGCGTCCAACCGAGCAGTGAGGCCATAATCAGAAATCAATGTCAGCTGAACTTCAGCGACTTCGTATTTCCGCGCAGCGCTATTCGAAGACGTTCAGGCCAGACGCCGGATCAGCTAGTCAGTCGGTCGCAGTGATTTGGTGTCATGGATAACGCCGGCGGCGCGACATACGATATCCCGTCTGTGATGATGTATCCTACGTTAGGCGGAAGACAGATGGAGACCACTGGAATGCATGATCGCCGTATTAGTTTTAGGCGAGGTTGTCTCTGTTGCTTATGTTAGGCGAACATCCAATCCAGGGCGATTCTCACGATTCGTCACTACACAAGTCTCGCCAGTTTGGCACTGCTGCAAACAAGATCGGAATGTGTGCGCGTCGAGCATTTTCAGTTAACGCTATGAACTGCAACGATACTTTGTATCAGGCACTTGTAAACAAATCAGGTCGTTGGGTGAATGCTGGTAAAACTTGGGTCATTTAATTGACCTGTTTGCAAGTCACGCGTCTCCGACTCTGGTGGAAAGTGTGAAGACGACTGAAGTTATCATGGGATGCACGCATGCATGCTATACTTTCAGCTGCAAGCGTCAATTCGCCACACTATGATACGAAACTACTAAACTAAAGTTGGTACTGCCCATCTTCAACACTGACAACATAATTTCAACGGGAAAACAACAGAACCGCAGGACAAACTTCAACATGGGCACATATATCGTCCCAAAGGAATGGCACGTTTCCGCACCAGTGAGAGTGCTACTGGAATACACCCAAAAGTAAGGTTCAGTAGAATTTTATGGTCGTATAATCAGTAATAAGAGATGGCACGGTAAGATGTCTGCGAGCGATAGCACAACGTAAATATCGATGAGGCACTGGAAGGCTCTGGAGGGCTCTGGAGCGGCGTCAACTAAATCATCGCTGGAATTAATTGCTCAACGTATCGCCATACATATTTGATGAGAAACATTACTTCTTGACTAAACTGCCATCATGCCTTGCACTGCATGCAAGCGACCCACCAAAGCGTGTATGTGTGCCATCATAACCGCGTGGACAGTCGTGGCGTTGTGCAGTTTGATCATCACAAGCTTACTTAACCTCGGACCCTACATACAGGTATGTACATATGTATAGCTACGTGACACATTTTCTGTACGTGCGGCAATACAATGTGTTATTTCATACTTCGTTGTAGCATCAATTGAACATGTGAAAATGTTCACCAAGGATTTTCTTTTAACCATTTTAGCTGTTCAAATTTACTCGCGCAACGTTTCGGTTGCCTTGAGGAAATGGATTGTAGGACGATTGTGTATACCGGGCCCCATGTGTGAGCTGTGATCACACCTACAGGGGAACATTTGGAACAAGACTCGAGGAGCACAATATTGAGGTTGAGACGAGACCATCAGCACCAGACTATTTACCCATGAAAAAAAAAGAAATCCATCAACAGTAGAACATACGTTAGCAATCACAGACCACGCCAGCAGTTCTGCATCAGTGTCCGGAGGGCCAAGGTAATTGGCAGGGAAAGCAACGTGAGATGGAGTGTGGAGGCAGTAAGGATCAGAATGACTACGCCGACCACGAATCTAAACTTAGCCACGTTTGTGCAGGACGCCTTCCACGCCGAGCAGAAGGCGAACTAATTAAGTCGTCCCAGAATTAATTTCCCAAAGAAGGCTCCCGAAGGCAGCCGAAGCGTTGAGTGAGAAAATGTGAATAGTTGTGGTTACGAGAAAATGTTGCCTAAATCAACTGAATTGTCCTTATATTCGTTCCATGTTTTCGGGTGCGTAGACCATGCACCAACGTATGTATGTCGTGTAACTGAACCAACATTTCGTACTAAATGATATCATATATTGGAGACATTGTACGTAACTGCATTGACTAGAGGACACCACAGATCTTTATATATCATATATTGGAGACATTGTACGTAACTGTACCGACTAGGGGACACCACAGATCTTTATATTTTCGATTGTTTTGGGCCATGCTTGTTAATGTGCACCGAATGTAATACGAAAATCATATTAAATCACAATTGCGCAGCACAAGGCGAGACTGCATAATACAAAATACTCGGTCATCATCATTATCGATCGATCGATCTTGAAATGCTGCTGATTCGGTACAAATTGTGTCGCACAACTTGACAGTAGACGGCGACACTACAGCAACATGTCTAGTCCGATTAAATCCGAGTGGAACTGTAACGTTTATTAAAAACGTGTCTGGACACTGCTAGTGGGATCTACTGACTCATGTCAATCCCGACATGAACTTTGATGATATAATAATAATAATAATGCGGTTTGGCTCCCCGATGAAACAGCCTTGTCTCGCGCTGCTTTCGGGGTTCGCTAGACACTCGGCAATCGGACGATCGATGTCGGCTGGTAGCGAGCCGTGGTCGTACGGTGGGTGTTACTGGGATGATGCTAGTAGCGCTCGGCGCTCGGGACGATCATCGTTCATTCTTAGAATGTGACCAAGCCATCTCCACCGCGTGTCTTTACGGCTTCCACGAAGTCGAATGATGGCAGAACGGCCGGTGATGACCACGGACGTCCAGAACGGTTGCACCTTCTGTCGGCGATCGCTGATTCGCCACTTGTTCGAAATTGCGACTGACTGCCTGTAGAATTAGATCCAGCTCCAATTACACCGACACAATCGTAGCCACAAATCGGATTGGCTAATTGGTCTCGCGGGGTGTTTACACGACCGACTTTTGCACTGCGACATCGCGTGTGCGACTGACAAATCGGACACAAATCGCTCGTGTATACCGGCCATGACGCTTGTTGTTAATTATAAACTGTAAATGCAATCACCCCTTTTGTTGTTTTCACGCAGGAGTGGCGCTACCGCCGGACGACGTGTAACGTTGTGAGTACGTTCTACACGACGCAGTACGTGTGTTGGTGTGGAGTCCACTGCCAGTCCACCTACCCGTGCTTCTTTGTGCACGTCACATTCAACGACAGCGGTGGTGTACGGGCGTCCGTCGGCCTCTACAAGGACACGGCTCAGCAGAAGAGCGTCATCGATGTCTCGACCGAGCACCAGGAAATGGTAGGTTTTGTTGTACGGTCATACGCTGAAGTCGTCAACATACAGCCTCGCGAAAGAAACGTCAACATCCGGTCTCGCGAAGCAAATTATCTCTATTGCCGCGTCTTTTTCTTGGGGCGGGTCCCGAATCCGGTTGATGTCACTTCCGTAACAAAATATGAATAAGACCTTTCACTATACATTAACGTAACACGTAGAATACATTAACATAACTACGTTACAATGTGTACTTTGCACTGTTAGTCAGAGTAGCCGAACGTTCAACCCATTTGCTTTACATATATATTTCGAAGTAACTTGCGGCACGTCCTATGCAACTCAAGCCCCAACTGTTGACCAACATGCCTTATCTCGCAGCCCGATAACCGATATACTAATGTTACGTACATAAATTGGAATGAATGCAAATGAAAAACCGGAACGCGAGTATTTCACCTCCCGAAAGAGCTCAATCAATGAAGCCATAGCCATAAACCAATCACGACACAGGAAGCTAATTTTGTTTCCTGCGCGTGTGGTCCGATCACGTCACAATGACGTAATTAGTTACGTATGCGCCTATTCCAATTTCTTTCCGTTCACGACCAGTGACCAATTCCAAAATAGTTACGGGAAATTTTGGATCTCGGGCAAGCTTAGTCACCCATTAGTTTGCCATGCTACCATGTAGTTGCGCAACACAAAGAGGGGACGTGGCCCAGTGCCCCCCCCATAACCTGCCTTAAATACGCCCCTGAGATATCCAATGCCTGGTTGTGTTTCTCTACCAGTTACTGTTATCACTGTTGTTTGACCAATGTGTAATTGACTGATCGTCCACCCATTTCTCCAGTCAAAGTCTATCTTCTCCAGTTATTCTTCAGAAACAAACATTGCACCCAGAGTCAATCATTGCATCTAGAGACAATCATTGTATCTAGAGACAAATATTGCACCCAGAGACAAACATTGCACCTAGAGTCAATCATTGCACCCAGACACAAACATTGTATCCAGAAACAAACATTGCACCCAGAGACAATCATTGCACCCAGAGACAAACATTGCACCCATAGACAATCATTGCACCCAGAGACAAACATTGCACCCAGAGACAAACATTGCACCCAGAGACAAACATTGCACCCAGAGACAATCATTGCACCCAGAGACAATCATTGCACCCAGAGACAATCATTGCACCCAGAGACAAACATACGCATTTCCAGTGATGATGGAACTAGTTTTACAAACTGTCCATCAGAAATACAACGAGAAAGCATAATATACTCCGGATAACGATTAACAAAATTGCGTACAGAGAAACATCTGTTCTTGGTCGGTGATTGGAACGATCTTCCCCAGAAAATTACTAATATTACAACAATAAAATCTAAATTTGAAAACCATACATCTACTTAAATGCCACGCGCGTATCCACGACACTGCTGTTCCTTCCAGGGCCGTCTTAAGAATATTTGAGGCCCCCGGGTAAAGCAATGTACTGGGGCCCCTAACCCCCCTCGCCCCCAACACATTAAAATTAAGTTTTTCAACTGGGAAATTTACTGCATTTCATTGCAGAAAATTGCTTTATAATTGGCTGAAAGTCTATGTTTTTGAGGATGTCTCCTTCAATGCACATGAGGGAAAGCAGATTCAACCGCTGCTGTCCCATTGTGCTGCGAAGATGATTCTTTGTAAGTTTCAACCTGGAAAATGAACGCTCCCCGGTACAGTTGGTCACCATCATGCACATAAATATTCTGAGTGCGATTTCAACATTGGGAAACACAGATTTCAACTTATCTGAAATGAGTTTGCTGTACATGTCTGGAAAGGTCTTGCATTCTTCATCGTGGACAATGTAGTGCTTGAATTGCTTGCATTCATTGAGTCATTCATTGTAATCAAGATATTCATAATAAGCATTAACACATTTTTCACACCTCTGACTAAGCTCATTACAGTCAGTTGTTTTTAATTGGCTGAAGGAGGAAAACAGATTTCCAATACTTTCGTAGGCTTCTGCACGCTTAGTCAGGTGAGAGTTCAGAGTCCAGAATAGGAAGGTATGTTTCCACCTTGAATTTTTCACTTTCGTTGAGAAATATCTGTTCCGCTGACCCATCATGTCTGGTCAGACGCACAGTTCGCTTTCTTGCACATTTGTCTCCATCGCTATATTTCGAATCTTGACACCTGCTTTTTGCCTTCGCTTCATACTCACTGAATTAGTCTCTCACTTCCTTAAGATCAATGGCAACAACAGGAGATCAATGGCAACAAGTTGAGGAGACTTGAGGAGATCAATGGCAACAAGTTGAGGAGATCAATGGCAACAAGTTGAGGAGATCAATGGCAACAAGTTGAAGAGAGTTGAGGAGATTAATGACAACAAGTTGAGGAGAGTTGAGGAGATCAATGGCAACAAGTTGAGGAGACTTGAGGAGATCAATGGCAACAAGTTGAGGAGATCAGTGGCAACAAGTTGAGGAGAGTTGAGGAGATCAATGGCAACAAGTTGAGGAGAGTTGAGGAGATCAATGGCAACAAGTTGAGGAGACTTGTGGAGATCAATGGCAACAAGTTGAGGAGACTTGAGGAGATCAATGGCAACAAGTTGAGGAGACTTGAGGAGATCAATGGCAACAAGTTGAGGAGATCAATGGCAACAAGTTGAGGAGACTTGTGGAGATCAATGGCAACAAGTTGAGGAGAGTTGAGGAGATCAATGGCAACAAGTTGAGGAGACTTGTGGAGATCAATGGCAACAAGTTGAGGAGACTCTAGGAGATCAATGGCAACAAGTTGAGGAGACTTGAGGAGATCAATGGCAACAAGTTGAGGAGATCAAAGACAACAAGTTGAGGAGACTTGAGGAGATCAATGGCAACAAGTTGAGGAGACTTGAGGAGATCAATGGCAACAAGTTGAGGAGACTTGTGGAGATCAATGGCAAAAAGTATGTTCACATCTTTTGATTGCAAATGTTTACTTGTTTTGTTCACTCTTTCCAGAATGTCGTTCCAAAGAATTGTCAAAAGGATAGCATCTAGCTTCTCCATTTCCGTGCTCAATCCTTCTGCCTCGCGTCTTGTGTTCCACTCATGATCAGCGTCAACTGCAAGAGCATCCAATGCGTCTTGAATTTTCTCGAAACCTCCATGAAGAGCAGTGACAGCATCGAAATGTGCTGACCATCTCGTGTCAGAGAGACACTTGACCACAATATGATTCTTTCGCAAGGATGACGTCAGAACATTCCAGCGATGTGTGGAAGCCAAGAAAAGGAATACAAACGCTGAACAAAGTCAAAGAAGGAGACAATCTGTGGACCACACTCTGCCGTTTTTACTCCCACCAAGTTCAGACTGTGTCCAGCACAAGGAATATAGATAGCAAATTCATTTAGTTCACAGATCCGTGCTTGCAATCCAGTGTGGCGTCCTGACGTATTTGAAGCATTGTCATAAGACTGACCACGGCAGTTTGATAACGGAATGTTGTTCTCTTGCAGAAACTCTACAACCGTGTCCGCTAAATTCTTCGCCCCGTAAGAAAAGATGGGGATGAATTTGAGGAAACGTTCTACCGGTTCACTTCCACGAATGTACCGGACAGTAAATGTCAGTTGATCAATATGCGAGATGTCCGGAGTGGAATCGACACTTATTGAATAATACTTTGACTCTTTGATTTCTTCCAGAATTGCACAAAATACCTTGTCCCATTATTTCAATAAATTCTTCACAAATGTTTGCTGATAGATATGATGGGTTCCCATTTCCAGCATATCCGTACACTTTTAAATGTTCTTCCAAAAAAGGGTCAAACTCACTCAATAGTTCTAGAATGCCAAGAAAGTTTCCTCCGTTTTTTTGAGGAGCCAATAGTTTGATTCTCCCCTTGAAATGCCAAACATCTGGAGGCAAGAAAGCGGATTACAGAAACCACAGCTTTAACACTTTATGCCAGTACTACTTTTGTGAACGATGCTGACTTAGGAATACAGAATCCACACAATCACTTTCTTTGTGCCGAATCGAATATTCCAACAGGCACCTGCGATGTTCTTCTCCATTTTCGTGCTCTGCAACGACATTGCTGTGTTTCCAATCATTGAATCCTGATGTAACGAAAGGAGATTCTTTCTTGGACAATAGACGACATGGAAAACAATACAAACAACCTTTGGATGGTGAATATAGCAGCCATTCGCGTTTTATAAACTCGCCATTCCGCAGTTCACGTTTGAATAATGTGTTTGTTAAATATCTTGTCTGTGTTTTTTCTCCTTCACCATACACACGGCGGGAGTTCGAAAAGTCGCAATCGTGATTTTATAATTTTGTCGGCCCATTAAAAATACAGTGGTCTACTGTAACAATATCTTCCGTGTTCCAGAGAAGAAGCTATTACAAAAATAGTGTTTAAGCAAACTATGTGGAGGGTTTATAAGCGTACCAGAAAGGATGAAGACTATGCAAATTACAAAGAGGCACTTAACCTAGCTACAACTGAAATTAGAAAATCTAAGAGAACCTTTGAAAAAAAATTGGCAGGTGATATAAAAAATTACAGCAAGAGTGTCTATGCTTATGTAAGGAGTACACAGAAAGTTCGAGATGAGGTCGGACCACTGGAAAAAACAGGGGAAACATAATCTCAGAGGGGTTTCAAATGGCAGAGGTCCTGAATGAGTATTTCAGCTTCAATATTTACCACAGAAGATATCAGCTCACTTCCAGTTCCATTTACTAAATTTGAGGGAAATAAATAAGAACATTTAGGGCAGTTATTTGTAACTCCTGTAATGATAGCAAACAAAATTAAGAAGATGAAAGATAATAAATCACCTGGCGTTGATGGGATACCACCAAAACTGCTTAAGGAAATTGTTGAGCAAATTAGTACACCACTTGCAAAATTGTTTAACTTGTCACTAGAAGAATAGTTCCTTCAGAATGGAAAGAAGCAAACATTATGCCACTATTTACGAAGGTATCGAGGAACAAGCCAGAAAATGACAGACCAGTGAGTTTAACATCAGTTGTATGTAAATTACTCGAAACATTAATTAGAGACCACATGGTGGAATTCCTTGTAAAACATAATTTTCATAAAGTTCTTATTTTTGCATTTTTTGCGTGACCAATTTTTTTTCAGTGAGTATATATTACAACTTCATCTCCAAATGACTTACCCTATCGCGAAGCTGGTTCGTTGATGTCCAACTATGTAATGCGTGAATAATTTAAGTAACTCCCGCAGTCTATTTAATAATAAAATTTGTATATTTTCAAATCATCGAAATAATTAACTTTAGTCGTTAGATCTGGCAAGGCTCAAAATACTGGATATCCAAAATGGCAAACACTTTGCGGATCGATGCTGATCATGGACGTGACTTCCGTCCTCTAGCCAATCACATGACAATTGTTACGAAATTTCACCAAGGGTGAAATTCACGAATTTTCAGCGTTTCCATTTTCAGCTCAATTAATGTACGACCAAACATTTAGTAATTCAATAGTTTGTCTGATGATTTCACACAAAAAAACTACATACAAAAGTTGCACAAACGAGCTAGCATGTTGCAGTGAATACTAGGTAGGTTTGATATTTTGCTAAATTAATTCGAAATGAGACTAGCAAAAAATCGAATTGAGGAGGAACATATCGAAATAAAACAGCATACTGACCTAACTTCCTTGCTGTTGTTCACAGTGCAGCCTACGCGTGTGCCACGGCGATTCGGCCTTCAACCGACGCGAGATCGCCGACTTCCAGAAGAGCATCGGCCACCGTGGCACGGCGGTCTTTTGCTACTTCGACCCGGAGAACATCAGCTCCGGCGCCGTGCTGCGAGTCGTCCCGGCCGGCAACCACGTCCTGCACGCGCTGCTGTGGCCGGCCGCTGCCAGCGTCGTCGGCGTGACGGCTTGCGTCGTCTTCTGCCGCTGGTGCCGACGCCAGGAGGCCGTCAGCGCGCGCAAGGACTCGCACGTCGCGCTGCAGCCGACAACCATCACGCTAGGCGGGCCCGAGCCTGACCCCCCGCTAGAGACAACCCGGGTGGTGTTCGACGACTGCCGGACGCTGTCTTGTGATTCAAACGTTGACACTTAAAGGGAACGTACAACGATATTCACTAGTTCACTGATGCGCGGTTTTGTATAAATAAAATATCCCAATTTTCATAATTGTTCCTTCTCAAAGGTCATCTAAATTAACAATGTTGTACTTCATATTTTAATCTTCATTGTTGTAGTATATTTTCCGCTAGAAATTGTTTAAAACGGGAATTTGACGGACAAATAAATCATCCGATGAAAACCGTTATGTTTCACCTTCAAAGATGAAGATTAATAATCTGCCTTTTATTACCGCACAGCGATCTCGTCATATGTTTTAACACTTGCATATTTTATATCATCGCAATGTGCCAACTTCAGTAATTATGTCTCGTAAGACAGTCGTTCAGTTAACAAATGGAAATCGTTGTACAGTTCCTTTAGAAGCATTTGTCTACCTCTAAATTAGAAGTAATGTTTGGGGAGATACCCGCCAAATCTTACTCTAATGTTTTGGACAAGTTCAACCCGCAAAACCCCAGTGCGACATGTCGACATGTGGACGTTACGGGAAGCAGTGCATCAATGATTCAGCTGATCGTTGGATGTCTCTATTGTCACTGACTGGATCATATACTTCCAGAGCTATTTTCAGAGAGTGCTCGAACACAAATGGAGTACTTTTTATTCGTGGTCTGTTTCTTTAGTATATTCTTCAGACGATCTCCTCCCTTGTATATACTCCTGTAGATTCGTAAAGGCCGGTTTGCATAAGCGATTTACTGTCTGTTTGGCCGACCGACACGGTTTCAGAATCGGTCGTGTAAACACCCTCGTAAGACCGATTAGCGAGGCCTACGATTGTGTCAGTGGAATTGGAGGTTCTAATTTTACAGTCGGCAGCAATTTTGAAACAGTGACCAATCAGCGAACGACAGAAGATGCACCCGTTGTGACCTTTCATCAAAGCTCAAATCGGGAGTGACGCTTGTCAAGATCTAGGTGGCAGTGTCTAAACACGTCACTCGCCTAAACGTTCACATAATTTAGCTGCGCATTGTCATGAGACACGGTGTCGCCCGACCAACTAGGGCACACGTCGTTTTCATGGCGTTCTCCTAGAGTTGATCTTCTTCACTGTCTTTTCTTTCTTTATATCCCATTCACGATGTGTTCTATTGCATGTATTCCACGGCATCATTTACTTCATTACAAAAACGTTTTAAACTGTAACTAATACTAACAAGAACTGAACATTTAATGTAACATACGTACTATATATATATACACTAACTAATATGTTTACTGCGTAAGCATTACAACTGTACAGATGTATGTGACTTATAAAACTTAGAAAGTTTGTTGTGTTACTCTTGTACTAGAACCAAACCTTTCACATTACAGGTACTTTCACACTACAGGTACTTTCACACGACAGGTACTTGGATATCAAACAAATTATATTTATTATGTTTTCTATGTGAACCCTCTTTGAATACAAGTAGCTATCAGTAAATAAACACATTATCTAATTTGCAACATTTTGATTGTAAATACAAAGTCGACGTAAGGGAGCTGTAAGATTATATACAGTCGACTCTTCCTTTTTACGTTTTTGTAGGGATATCATTTTCAACCAACCAAGATTCTATAAATACTAATAAATTCAGTGTTACATTACAATGTCCATGTAAAACAGTCGTTCGGTTAGCCAATGAAAACAGTCGTTCAGTTAGCCAATGAAAACAGTCATTCAGTTAGCCAATGAAAACAGTCGTTCAGTTAGCCAATGAAAACAGTCGTTCAGTTAGCCAATGAATACTGTTTTACTTTCCTTTTAAAATCACAACATAAGATAACACAGTTAAACTCATCTAGTTCATCTTGTGATTTGTTAACATATTCTATATATCTTTATATATGATGCACCTTGTTATTCAAGTTCAACTGCATATTTTACATATTGCCTTTGTACATCCTCACTAAAATCAGGGAAACTTGCCTAGCTTGTCAGTAAAGATACATTCTTATATAGGATTGTATCCGATCCTTGGGACAATTTAAAGGGTTTTTACACTACACTGATAGACCTGTTCATTCCAACACCAATGTCTATAGCCAGGTACTCATATATTCTACACATACAACAGCTTAGTGAACGAAACTGCCCAAGCTTCGTACTGGCAGCAGGATGGTTCAAACCAATGGTCCTCTTGGATGACAGTTTGAGTCCGACATCTTTACCACTGAGCTACTGTGCCACACATCATGTCTGCTCTCTGCTCCCCAAGGGCTGTTTCAACCTGGTACCCCCTATTTATTTTGAAAATTATTTGCAACTTACACGTTATACAATGTTGCATAATTTGACTTCAAGGATTGTTTGGCATCCAATAAGGAAATGTGACCAACATGCAGTGAAATCTGGGTAGTCATACAGAATTAGCCAAATAAGGATAAATTTGAACGGGAGAAACTTTATATATATATATTTATATATATATATATATATATACATATATATACATATATATATACATATATATATATATATATATATATATATATATATATACACATATGTCGGGACAGAAAGTATATCCATTATCTTAGCACACTACAATCAACCATACTAAGGGGCCGCTGACAACTGTCGACATTTACATATTCGTACAGAGCGTACTAATGGGGAGCGAGTCAACGCCTGCATATTAATTTAAATAAATGTTGGTCGCATACAAAATATGACCTGCACCGTTGCATAGTGCAGCACCACAAGGCAAACCAAAAAATTTATTATTGCAAATGTTTGTAAAATAATGAAAATTATTATTTTGATGGTTTTATAGTATGTCCTATGCCCCAATACATGTTTTCAATGTGGAAAACTATGAACATTTAAAAGTACTAATTCAGGGAGGGGGGTCTGAGGGTTAGTACGCTTTGTACAAATAGGTAAATATCAACAACAGTGAACAGCTCCTTAAACTGTTCATAGCTTGTGACATGTACAGACAGTCTTGTGTCCAGTTGTTCCAATCAGTCTGTTCTACTTGGCCTTCTTTGCCTTCCTTTGTGATTTTGAGCGAGAAACATCGGAATCACTCGAGGAAGATGTTGAGGATGATGAAGAGGATGAAGAAGATGAACTGGAGGAGTCAGAACTACTGTCATCGGAGGACGAAGAGCTGTCACTGTCAGAACTAGAGGAAGACGAGTCGGAGTCACTGCTGTCTTCTGAAGAGCTCGAACTACTGTCTGCATCCGAACTGCAACACAAACATTTTGTCATCAATCTTGAACTTTCCTGAGGTGAACATAATTTATGTGACTTTGTATAAAACAAAAACAGCCTTGAGATGGACCCTTGAAGTAAATCAAAAAAGACATCGACCTGGTGCGAGGTTGTTAAGCAAGCAACAGACCAACAGAAGTAGAGATGTCTTGTTTGTGCCTTATGCGCCAGTAGGTATGAAGATAAGTCTGCATAACCTGGTCATTTCTCCATTACTAATATTTTCTGAAGAAGCTAAAAGTTAAGTTCTACTAGTTTAATCATATTACACCTACGTACATTTACAAAAATGGCTTAGAAGCATGTTTTACCATTTCATTGCCAAATGTACTACATAAATATGTCTACATTATGCGGTTAATTGCATTTAAAAAAATTAACACACCGTTTTGATTTCTTTTTTGTCTTCTCCTTCTTCTTTATTTTATCTGTATTTTTGTGTTTACTCTTCACCATCTTTGCCCTGAAAACCACCAACACCAACATTACAATGTATTTCAAAAACAGTTTTTTCTCATAAATATGAACCATACAGACCTTGACTTGATCATGACCAGAGAACTTTCAATGGGGTTCTTCGTTCTGACAGAGTTACAAGACATATTGCACCAACCTGATCAGATAACAAACAAAAGTAAAATAATCCCAATAAATATTTAAACTTAGAACAATATTATTTGCAAAATGCTTTATGATAATTATTAGTAGTAACATAACGTCCCTGGCCTGGGCATTAATTTTGGGCACATATATGGCAGATTTGTTTATATCATAATTCAGTAATGTCACCTAGTGGCAAATGTATAATACACATCATTTCTAATGCGTTGTATCATTTAACAAGATTACCACCCACACCAATACCCCAAATGCCAAGTGGACAAGGAAGCATTTGGCTTATGGAAAGTTCAGCATTTTTTATCTGTATGTAACTAGCCCTTATCAGATATCTGTCAATTTAGATTTTATTCTTTTTAAATATATTGACAATCAGTAGAATAACTGTTTTTTCTTTAACTAGATGTGAATATGAATACTTTCTTCTAAATCAAATCTACACTGTTCTTTTACTATTGTTACAATGTGTCCTCTAGTTCTTCTACCTTCCCAATGTGTGAGTTATACTTTGTAGCTTCTGAGAAGTTGCTTTGAGCATAAATAATTTGACAATATCTAGAAATGACAAAGTTCAATTACCTTATAGTGATGCCACAAACATTTATTCATTACTAATTCTGTGTTCCACTGAACCGTGGATGCACAAATTATTTCTAAAACCATTCCGGAAATCAACAGAAAACTTTCAGACCAACCATGTGACCGGTCAGCAAGACTTACAGTAGCTGTAGTTTCTGTTGCTCTGTGTCCAATTTCTGTCGCTTGACCATCTCCTTGGTGCGGGATGGTCGATAGACATATTTGCGCTTGCCCTTGCACTCGAAAGTCCAGTGGCCCTTCTCGAGACACTTCTGACATCGGACATTTTCCACATCTGGTTCACTACACAACAAAATGAACAATTCTAAGAAGTCAGAATTAGCATTTTCCTCCAAGGACCATGGGACTTTTTTATTGTGGTTCAAACCAGGTTTTTATGCCCCAGCCCAGAAACAGTTTCTCTCAATCGACTCAGAATGTTCAAAGTGGAACTGAAAACTTGGGACAGATTGTTACAGCTAACCCAGGTCTGGGAGCCATATTGACATTGCTATACCAAAATCTGAAGTACATCTAGAAACACTTGAGAGGTACATGCATGTTTAAGAGGTCTTTGGGGATGTTTGGCTGAACTATCCTTAACAAGTTCTTCTTCTTCTCCCGTCATTTCACTACCGCCATTAGGTCTAGGCGTACGTCACTACTACTACTAGCCTAGCCCGGGCCTAGGTGTACGTCACAGTACGGCAACGTGAAAGTTTTAATGAGGGGCATCTTACCATCTTCATCTTGTTGTGTACTGAACCAGACAATCAAATATGACTACACAGCTAAATTAAGGCAGGCCAAGAGCGGTACATAGGCAGATTTGCCCGAAGAGGATATGTATGCATGCATACTATACTATTACAATGCATGTAAGTTAGGAAGTGACTATTTATCGCTCGCACCTTCTAACAATAATTTTTAGTCGAAACGCATATTATTGTCCAAGCACGACGTAGTAAAGAAAAACATGAAATAGCTAGAATCTCAGTTTCGATCTTAACCGTTATACGTACCTTCTACGTGAGAGATAGCGAGGTAACGAAGACATTTTAAAAAACAAATTCTGATATTTTGAAAACACACGTAGCGTCCTCTGCTGGATTGTTGTAACGCGATTAATTTCAAACTCCCCACCAGTGGCGCCACTAACAATTTAATTTGCCGAGTTGCGGGTAACACTGTTGGGTAGTATGGGGTAACGCAAGCGACATGAGTATACGCCCTCACAGGGTAAGATGCCCCTTTTATTTTTGCAGTGATCGCTGATTATGGTATGATGGAAATAGCAACGTATAAACACACTTGTCACCGCCAATGTTGTATTTTCAAACTAAAAGTTGAGTGGGCGAACAGTTGGCTTGGAAGATATTTATTATATATATATATATATATATATATATATATATATATATATATATATATATATATATATATATATATATATATATATATATATATATATATATATATATATATATATATATATATATATATATATATATATATATATATATATATATATATATATATATATATATATATATATATATATATATATATATATATATATATATATATATATATGTATATAGTTTCTCCCGTTCAAATTTATCCTTATTTGGCTAATTCTGTATGACTACCCATATATATACATATATATATATATATATATATATATATATATATATATATATATATATATATATATATATATATATATATATATATATATATATATATATATATATATATATATATATATATATATATATATATATAATATCTAGCCTATCGCGAACCCGGTTCGTCGTTCGCCGATGACGTTAGATCTAGTAAGGGTTAACATCGTGGATAGCCAAACCAGTAAACACTTTGCGGGTCAATACCGATCATGGGCTTGACTTCCATCCTGTAGCCGGTCACACGACAAATTTACGAAACTTCACCAATGGAGAAATTCATGAGTTTTCAGCGTTTCCATTTTTACTTCAATTAATATTTAACCAAACATTAAGTAATTTAATAGTCTGTCTAACGATTTCATAAAAAAAAACGACATTCAAAAGTTGCACAAACGAGCTAGCGTGTTGTAGTGGATACTAGCAAAAATATCGAATAGAGGAGGGTCCTTTAAGCAGACTGAGCCCTCTGCTATCCATTAATGCTAATTCGTTTGTCGACAACGTTCATTCGTTCTTACAAGTTCCCGTACAAACACGAACTGGTTATAAAACAACAGAAGCCATCGGCTAAGGTACACACGTTTCCCGCCAAAGTGCATCTCAAGCGGAAGAGGAAGAGGACAAAGAAAACTATGGACTGTGTCTAGACCACCAAAGTGTGGCGAAGATTTTGAGGATAACTGGATTCAATACTGCAAATACAATCGATGGGCACACGTCACACGAATAACTAACCCGACAAAATATTTTTTTTAAATAAGTATAACCATGTTACATCATAACCAGACCAGTATTTAGGCGCTAGAAACCGGACTGTTCCAATATAGCAACCGGACTCTCGTGGCGGTCCAACAATAGCTTGCCTGGTGGTTCAATATAAAAGCGGGTGCTTTAAATGGGACCGCTTTTCAATACATTTCAACTTATTTTATGGTTATAAACAAGCGCACTGACCCTAAAAGATAATTATTAGATATTTATTTTACGAATCGACTGACATTGTACTGGCCAATACACGATCACGAGGGACATTTAGTGGTCCAGCGACCTCTACCTCTAGGTCGTAGTTGTGATTAACGTGATAGCTGTGGGTCGATCAGGCTCATACTTTATATAATTTGCTTATTCTTTCACAGGTAACCTAACCTTCTGATTAACACAATATTAATATGATCTCGACGTGTGCATGGTAGGGCTACTGTGAAGGAAAATGGAATTGGCGCATGCGTAAATGGCACGACAGCTGGGCATCGACGTAACCTCGTCGTGCTCAGATAGTTGGTGATGACGTCATTGCGACATTTGCAGTTTGTGAAATTGTTCTGTTATAAAAAATAAAATTAACAGTTACTACTAATGTCCTAATTCATGGAAAGAGGTCGTTAAGCAGAAGTAAAAATGTATATCTGTCTATCGTCTTGATTTTTATGACATAAGTTTGACCTAGTTAACCAATCAAATACTGCGCATCTCATCACGTGACGTGCATTACTGCTACATGACAACCAGCTACTACGAAGTCGAAGGGGGCAGATGCTTTCAGTAAGCGGCTACGACGACTTCGAGATGTGTAGGCCTACTACAAAACGATCGGCAGGAATGATTGTTCGTGGACTTCGTCGGAAAGAAGCGAGATTGTGGGGACTGTGACCTTATTCATGCTTATTGGACTTTAACAATTAAGCCTATGGTGCTGAAAGGTTTGGTTTGCTGTAATTTATTTTAGGTAGCCATGGTGGGGAGGAGAGTAAACTCCCTTCGCTGTTAAGAGCACTTGGGAATTCACACCTGCTCCTACCCCCAGTGGTTTTGAGGTTCGGTGGCCGGTTTGCAGATTACTTCCATTGCCTTCCCGCCGTCTTCAAATGTAAGTTATTTTCGAAGTCGGGTATTGTCCCCTTTTCCTAAATCTTAAATACGGCTAAGTGGCCCTGCAGCAAACACGAGACGTCGTCCTGGGTCCACAACCAGTACCAAGAGCCCATGAACGCACCCACGGCACGAAAAACTGCAGAACTGCGGTGGAATCCCACGGTTGATGGGTCATTCTAGGTAGCTACTGCCGTGTACGTTGGAGATGTAATTTCTTCTGCCAGCGGCCGCGATGACAAAGACATTACGTCGAATGTAGTTAACGAAAACGAAGCCACTGGAGACTACCATCGTTTTCCCATTGCTGGGAACCTCCTATTAACAGTGTCAGTGATCGCCTTTGCTTCCTGACTGTTTGTGACGATGTTGTTAGATCTATTTTATTGTCATCTTGTCTGTGTCCATCAGACGCACCTCTGTATGCCCTTGCCCCAATTTTAGTTAAACATTATAAATAGTTCACGACATACTAACACCCGTGACACCCATTCACGCACGCGCACACCACATTAAAAACAACGCAGTGCTACGTGCTTGCTTCCTGGTGGGGACGTGCGTTCGTCATGTGTTTGGAATACGTACAGCATAGCAATGTAGGGGTTCTTGCATCGATGAATATTTACTTCCGCCATTGATTATCATCTATGGGTAAAACAATCTTCTTAGATATAGTGCTCTTCCTCGACCGAAAACATGTTGTGCTGCGGGCCTAGTTTTAATTAATTCTTCCCAGTGTCATTTAATTATTTCTTCCCAGTGTCATTTTAGTTAATTCTTCCCAGTGTAATTCATTCTTCCTAGTGTCATTTGATGCACCTAGTCAGTGTTTACAAGATTTCACCGAGAGAATTGTTACGGGACCGTGCCAACGTGGCAATGTCATGCCAAAGTTTGGTTACAGACTTTTCTTTTTTAGTAATAGTAATGCATTCAAGAATAATTTAATTTGTTGAAAATAATTTATTTTAATCCATCCAGAATGTTAATGGCGTTACTGTTTACCAAATGCATAACTTATGCTAATGTATGTATCATTCTAATATGATATATAGTTTTATATACATGGTACAAGGTTGTTTGGCTAACACAAACAAGTTTTATTCTGATGAAACGTACACTAACGTACACAGTGTTTTGACACAATCCGGCCTTAACATAAAGTCAGCTCTTAGTATTTAATTGCAGCCACTGCTGTTGTTGCTGCTGCGGTAGCTTAGTTGGTACCAGAGGCCTCCTCTATGATACAGCAGGCCAGACGTGGTCCGGCATGCCCCGTCGTTTTGCTGTCGAGGTATCCACCCTCTCCCATATCGTCTTCGTGCGCGTGAACCTGTCAGGCGAACTGAGTGTTATCATTTGGATATCTGTATCGAGGAGTCAACGAGGCATGTATTTGATCGACTGTTACATCTATTCTTCCCAAAGCCTCAAGCCCCGGGTGAAACGTGGCTTATCGAGAGGGCAACCGTTTTTCATTCATGCATAGCCTGCCCTTATCGGGTATCTGCCAATTTTTATTTTTAAACATATTCAGACTGCTAATGTTAAAACAATCGTTAAATGATGTGTTCAGTTCATTCAGCATCATCTGTGAGAATGAGTATTTGTTCATGGATCCCTGACTTGATAGCTGTCTAAACAATGTTAGATGTGTACAATTTACAGACGTTACGCCTATTAAACAAATCGTAATGCGAAAACGTCTAAACAAATTCGTCGATATCTTAAACGTAAACGTACGTTAAATGTGACAACCTACAACAGGTTTGTGCATCTTTGGGTAACTGATCACATTTACAATTTCACTGAATCATTGTAAACATGACATGTTAAGACATGACGTTATTGCTCTCAACTACAGCTGTGTTCTAGCGTTACATATCAGGGTCGTAGTTAACCTGATAACCATGGCGTAGTATAGTGACAGCGGGACATCTGTGCCAGAACCCACTCCCCAACTGTGGCGCCACTTAGCATATAACAAATTAAACGGTGAGTCGCGCCACTGGTAGGGAGTTTGGTACCAGAACTTACCACCATAGATTTTCCTATGACGCTGTTTTCTCCGACGAGAGAAACCTTCCTGTCTATTATTGTCGTTTTCACTTCTCCTCTTTTGTTCTCCAGAATGTTGCCGAGGTCACCGACGTGTCTGCAAGGACATTGCAAGTACGTCGTTATAGTACCAAGCACGTCGTTATAGTACCAAATACGTCGTTATAGTACCAAGTACGTCGTTATAGCACCAAGTACGTTGTTATAGTACCAAGTACGTCGTTATAGCACCAAGTACGTCGTTATAGTGCTAAGTACGTCGTTATAGTACCAAGTACGTCGTTATAGTACCACGTATGTCTTCGTCACCATCGAACATTTGTCATGCAGTTCCACGGCGACAGAAACTTGACAATGGATAACAATGACGTGTTTACGTGCCCTTTAGCATATATCAGTGTTGCCCGCAAATCTGGCTCCTGTTTACAATTCCAGAGAAGCACTCCAGGTTGCGAAATATCACACACGCCTACGATATTGCAATAATGAATGCCACTGTCTTGACACAATCAATTACTACGTAACGAGATGAACTGGCATTTGGAAGGACCTTTAATTGTTTACATGCCCTTTAACAAGCGTATTTATCCAGATTATTCTACACACAGTGACAGCGAATAAACTCACTCACGCACTCACTCACTCATTCCTGTGCTAGGAAATGAGATGAACCGCTGCGTTAAAGTTGACATACTACTGGGTCTCGTCGGAGAGTGCAATAGACGACAAAGTTGACATACTGCTGGGTCTCGTCAGAGAGTGCAGTAGACGGCAAAGTTGACATACTACTGGGTCTCGTCAGAGAGTGCAGTAGACGACAAAGTTGACATACTACTGGGTCTCGTCAGAGAGTGCAGTAGACGACAAAGTTGACATACTACTGGGTCTCGTCAGAGAGTGCAGTAGACGACAAAGTTGACATACTGCTGGGTCTCGTCAGAGAGTGCAGTAGACGACAAAGTTGACATACTACTGGGTCTCGTCAGAGAGTGCAGTAGACGACAAAGTTGACATACTGCTGGGTCTCGTCAGAGAGTGCAGTAGACGACAAAGTTGACATACTGCTGGGTCTCGTCAGAGAGTGCAGTAGACGACAAAGGAGCGGAATGAAGAGAAATATGTTGTATGGAATGGATTGTAGTGAAACAAACAGTAAGGCAGACTGTGGGACAGGTCGAAGTAGAAGATTGGTCAAGGTAACGCTGTAACTATTACTGAAGTTCGCATTAGCATTAAACAAATCTCCTAACAATTCGTGTGATCTGGACCAACACTTCTGTTAAAAAGCTGTATCAATCAATTTCATTTATTACTACTATTATAAATCTTTCAATGCAATGCAGGGAATATCAAACAAGCTCTTGTAAATTGTCTTATTAAAAAACAAACTCTGTGTAAAAATTACTTTAAGAATGATCGCCATATCTACAATCTCAGTTTTCTGTCAAAAGTAGTGGAAAAAGTAGTTGCTAATCGCCTTCCTGAACATATCTATCAACATCGCTTATCAAATGTTCTATAATCTGCATATAAACGATTTCACTCTACCGAAACGGCTCTTCTCAAGATACACAATTATATAGTTGACAACATGGACAATGGCAAAGTTACTGCACTCACTTTACTAGATCTCTCAGCTGCCAACATTTTTGGCATTTCTAGCACAGCTCATATAGGTGGTTCAAATCATATTTTTCTAAATTTTATAAATATCTGGCACACGATCTTGCCGATAACACCTCCCATTCGGTCTAGCGAGGGTGTTTATACGACACTGCGACATCGCACGGTACCGTGTCCGCTGACAAATCGGACAAACATCGCTTGTGCTAACCGGCATTCAGCTCACCTGTCAGCGTGCCAGGGCGTGCCATGCCCTCGGCCCTCGGGGTTGAAGTGGCCACCAGCGTTGTAGCAGCGCCGTCCTAGCCGGCCGCGTTCGTGCACGTGGAATGCATGATAGAACTCGTCGTCGTCTTCGTCAAAACCGTCGAGATCTACGACTATTTCCGTGAGGCCGCCGTGAACCTTCGACGACAGGCACATTAAACATGCGTTCTGGGCTTCGCTTCCAACACCATTTACCTTTTCAACTTTGTGAATATTTCTTTTTCACGAAACCTTTAAATTAAGTGCGTGCGTGCGCACCTTGTGTTAAAGTTCATTGTAAAAATAGCAGGTGGTAGGAACTTTATGGCAAATATGTGTCTGTGTGTGTGTGCGTGCGTGCATGGGTGCGTGCGTGCGTTCGTGCGTGCGTGCGGGTGTGTGTGTGTGGGTGTGTGTGGGTGTGTGTGGGTGTGTGTGGGTGTGTGTGCGTGTGTGTTTGACTAATTACCCAAACAACTTACTGACTGTTTGAGGCTGATCACCCCTTCAACGTTCTGGTCGGGTTCGCCGGTGTCGGAATACATGTAGCAGCGTGCGAATATGAACTCCGTTTTCTGACGTTCAATGATGCAGCAGCCAAGTCGACTTCCGGCGTGTCCCGTGGTGCGACTGTCTCTGTAGCCGCCGCGACCAAGGTCGTCTTCGTAGCGGTGAATCTGAAGGGGGATTTACGGCAGCATCAAGCAGCAGCAGTGGCACGAGGAAGACCAGGAGGACGAATGATGTATCAACATTAGCAACAGCAAGAGCAGACAAGCAGAGGAATGTCAACAAGGAACGATGACCAAAACGGACCAAATAGCAGCTGGAGCGTTGTGTTTCAACGAGGCGACATCGTCGCTGCGACGAACCAAAACCTTCGCATGCAACCAGACTGATCGTCCCGTGTAAACTGTACATTGCCGCGACGGGTCGCTGCATCCAGACTGATCGTCACGTGTAAACTGTACATTGCCGCGACGGGTCGCATGCAACCAGACTGATAGTCCCGTGTAAACTGTACATTGCCGCGACGGGTCGCTGCAACCAGACTGATCGTCCCGTGTAAACTGTACATTGCCGCGACGGGTCGCTGCAACGTCACTTACAGTAAAAGTTAGCATGTGATATGAAATGGCCCAGCTTTACATATGACAACAATAACAGCTGAAACAGCAAGAGGAGAAGCTAATAATTGCTGGTCCAGGTACAACTTGTATTAATACATCGCTGGAGATGTATCTGGGAAATCAGATCGTCAGTGTCATCGAAATGAGACGATACCTGGACAAGTAGAAACAAAGCGCGTCTGACTAAAGACAACACTTTCAGCTGTGTGGCAATATGTTAACAAATGTTAGTAACAGTATTTCAATTAAATGTGGGAAATTAAGGTTTCCATGATGGCCAATGTATGTCTACTAGATTTCATGTAGATGGAAATAGTATGCAAAACGTTATTACTTTAATTATAGCATCTAAAAGTAATATATATTGAACAAGCATATGTTAATAAGAAGTATTAAAGGTGAGGAGAAACCATTATATATTTCCAGAAGCGGCGGGGTTCTGTTGGCTTTCATATAAAACTCGTTCACTTGCAAGTACAATGCACTGCGTATAACTCATAATTGCAATGAATTTCAAATGAAAATTAAGATTTCTCACTGTTTTTGTAATGCAACTGATGTTGTGTATGGAGACTCATAGCTACGTCATAATCACTAACATATTAACATTATCGCTCAAGTATCTTTGCCAACATCCATCGAAACCGTTTCGCGGCTTTAAAAAATACCCTCGAGTTGTATAATTGTATTAATATTAGTACTGAGCTCGAGTATATTTATCCTTTAGGATTGAAAGTTACCCCAATTTGAACGAACGCCGCGCCACCTAGTGAATATGCCGCAAAGTGGTCAGATGATTTTTGTCAACTCACCACTACAGATTTGTCTATGACGCTGTGGGGACCCACTAGCGACACCTTGTGATCGGTCATGGTAATTCTAGCGGTGCCGAAGTCGTCTTCTTCCAGGTTTCCGAGGTCGCCAATGTGTCTACGGAAGATACATACATGTAGCTGTGCTTGCACGAATACGATATACACTTGAACGAATACAGAGGAGAGCAACTAACATTTTTCAAGAACTGAGAGACCTTAGTTACGAAGAACGCCCAATATAAAGTGGTTTAACAACCCTAGAGACAAGGAGGTTAAGAGGAGATCAAATTAAAGTTTCTAAGATATTGAATTGGTATGAAAATATTGATAGAAATATTTTTTTCTCACTTAAGAAAGATAGTAGAACTAGAGGACATGAGGTGTCATTCATAAAAGATCAGTGTAGATTGGATATAAACAACTACTCGTTCTCACAGAGGACAATATAAACAATATAAACAACTACTCGTTCTCACAGAGGACAATATAAACAATATAAACAACTACTCGTTCTCACAGAGGACAATATAAACAATATAAACAACTACTCGTTCTCACAGAGGACAATATAAACAATATAAACAACTACTCGTTCTCACAGAGGACAATATAAACAATATAAACAACTACTCGTTCTCACAGAGGACAATATAAACAATATAAACAACTACTCGTTCTCACAGAGGACAATATAAACAATATAAACAACTACTCGTTCTCACAGAGGACAATATAAACAATATAAACAACTACTCGTTCTCACAGAGGACAATATAAACAATATAAACAACTACTCGTTCTCACAGAGGACAATATAAACAATATAAACAACTACTCGTTCTCACAGAGGACAATATAAACAATATAAACAACTACTCGTTCTCACAGAGGACAATATAAACAATATAAACAACTACTCGTTCTCACAGAGGACAATAAATGAATGGAAAAAAATTATCTACAAATTGTGTAAATGTTAGCAGCGTGATTATGTTTAAAAACAAAGTTGACAAATATCTCAGGAGGGCGGGTTACACATTACTGAACAAAATTTGGATTCTCACTAGTAAATTCACACCAACTAGTGTGAAGTTACAAAGTGGCCACATGCACCAACTAGGGTGAAATTACAATGTGGCCACAAGCACCATCTAGAGTGAAGTTACAAAGTGACCACATCCACCAACTAGGGTGAAGTTACAAAGTGGCCACATGCACCAACTAGGGTGAAATTACAATGTGGCCACATGCACCATCTAGAGTAAAGTTACAAAGTGACCACATGCACCAACTAGGGTGAAGTTACAATGTGGCCACATGCACCAACTAGGGTGAAGTTACTAAGTGGCCTCATGCACCAACTAGTGTGAAGTTACAAAGTGACCACATGCACCAACTAGGGTGAAGTTACAATGTGGCCACATGCACCATCTAGAGTGAAGTTACAAAGTGGCCTCATGCACCAACTAGGGTGAAGTTACAAATTGGCCACATGCACCAACTAGGGTGAAGTTACAAAGTGGCCACATGCACCAACTAGGGTGAAGTTACAAATTGGCCACATGCACCAACTAGGGTGAAGTTACAAAGTGGCCTCATGCACCAACTAGGGTGAAGTTACAAAGTGGCCACATGCACCAACTAGGGTGAAGTTACAAATTGGCCACATGCACCAACTAGGGTGAAGTTACAAAGTGGCCTCATGCACCAACTAGGATGAAGTTACAAAGTGGCCACATGCACCAACTAGGGTGAAGTTACAAAGGGGCCACATGCACCAACAAGGGTGAAGTTACCGAGTGGCCTCATGCACCAACAAGGGTGAAGTTACCGAGTGGCCTCATGCACCAACTAGGGTGAAGTTACCGAGTGGCCTCATGCACCAACTAGGGTGACGTTACCGAGTGGCCTCATGCACCAACTAGGGTGAAGTTACAAAGTGGCCTCATGCACCAACTACGGTGAAGTTACAAAGTGGCCTCATGCACCAACTAGGGTGAAGTTACCGAGTGGCCTCATGCACCAACTACGGAGAAGTTACAATGTGGCCACATGCACCAACTAGGGCGAAGTTACAAAGTGGCCACATGCACCAACTAGGGTGAAGTTACTAAGTGGCCACATGCACCAACTAGTGTGAAGTTACTAAGTGGCCTCATGCACCAACTAGGGTGAAGTTACAATGTGGCCACATGCACCAACTAGGGCGAAGTTACAATTTGGCCTCATGCACCAACTAGGGTGACGTTACAATGTGGCCACATGCACCATCTAGGGAGAAGTTACAATGTGGCCACATGCACCAACTAGAGTGAAGTTACAAAGTGGCCACATGCACCAACTAGGGTGAAGTTATAAAGTAGCCACATGTACCAACTAGGGCGAAGTTACAAAGTGGCCACATGCACCAACTAGGGTGAAGTTACAAATTGGCCACATGCACCAACTAGGGTGAAGTTACAATGTAGCCACATGCACCAACTAGGGTGAAATTACAAAGTGGCTACATGCGCCAACTAGGGTGAAGTTACCGAGTGGCCTCATGCACCAGCTAGGGTGAAGTTACAAAGTGGCCACATGCACCAACTAGGGTGAAGTTACTAAGTGGCCACATGCACCAACTAGGGTGAAGTTACAAAGTGGCCACATGCAACAACTAGGGTGAAGTTACTAAGTGGCCACATGCACCAACTAGGGTGAAGTTACAAAGTGGCCTCATGCACCAACTAGGGTGAAGTTACAAAGTGGCCTCATGCACGAACTAGGGTGAAGTTACAAAGTGGCCTCATGCACCAACTAGGGTGAAGTTACAAAGTGGCTTCATGCACCAACTAGGGTGAAGTTACAAACTGGCCTCATGCACCAACTAGGGTGAAGTTACAAAGTGGCCTCATGCACCAACTAGGGTGAAGTTACAAAGTGGCCTCATGCACCAACTAGGGTGAAGTTACAAAGTGGCCTCATGCACCAACTAGGGTGAAGTTACAAAGTGGCTTCATGCACCAACTAGGGTGAAGTTACAAAGTGACCTCATGCACCAACTAGGGTGACGTTACAAAGTGACCTCATACACCAACTAGGGTGAAGTTACAAAGTGGCCTCATGCACCAACTAGGGTGAAGTTACAAAGTGACCTCATGCACCAACTGGGGTGCGAAGAGGATAAGTAAATAAGTAAGCACATATCCGCCACATGTATACAGAATATATCAATATTATAATTAAGAGCAGGAATAACTTCGTTTCCCACCCGCCTTTATACCGACAGAGCAGCCACTGCCAAATGAGCGTCTAGTTGTACCAGGAGACATCAGTGGCGTCGGAAGCTGTTCAGTGTTGGGAGGGAAGGGTGAAGTCTGATTTCTGTGAGCATATTGGGGGAAGGCAACATGTAGTTAACATATACTTAACAAAACACATTGGGGAGGGGGGGCTCCTTAGCCCCAAGTTCCAACGTACATGGATAGCAATGCACAGATAGCCAGAGTTTTATTATTCACATTCCTGCTCTTCGCATCTAACAGCAATCACATTTACAAATAAAAAATAAAGATGTGTTATAATTTGTTACATTTCAAAAAATCTACTTTCTAGGTCTTGACATGAATGATGTTAACGTGGTGATGTTACTATAGAAAAATGCTTTATGTGGGACATGTGACACGCGTCATGTACAATGCGACCTCAACAGCATTCGCATTGTGCTCGTGTGCTTGTTTATCGTTATTATAGAGCAAGCACAATACACATCCATTTTGACCTGAACTACACGGTGGTTGGCTGTGTGTCAGTTTGACCCTTCACAGAATCAGCAGCAAGTTGTTTCAGTTAAATGCATTCACCTAGAGGGTGCCATAGTCTAACTGAACTTCTAGGGTATTTGCAACTAGTTGGCAACAAGGCTGATGATAATGTTACTTCTAACACGTAAATGGACTTTCGTTGTTCTAACCCTACAACAGCGTTATATAGTTGCTATTACCGGATGTCATCGCTAGGGGCGCCATGTTGCTTGCCTTCTGGGTTGAAATGGCCGCCAGCACCAAGACAACGGTAACCAAGGCTACCGCGTTCGTGTATGTGAAAGCCGTGGTATAACTGTTCGTCTTGCCAACTGAAGCCATGGACGTCAACGGAGATGTTGGTAGGACCACCGTAGGCCTACAAACCGCATGGACATCACACGTTTTGTGGAACCTATGTTATCTTTGGTGGAAATGTGTTTGACGCAACTATACGTTAGCACATTTTTGTCCTACCAAAATGGTTGTTGGATATCCAGTGTTTGCAATAGTCATAACTTGAATAATGGTTCAATATACTTTTAGTGACGCTGTTAAATAAAAAAAATCATATCGTAACATTTATAAGGTGCCATTCCAATATTCGTTGTGCCGTACATAATGTTACAGAAAACAAGTGAGTCATAAGATGTGTTTTAAAAACATCATTGTGTTGTTAGTGTCAATGTCAACTGTCAGTGAGTTCCACAGTGTCGGGGCTGCCATACCGGACGACCAGTCATCCCAATTTTGCTCATGAGACGCAAAGCAGATTGGATTCACTAGAGCGCATCGATTGTGTGACACAATTGGTGATGTAATATGACAAAAACATGAAATATGTGTCTCGTACCCGCTGATGAAACAGTATCCGGCCGTGGATGTTCTCCGAGGGTTCCCCAGAATAGGGGCTGATGGTGCAGGAAGCGTAGATGATCTCTTCCCGGGCCACGACGGACGCATCCGCCGCTGGAGAAAACAGGAATAACACTAACCAAAATAATGGTATCGAAAGAGATATATGTGAGCCAGAAATAACACTAACCAAAATAATGGTATTGAAAGAAATATGTGTGAGCCAGAAATAACACTAACCAAAATAATGGTATTGAAAGAAATATGTGTGAGCCAGAAAAACGTTGTTGCTACGATGAAACATGATTTGGGAAAAACGCTTTTTTGTCGTTGGAACCAAGGCTTACTCGGTTGCCGCACCACCTCTTTGGGATTCACTCAGTAGGAAACATAGTAACATTTCGCCGTCAACTTTTCACCGTGCTTACGCTAATTAGATCCCTAGCTTTTGCATCCATCTGTTGACAACTTTAACATTTAATATCGATTCGTTATTATCATTATTAGTAGTACTAAGACGAAGAAGAACCATTCATTATGGACCAGGAAGTTGCATACCTGATTCCAAACAATCGTGTGGCTGTGGTCGTTCGACGCACAAGAATAATCTAAAGCGCACAGTTACGCCGGTGTCCATTGTGTCCAAACAACAACGCTGTATTTGTGATGTAAATTAACAATTTGGTGTTCGTTTTAATCACGACAACATTGTCATGCGACATATTTAATTTATCAAAATGTTCGTGCAAGTAGAAAATGTGTGTGCATAAATAAAATATACAATTAAGCACCACTCAATACACTCTATCTGTGCTACTGCACTTTATCAATCTGAAACTTAGTTCTATGGTTCAAGCCATCAAATTGGTTGGGGAACAACCACTGAGAACGAGCGTTACAAACCTGACTGTGTGTAGTGATAAAAACAGCTCTCCCACAGGAATGCATCCGAAGTGTCGACTATGTGTGGCAGAACCCTAGGACAGCAATGGGCAGAAGTTGCACGAGTCTCGACCGGTGGTGGTCGGCATCGATGTACGACCGATGTCAGTTGAGGCAGGCTGGGGTTTCCAGAAGATACCCAGTATTTTTTATATGTGTAGTTTACTTTCACACCAACGAACGGGGGCACGTACCTATATGTACACGCGCTCACGCACACACGCACGCACGCACGCACGCACGCACGCACTTTGACAAATACACGAGATTACGCATGCCAACACACACGATCTCAGTTTTACTCTCACGCTCTTTTTCCGCCCCCCCCCCACCTGCCTGCCTGCCTGTCTGCCTGCCTGCCTGCCTGCCTACCTGCCATGCTGTGCTGAAATCAGAATTGATACGCCGACGTGAACGTTATTGTTAAAACAATGCCACGAAGTAGACCATTTCGCAGATATCGGTTGCAATGACACATCTCGCTGCTGTATCAACCGGTCAGATAACGGCGCCACGGGTATTACCTTTCATAAACAAATGTCGAGGTTTCGTTGACATTGGCGGCGATGTCTTTTAAACAGGACGGACAGAGGGCATTTACGGAGCGATATAACGTGCATAACGTTTCGGACATTGCTTTGTTCTGTTTCGTTGTCCGATGCGATCGATTTTGCATTTAAAAGAGTACCCAGAACGTAACTCCCAACGATAAAAATAATACTCAGGCCGAAATGATTATACACTCATACGCACACGTAAACACGCTCTCACGGACGGACGCACGTACGTACGCGCAAGCATGCATACACGCACACAAGGATTAAATGAAGACGAGGACTGGTTACCAGTAACACAATGAATACGCGCGCTCGCACACGCACACGCACGCACGCACGCACACACACAAAGCATGGGAACTTACGTATATAAATGTTTTAATATTGCAATTCGCCCCTTGAATGGCCAAAGCAGATATACTGAGCAGTCAAATGCTGTATTATTATTATTATTATTATTATTATTAGTAGTAGTAGTAGTAGTAGTAGCAGCAGTAGCAGTAGCAGCAGCAGCAGCAGCAGCAGCAGCAGCAGCAGTAGTATGGGAACTTACTGCATAAATGCTGCAGCGAGCACTTGGAAGTGAGCCATCTGCGCGTGCATCCAGGACATCTTCTGGCGCGCAAGATGCAATAGATGTTGCTGCAGTACGTTGTCGTCAGCTAACATGTTGATGACGACGTCGTGTTGTTGGAGGCTACGCAGGAACTCGATGCTCAATTCCCCGTCGCTGTAAATCTCCTCCAGCGACGCCCGGCCCGTGTCTGGGTCGACGATCAGACGGGCAGCGGCCGGATCGAGGGCATGCACGGCATCGTAGATGGCCTTGGCGTAGGCGATCTTCCCCTGGGTTGACACGACATTCCACGGCTGCTCCCAGCATCTTTTGATCTCCAAGGCGTCGTAGCGCGAACACCGTCCGGCCGCCATGCCGAAGGCCACGGCAGCCAGCAGCAGGAGAAGGCGCGGCCATGCGTGAACAGTCGCAGCAGTGATGTCTACAATGGCCGTCGCCATGTTGCTGCGTTGGCCGAGTAACAGAGAGTCAGGAGTCGGCACGGACAGGTCGCCAGTCGCAAAGTTCACGCCGGGGTTTCGATTTCAGTCGCGTGCGTGCCAACCTAGGTGCCACCTTTCGTGGCATTATTGTCTCCGGCTGCTAGCAGCGGGGGCTGTCCTAATTGGGTAATTGTACCCCGGCAGTATGGCATCTTCCGCCAGCTTATCCGCGCTTATTCTTTCGATGTTCCATCTTTGTTTCCACGCAACTCCATGCTATGTTTGAGTAGGCTTTGCCGATGAGTCCGCCATAGCCGTCACCAATGTGATTTTCAACCAATGATTATTGTCATTGTTGTTTTTATCGTTTCCTTTGTCTGTAATTTTGTAATTGCTGTCACCATATAACAGCCACAGCGAGCCATCAGTGAAACCGTTCTCGAGTATGTCACAAGGCACTTGTTGACCGCGAATACAACTGTCAGCACAACAAAGGGAGCAAAGGACATTAGGCCTTGGCTCGAGCTTCCCATCGAAACGTTGGCTCCGATGTTTACAAATTAGCGACGCCCTAGAGGCAAAGGGCGCGCTCGAGAGGCGAACGTCGTGTGCCTAATAATTGCCTAGACACGTGTCTTGCGAACCACGGACGCAGACGTGCATGCTAGCTCGCACGCAACTGACATAGCATATACAACTGGAGCAATGACAACTACTTTACGTAATAATAAACATTATATTCAATATATAATACACATCCTTTCGACACGCGACTGAAACCCCGTTCGTGACAGTTGTTTGCAGACGAACGTGAATTCTCGGAAATTCAACCTTATCTTAATTACCATGTGAGCTACTTATGCATATTTCACATGATTACCTCTCAAGAAAATGTTCGTTCCGAATTTTGCTAATACAAATAATAATGCTTGGTCTTATAGCGCCAGCAACCGCCTAGGCACGGCGCTGATGACGTCAGCTCAAAGCATTATAAGATTAGGGTGTTTGACAGCGCCCGTATCGATTTTTGTAGATCGATCCATTGGCTATACGAGTCCACGACATGTTTTTCCATTTTCATGTGTGGGATAGTAACCTGACCGCTACTCGGAAACAAACATTTTGACAAGTGACGCAAAATAATACAACATTTCTTTTCCTGCCACAAAGTGTAACTAAAAGCTGATGAAGCCAACTTATTGCTGAAATATATTGTTATTTATACGGCTCACGTGATGTGGCATTTATGGTGTATCTACTGGCATGTTCTACTTATACGTGTAAGACTTGGTTTTACTAGTTAATGCCTGCTAAATATTCCTTCTCAAATCAATTCTTTTCGCTTATCTCATTTCGCGAAAAATCATACCTATCTAGTATCCACTACGATCTGCTGGATCGTTTGTGTAAATTCATTGTTTAATTTTGGTGAAATAGTCGGACAAATTGCTAAGTTATTTTTTACCGGGTCCGGTCATGTTTGTTACTGGGCATAGCCTATTGCGTGTATACATAGCTTTTTGTTCATGTGGTTAAGTGTTACATATACGTGTTCGTATGTCGACCGTAATGTGCCACCTGCACTAGTCTAATTATAAACAACAATGTTATTGTTTATTTACTTAAGTACATGTTGTTATTAATAATTCACGTAGCATTTACTCTGGCTAACAACTTGTGCATGTATACGACTAGTATAACCTTGCTCTTCGTGTGCACACGTAGGACGTATTGAGTGGGCCTCGCTCGCACAGGATCTTCATTAATATAGCGAAAGCTTTTGTTATTGTTGGTAGGTAGGTTGTGGCATAGCACCCAGGGTTGCTGAGAATTGTTATACGATAATCTGTATAGTTGGAAATATCTTTGTCCATACCACGGGGTCAAGTCTCAAGTCACCAGTACCCAATTCCAAATCAAGTCTCAAATATTTGTCTATACATACACCAATAAAAAAGTGGTACAAAGGAATAATTGTGCGTGCACGTTGTGCGTGCGTGCATGTTATACAGATTGGTCTTAATCCTGAGACTAAGTGTCACTCATATGCATACAACTACCGACATCGATTGAAACTTGGGTTAGGTGTAAGGACAGAGTTTCGCTCAGGTCTCATTTATACGCATGCAAGATAGTTTAAGTCTTTGCTCAAGTCTCGGATTAAATTATAAAATATATCGTTGGCTGACAAGTCCCAAGTAAGTTCAAGATGTTCGAGTCTCAAGTCTTGTAGAAGTGTGACTTGGATGTAGCTGAAGCTGTACTAATAAACTTTTCTACTGCAAACTGACTAACATTTCAGCTATACCCTGGATTCATGAGGAAACTTCTTCGACGATCTTTTTGTTTTCCGGCATGACTAAATTAGATTGACACAGGACTGCTTAATTTCCCGTCCCCATGTGACACTCCCATGTCTAACTGCCATGTGACACTCTCGTGTCTAACTGCCATGTGACGCTCCCATGTCTAACTGCCATGTTACACTCCCATGACTAACTGCCATGTGACACTCCCATGTCTAACTGCCATGTGACGCTCCCATGTCTAACTGCCATGTGACGCTCCCATGTCTAACTGCCATGAAACACTCCCATGTCTAACTGCCATGTGACACTCCCATGTCTAACTGCCATGTGACACTCCCATGTCTAACTGCCATGTGACGTTCCCATGTCTAACTGCCATGTGACGCTCCCATGTCTAACTGCCATGTGACACTCCCATGTCTAACTGCCATGTGACACTCCCATGACTAACTGCCATGTGACGCTCCCATGACTAACTGCCATGTGACACTCCCATGTCTAACTGCCATGTGACGCTCCCATGTCTAACTGCCATGTGACACTCCCATGTCTAACTGCCATGTGACACTCCCATGTCTAACTGCCATGTGACGCTCCCATGTCTAACTGCCATGTGACACTCCCATGTCTAACTGCCATGTGACACTCCCATGTCTAACTGCCATGTGACACTCCCATGTCTAACTGCCATGTGACACTCCCATGTCTAACTGCCATGTGACACTCCCATGTCTAACTGCCATGTGACACTCCCATGTCTAACTGCCATGTGACACTCCCATGTCTAACTGCCATGTGACACTCCCATGTCTAACTGCCATGTGACACTCCCATGTCTAACTGCCATGTGACACTCCCATGTCTAATTGCCAGTCCGCTCAATGACAGTCATTATCAAACACGCCTTGGAATTTAAATTAATGTGTACAATAGACTAACTAAGGTACTGAATGATGTTTGTCTCTGGACTGACCAGGCTTCTTTGCAAATGCAAAGGCATTTGAATGTTGTGCATTCAAATCCAACAGTGAAACGTTCAGTGCATTTGCATTTAAAAGTGTACCCGAAACATTTGCATTTGAATGCGACCCCAAAACATTTGATTTGTCACAAGCCATGCAAATGCCAATCAAATGCCAATCAAACGCAGACGTTTTGTTTAAATAATTATTCTTGTTAGATTCGGCACCTATTTTATAACATAGCTTAATAAGTATCTTATTGTGAATCATGCATAGTTGTTTGATTATTACTCATCATGAATAGAATCTACACTTACAAATTTAATATAAAAAACTACACATTTGAAATGAATTCATAATATTTGCTATGCGTTTACAAATGCGTATATTATAACCAAAACATATGCATTTGCATCCGATCCTGAAAAATGGCATTTGCGTTTGAATTAATATATTAAATATTAATATAATATCAATAAATTGAAACATTTGTATTCAACTACGTTGACACGCATTTGTTAACTAAAAAAAGAAGTTACTAGACTGAAATAGTTGGAGGGCACTAAATAGTTTCTTGCTATAACAGCGCTGTCTTGCACGATACCACGACCCAGTAACTTTTTAGCCCGCCAGGCAGCGCCACTTTATGCCTACGTTACGATTTGTTTACGAAGAATCCAGAAGAAATACATGGCTAGAGAGGGACGCTTAATTAGAGACTAACTCGCTTATTACTATTAGTTTGAGTATTTCCTGTGTTGATGCAATACTTGTCATTCCACCGTCAGCACAATAGCTAGGGATCTGTCAGTTGAATACACTAACATTTGCATAAACATAGTACGCACTAATCCGCCGAACTATGGCCGTGTGCAAGTAGTTGAACTCAATGCACTATAAATAGACGCCAAGATACCACTAATTGTCGTCATGGTCGAGAGGTTTGTTTTTGTAGCCAGTTGACCATTCGGGTCAATCTGTTATAGTATTTACACAAGAGGTCGCCACTGCGTTGGAGTATTTCCGGAAGTGCGCTGTTTGGCGAACGTGTGTGGTGTTCACGTGAACGACAGGTGATAGTGCTTGGCGGAATCTCCGGCCGACCGATTAAACGGCGGAGCGCCACGGCCTCACTCCAATTTGTGGACGCCACTACACCAAGACGACATACAACCGTGCCATGCACACTTGTATGTTGTCGTGACCAATAAGTGACTTTTACGCTTTCTCACCGGGCACCACACCACACCACACCACACCACACCAAACCACACCACACCACACCACATCACATCACATCACATCACATCACATCACATCACACACACACACCCACCCACCCACCCACCCACCGCACCACCCACCCGCACGCACGCACGCACGCACGCACGCACGCACGCACGCACGCACACAGACACACACACACACACACACACACGCGCGTAATTAAATGTTAGGATGTCCTTGACCTTCTTCCGCCCCAGTAACGAACAGAGAGTTTTGCCCCGTCATTGTCACGTGATTAGACATTGAATGGACCCTCGTAATACTCCATTGCATGGCTAAAAAAAAATACCACGCCGTGGCTTCTGACATGTCAGGCCCGAGGCTCGTGAATCTGAAGAGAGCTCATAAGATCGCTTCATGACAATCGTAAATGAAAGAATTTAAACAGGTGACATCTGGTGATCAGGACTACTTTTAGACGAGCCTACCTCTTGATTAATTTTGCGGTCGTATGTACCAAGTCTATATATTAATAAGCACTGCATACTTAGGTTGTTTTGTAATGTTGGGAAGTTCACTTCAATAATTAACATAAATGTACGATGACAAGTAGTTTGGCCTTGTTATTCCTGTAATGTATAAAGCTAACAGTGCATTTTCCTAAATTCTTAACGGAAATGCACAGTGATTTTCATCTGTAATACGGGTATAACATAGAATTAGGGCGTTGATAATGAGCAACAATTAAATCTCCCTCCTATATTCAATTAGTCAGTCTCGAATCAATTTCCAGGGAACATCAATTGATGTTCAAATCTGTTCTACGTGAATAGCTTAAGTAATGTGTGCAGTTGGTTTGGTAACAGAGTGCATACTTTTACTAACACCATTAAACAAGTTAATTTGATCGTTAGATCGGGTAATTTATGCCGGACCACTTTTGTCTTTTTCTCGCTGAATTATGACTGGATCTATTCAAATATAATGTACGCATTTGCTATATGTTTTGCTTCATGAAAACTAAATAAAACATTTGCACAAACGAGCTAGCAAGTCGTAAGAGATTTTAGATAGATTTGTTTTCGCGAAATTATTGTAAAACGAGACGAGCGGGAAAAAATAACTGAGGGAGGATCTTGATGTGTTTACGTGCCTTTAATGCTCGTATTTATTCAGATCCCCGTAGACGCCCACTGAGACCCCCAAATCCCCCGTAGATGCCCCCTGAGACCCCCAGGTTGGAAATGAACTGAGGGAGGATCTTGATGTGTTTACTTGCCTTTAATACTCGTATTTATCCAGGCCCCCCGTAGACGCCCACCGAGACCCCCACGTTGGATACCTGTCTACCACTTCGGAGAAAAGCTCCAGGTCGTGATATGTCACACATGTCTATGCTAACACACAATAAATGGCAATGTCTTGACACATTCGACTGCCTGGCATTTGCAAGTCCAGCGCATCTGTAAGACATACTGCAATTAAGGCATGTGCGTCTTCTATGTTTTGATGCCAGGCGACTTATGAGAAGGCATGACATTTAAAATAATGACTACGAACCTACGCGCGTTAACTTCAGCTGGCACACAATAATCCCTTTTCGCCATATCGGTTGACGATCCAGGCTAACATCGATCTTCTTCAAGGATTTACAATGGTCTCGTTCGACAATAGCTGATAATCGAACAGTACACTTATTATTTTATTATAAAAGCATAACCTATTCCTGAAAACGGGCTAATAATCTAGTTCTAGTTGTTTCCAGCCCTCGGCAACGTTCTGTTAACTGACTGGTCTGTATATTGTGGTTACTACAATTGTATGGTGTTTCGGGGTCTCGGGGTCTCATTCAACTAGCCAGCCTTTTTCAGAACATTATCGCCAAGCCGACCTTTATATGCTGGCATTGAGGGTGGTCACTGCCAGGGTGCATGTCATCCTCAATGCTTCTTGTACGTCCCCAATTAAATGAGACGGGACCGACATTAACGTGATCAGCACAGTCTTGCACGATACCACGAGCCACGACCCTGCTCACCTTTTTACCACTGACCATATTATGGCGTGTTATATATATATATATATATATATATATATATATATATATATATATATATATATATATATATATATATATATATATATATATATATATATATATATATATATATATATATATATATATATATATATGAATTACGGTTTCCTTCAACCACAACTATTTTGATTACTTACTTCACGTTTCGACTGCCATCGACAGGCTTCATCAGGAATTCTGGAACGACAAGTTCTTCCTCTGCTCGCCCGTTGTCTTGGTAAGCAGGCCGTCCCACACGTGACACAATATATACCCCCTTGTCTCGATTCATGACTGGAGTTGTCTTTCGGATCCATATGACCTCTTTGATCCATCTTGCATTTCTGTTATGCTCTCTGTCAATCACTGTTGTTCCCTCCCAGTCTATGATGCAATTGTTCCTGTCTGCATGGTCTGTTATTGCAGATTTATGCTCTATCACCGTTGACTCTCTCTTCTGTTCCCTGGTAAATCGTCTGGTTGTGATGTTTTCAACCTCCTTCTTGTGTTCTTCTAGTCTTGTTCCAAATGTTCTCCCTGTTTCTGATATATGTGTGGTTACAGCTCTTACAAGGGATCTTGTATACACAGTCTGTCTTTTTACTATCTTCCACTTTGTCCTTTGGATGCACTAGTATTATCCTGATGTTTTGATGAGGTCTATCCGTTGTAGCGATCTCATGGTGTTTTAAAATCCGATGTAAAAGTTATGTTACTCCTTTGACATACGGGAGTGTCTTTGGATTTCTCTGTGTTCTTTTCCTTCTTTTCTTTGTTTTTTCCTTCTGAGATTGCTGTTCTTTCACCATCTTTATGGTCCAACTTGGGTACCCACATCTTTATATGCTCCCAATATTTCTCTCTGTTCTCCGGCTCTGATACGATGTTGTTACATCTATCCAGTAACATTTTGATAACCCCTAGTTTCTGGTGTAACTGATGGTTAGACGTGAAGTTCAGTTATTGGTCTGTATGCGTCTTCTTCCAATACACTAGGAGTTTCACTGTTCCATCTTCCTTTCGTACCGTAAGTGTGTTCAGAGAGGAACAATTACATCATAGACTGGGAGGGTGCAAAATTGATTGAGAGAGAGAGAGAGAGAGAGAGAGAGTGTGTTTAACAGAAACGCAAGATGGATCAAAAAGGTCATATGGATCCGAAAGACAACTGCAGTCATGAATCGAGAGGAGGGGGACATAGATTGTGTCACGCATGGGACGGCCTGCTTATCAAGACAACTGGCGAGCAGAGGAAGAACTTGCCGTCCCAGAATCCCTGACGAAGGCTGCCGATGGCAGTCGAAACGTTGAGTCAGTAATCAAAATAGTTGTGTTTTAACAAAAACGTAATTCATAGTAAGGAAAAAGCTTAAAAGGTGCCAAAATGTAAATACATATCAGAATGGCCTCATATATGAAACTTTTAATTGTTAAATTCGGTAGAACATCTTGAAGACATAACCTAACGACAACATCTGCCCACGAAGTCACCATCGGTGATGTATATATGATCGGTGACGTATGTATAATCGGTGACGTATGTATGATCGGTGACGTATGTATGATCGGTGACGTATGTATGATCGGTGATGTATGCAGAAAATGAAATAATAATACAAAAATATAATAATGATATTGTTTCGAGTGAATAAGTTGTTCATGATGTATTTGTATTGACATCATTGTCAAATAATAATTAGTTACCAACTCCTAAAGTCATAACACGTTATGTTTTATAATTTTTAACGAAACTACCAGGGCCTTATGTCTAAAGAAGTAGGCCTATAACGTTCTGATGTTTTGGCATATCCTGGAATTTAAAAGTGTGACTACAAAAAACCCCAATAATAGGTCTTTCTTCTCTTGTTCTTCAGTCAAATGAAACGCTGACGTTTAATTTTTTGTTTTGTTATTTTTTCACAATTGTCGTTTTGAAGCTACATGCCAATAGGTAATAGGTCATAATAGAATAATGTTTACATCCCGTGCTTATTCGTGAAATTGCTCAAGACGATTTATTAAAGGTAAAGTACTATGATTTTCATTTGATGATTTATTGCTCTATCAATAATTTTCGTAAAGCGATTTATGTCGTAAAACTGACTTATTTTATTTCATAATGTGTTTTAACAAATGAAAGATCACGATAGTAAGAAGCTTGCTATGGATATTATTTTAAATCAACCGAGATGCTACAAATACCAATAAATTCAATTGTCCAATACCCCGTAAGACAATCGCCGTTCGAATTAAAAATTAAAGATGTCGCCAATCGGTAGGCGGAGAAGACCAGTGATTAATGTTATTTTTTCGAATTCTCTTTTAATACGAATCCTGACGGTTGATACAGTACAGCAATAAAGATTAAAACATGAAGTATAATAATATTATTGTTCATTTAGATGTACTTTGTGATCCAAAGTTAAGAGAATTCAGGCATTTTAATTTTATGAAACCCCCAATTAGAATTGTATCTGTTAACCAATGAATGTATGCACCCTTTAAAGGTCAAGGTGTCCAGCATGTTTTACATGTAGCAACAATCGTGATTTCGATAAAACTTGAATTTGTTAGTAGAATTGCCGGTTGTTTTTTTACCACAATAATACAAACAGGTGTGCATGTGTGCGTGCGTACGTGCGAGCGTGCGTGCGTGCGTGCGTGCGTGCGTGCTTTGTGGCGCCTTTGTGGCATATAATGAGTTATTTGCATTATTTACAGCTATGTCCCATCATGATTTGGCGATTGGCAGATCTCTCATGAAATTCTAATAGAAATGTCTCGCGAGGTAAAATCCTGGTGCCTAATGACTTGTGTTGTTTTTTTATGTTTTGTCTCAGTGAAGACGTGATTATTGTACTGTTAGTCTGTGCGTTGTCGGTAATCATATTTTTTGTTTGTCCGGACGATGGACTCAAATCAAATGTTCCACATTTTAAACAAACTCCTTTTTATTGTGGTCTGCTTACAACATAGCATATTATATAAGAACTTAATTACAATGAACAGATGAACTATTGATAAATTTATCTCTTACAGTATGTCGACCTCAAATTCTACATTATCCATCCTAATAATAAACATTATCTTGATGCACTCTTCACTTATTTGTTGTGTGTTTGTTTGTTCATGTGTTTATTTGTTTGTTTGTTTGTTTTGAATAACGCCGCGGGTTCATTGGGTCCTGCGCACATCGTGGATGCACTGTCCAATGATCCATGTTTGGTTTGATTAAACTGACTTTAGGTAATAACATTTTATTTTTACTTCATGAATGTTGACATTCTCTGAACCCTTCTAACCATTTCTTTATGTTGTTATTTTGAGAAAATTTTTTAAAATTTAATATCAACAGGAAAGCTGCATGGGACATTTGATCAAAAAACAAACTGAACGGATGTTATTCAGTGGCATGTCTAGGATCTCGGAAAGGGGGAGGCCAAGGGAGGTCAAGGGGAGGCCAAGGGGGACAATGGGGAGACCAAGGGGGGCAATGGGGAGACCAAGGGGGAGGCCGGGGGCAAGTGGGTCTAAGTACAATTCCACCTTTGAAAGGATTCATCCATCATGGGTGATAACAACATGGCGAAGGCTATTTGCCCAGCCGTTGCGCAGATACGGCTTATATTCTATCCGCCCAGTTGCTGTAAGGTCATAGCTTGTGTATCATGTAATAAATAATAATAATCATAATTGTTAAATTTCAGACATAACGTACATTGAAGTATATATGATCTGAGCAAACCTGACGTGGTATATACATCACTATTAATAAGAGTACATTGTACAATTAAGTTAGTGGAAGTAGACAACCTAGTCAGTAAACTATAAATACATGTTCTTATTCGAGTTTTACATGTATCAGTCTATCGTCTGCTTATAATCCACTTCGCTGTAATCATGGAATAGTGTTGTGCACTTTCTGCCGTGCATGACTGACGTAGGTCATACAACCGATTTTATTGCGAACTATTTCCATCGCTCAGTAAGTTATACAAATGCATGTTGTGTAATACATGAGTGATTATTACGCCAAATGCTGCTACCAACTGAGAGACTGTTTGTGGTTGGACGAATGAGCAACATCTGCTGCTTGTTCGCGCACCGATTGGGCGAATAACCACTGCATAACCCGTGGCGTGTTTTTTTCGGGGTGGGGGATTGGGTCATGCTCCGTTTTAGCATAACATTTTGAATGTTTTCGTATGTAACCCGCTGCGCCACCACATGGTAGCATGGTAAACCAATGGGTGACTAAGCATGCCTCCATTGGCATCCCCCTTTCACTTCCCCTTTGGCTCCCCTTTGGCTCCCCTTAGCGAGATCCTAGACACGCCACTGTGCACAACAACAACACAACTGGCTAACAAGGATAGCAACACACACCTCTCGTCAATGCGTATTTCGTAAATGAGTCAAGCACGCTCCATTCACATAATGCAGTTCGTTTCGCCATATACGAGTAATTCGTCCTTGTTTCAAGTGCGGCTGAGCATCCGTGCGCAAGGAGGATTAGTAAATATTTTCGCACTGTTGAATTACCATTAAGTGGTTGCTTCGAACGATGCATAAAGATGAGGAATTCCTGGGCAACAATCGTGGATCAGGAATGTTGTTATATGCATGTGTATATCTCTATCGACCGAGCCCTCAAATGAGTTATTGTACGTGACAGAAGTTCTGGTTTGTTTGTGTGACGTACGACCATTCACTGAAAACGAACGCGTCCTCACGAAGAGAAACCTACACTTGCACCATAGTACCTTCGTGAAAAGTGTTTACTATAAAATTTACTCCGACCACAAATAGCCAGCGTCTGCTATATGGAGTGCAGCGTTATCTACTTAATAGCGTCTTCCGTGGCTGTCAACAACCGGCGTTCCCTGACGGAGCGTCGACGCCAATGACACCTTTAATAAGTACAATGTGAGCCCTGATTAACGACCGTTAATTGTGCTATATTGTCGCCGGAGGAAATGATGCACCGACTGTTGTTTGTTGGGTCTGAATACTTGGTCGATCTTCACAATCTGGCGTCCCTAAACCCGCCTCGACCACCGAGCTGCGGTATTGTTCACCGATCTTGTTGACCGTGCTAGTTATGCAAATGTATCGTTACGTGCGTGTGTGTGTTTGTTCGAGTGCACCTGGCATTGATCCACCCGACTGCGTTTCGTTTTAGACTACAATAAACCCTGTGTATATAGTGGACGAAGGAACGTGTGAATTAAGTCTGTATGATTGTCCGTTATGCATGTAAAGCGGCAGTACACTTAACCCGAGATTAGGCGGAACCTTACAAATGTATTCTTTCTTTTTTCTTTCTTTTCTCTGTCTATCTGTCTGGCTTCCGCCCGCCCCCCCCCCCCCGTCAGTTAGGGGCTACTGACCGGGGGGGGCTTTTCGCCGAGGAATTTTAACCGGGAGGCTTTTGACCCAGATCCAGATTTATTGCACGAGACTAGCTGGGTTTGTTTGACGACATGTGGCCAGCCAAACAAGACAGATAACTCGTAGACGTCGCAACGTGCACCATACCAGATGAAAGAGAAGGGGGGCTAGTGAGAAGCAAGGACGGGTTGACATTGGCCTATTTCGAATCAAGATAATGGGGTTACAGGGTCTTTACCACGAGAAGGTCGCATGATCTTTAATGTAGCAGCCGTTTTCTAGGTCTCTGGGCTCAGAGAAATGATCTTGGGTGCAAGTAAGCCACTGTGAGCTAGCTGTCCATGCTTATGTATATATTACTGGCAAGTAATGACTTTCGGACACATTACACCAATGCGCATGGTGGCTAAGTCGGTTAGTCGGTGTTGAATGAGACTAGTGTGGAATGAAATAATGCTTGGAGGTAGAGAGTTGCACTCGTTTGAGGTAAATGTGATGGATGTCTAATTTTGAGAAACTGATTGTTATGTTTATGTTATGTACTAGTCTATCTGATTGTGTTCCGTTTTCTATAATGTCGTTTGACTGTTCTCCTCGTCTGGAGGATTTCTCATGGATTAATAAACTTGCCTATCTTTCCCAATGAGCAACTCAGGGCATTTTGAACATAAAAAAACTGGGGGCATGCCATTGACCCTTTCATTTGGCCGCCGTCTGATAAACCCCACCACGAAGTCTACGCCCTATGAAATGCTTATAGATTCGTTTCGTGTGGAACTTAACCGCGAGCGAGTAACATCAGTATATATATATATATATATATATATATATATATATATATATATATATATATATATATATATATATATATATATATATATATATATATATATATATATATATATATATACGCCATATCACTATTTTCATTCAATGCTTAGGCTATTCGTTCGCGAGACAAGCTTGCACTGCCGCGCAGTCAGCACGATACGTGGGACTACAGACGAATCCATTTTTACACAGGAATGCATGTGTATTTCTTCAACAAAAGAATGCAGTAACAGTGGCGTATATAAGATTTTGACAGCGGGGTGGGAAAATTAAACCAAGTGTAATCACCCGTTAGTTTGTCATGATATCATGTAATGGCTCAACGCGTTAGTTGCGAAACATTTTCATCCCAAAACCAAATGGAGCTATGGCCTAATGCATGTTACCCTGAACACGCCATTCCGCAGTAGCACACCCAGAATGGAGTACACTGTGCACCAGGATGGATATATGTTTGTTGGGGGAAATTTAAGTCAATTGCTCTTCCAAGACTGCCATTCTTGACAACAAAACCGGCTTTGTGGTAATCTTGTAACGATGAAAATTCCCGTAGAAGTCGCTGGGCAAATAGAAGGGTCGTAAACGGACATTGTGTATCATGTTGCCTTCGTGCGAGTTTGTATTGATATATCCAATCATTTGAGTAGTTGCTACCAAACTCTACTTGTAATACAAAGTAGACAATCAAGTAAATTTATTTCCAACAAAGCATACACTATTTTCCAACATAATCACAAACACTTATACAATGTTTTACAGATAAAATGAATTAATTTTGTTTTTGGGAAAAGCGAGTAAACTGACATGTAGTACTTTTTAACAGGTCTACCTCCTACAAAGCATATTACACAGTAAACTTAGCGTAACGATTGGCAGTCACGTGACACTGTTGTGTAATGTCAATTGTGATTGCGTTTTACCGATAAGCAAATATGAAAAGCACACGGGGGTCGAACTAGTCACCCATCGTGTGCTTTTCATATTTGCTTATCGGAGTCCCACTTCCGGTTTTGCACTCCATCGACGCATGCACTCGTCTTGGTTACTGTTAAAACCCACCTGAATTAATTGCGAATCATGTTCGTTGATGTTCAAATCGTTAATAGTTTAAGTAATGAGCGCAGTCTGCTTAAAAAAAGATACTGCGTACTTTTGTTAAAACAATCGAAAGAAATGGCTTTGATCGTTAGATCGGGTAATTTGCAAAAGTTTGTCCGATGATTTCTTGAAAACTAAATAGCACATTTGCGCAAAAGAGCTATCATGTCGTAGTGGATACTAGAGCTATCGTGTCGTAGTGGATACTAGAGCTATCATGTCGTTGTGGATACTAGAGCTATCATGTCGTAGTGGATACTAGAGCTATCATGTCGTTGCGGATACTAGAGCTATCATGTCGTAGTGGATACTAGAGCTATCATGTCGTAGTGAATGCTAGAGCTATCATGTCGTAGTGGATACTAGAACTATCATGTCGTAGTGGATACTAGAACTATCATGTCGTAGTGGATGCTAGAGCTACCATGTCGTAGTGGATACTAGAGCTATCATGTCGTAGTGGATGCTAGAGCTATCATGTCGTAGTGGATGCTAGAGCTACCATGTCGTAGTGGATGCTAGAGCTATCATGTCGTAGTGGATGCTAGAGCTATCATGTCGTAGTGGATGCTAGAGCTATCATGTCGTAGTGGATGCTAGAGCTATCATGTCGTAGTGGATGCTAGAGCTATCATGTCGTAGTGGATGCTAGAGCTATCATATCGTAGTGGATACTAGAGCTATCGTGTCTTAGTGGATGCTAGAGCTATCATGTCGTAGTGGATGCTAGAGCTATCATGTCGTAGTGGATACTAGAGCTATCATGTCGAAGTGGATGCTAGATCTATCATGTCGTAGTGGATGCTAGAGCTATCATGTCGTAGTGGATACTAGAGCTATCATGTCGTTGTGGATACTAGAGCTATCATGTCGTAGTGGATACTAGAGCTATCATGTCGTAGTGGACACTAGAGCTATCATGTCGTAATGGATACTAGAGCTGTCATGTCGTTGTCACTAGATAGGTTGGATTTGTGCGACAATTTTCTAAAACGAAACGAACGAAATGGTTGTCGCGTGTGGTTCCCACTCCCATCACCACCACCACGAGATTCTCCAGTGACGCAATTAGTCCTCTTCAATGACCACATCACACGTCATCTTGGGAAGCCTTTAACACACGCCCACCATTTCGTCGCACCTCTGAATGCCGCATAAATTACACACTGTTGAGCCATTTCGCGAAGCACAAACTCGGATGCAGCTACACAAGCCTGCGATTTTCCCGAGGTTCTTGTGCGAGTCCGTTCCGTTTGCAGGACTATTTTCCTCCGTCCTGTGGTCGCATTCCGGACATGATCTGAAGCTACCCTCGTCTGTGGAGTGCTCGAAGAGGACCCTAATCTTCCGCCTCAAGCACCTGCGTCGTTTACTCCATCGCATTCCTCGCAGCCCCAATCCGATTAATATTACATTACTACGGTTGGTGGATCGCGCATGCGCGTCATCCTCTGCGCACGCCGGCTATAAAGACACGCGTGGGGTGGCAACCGCAGTAGTGTTCGTTCCTTCTGCGACTTCGTCACTGCAAACGAGCGAAGCCAACGCTGAAGTCCTTCGACAACCTCCGATCGCTTTCACCGAGCATCATGAACTCCTCCGGACAGTCTCTTGCCGTGTGCGCAGCGGTCGTTCTGCTGCTCTTCCTGTCGTTTCTCCGCTGTACAGACTCCAAACCTACTGGTAAGCGTAGTTTTACTTTGTGCCGTGTCGCACCTTACTTTTGGAGATTCTATGATATGCGCAAAGCAGTCCTGGCAAGTGGAAATGGGATCTCGTGTTGTGTTCAGTTGTGTTCAGACGCATCGACATCGGTGGTAATTTGTATAAACCATCTATTTTTTTTAACATTCCGTAGTGTCAGATTCCAGGGCTATTTCGAATCGTGCGCACAAGAACTTAATAGAAGACGGAATCAGCTGATTTGTTTCGTAACAACCTGCTGTATAGTCGCCATCTATGGATGTTCGCTACCATGTGTATCCATCTTGCCTGAAGCAGGTGTCTTTAACGTTGATTGCTAAAAGTATTGAACTTTGTAGCAGCAACCCAAATTAACATCAATATATATATATATATATATATATATATATATATATATATATATATATATATATATATATATATATATATATATATATATATATGTGTGTGTGTGTGTGTACAAAATAATTACAGAAGTTGCAAAATAGGTTAACAATACTAAACCAACATAATAACGGCGACGTAATTAAGTTAACCTGACGTTGTACATAACTGGGTTAGTGAGGAAGTAATTACATTAGTCCACTGGTGAGCAGTAGGACCTAAATATCCTCCGTGACCAAGAACCTTGCAAAGGTAATAAGGTTCCGTTTTATCCAGTTCATTTGTCAAGCAAGACATCCAGTTTCGTCTAACATGAACAAAACATGTCCAAGGTTACGGCGAGCGTGATCTCACTAACAATGTCTTCGTTGGACGTGTTATAAAAACCGATGAAACGATAACGCACGTAACTAAGAACGCCGGGTGCGTTGGCCTTTCACAAAAGCGTCTTTTGTTAGCCCGTTGCAAAGCTAAGCCGCTCGTCTTGCATCAATGAACTTCAGACTGTACTGTACTGTGGTCTCAATGAAACGGCTTCCCGCGTAACTTTGTGCTGCATACGACAACAATAACAACAACAACAACAACAAATATATAATAGAAATGTCACGTATTTCTTCTAACACATAACACATTTATTGGACGAATGCTAACATGGCATTCACCGCTACAAGGGATAATCTTTGTGAAAACGGAACGTATGTTATGGATCTATGGAAAATGTGTGATAATCCAAGAGCCGTGTTTAGTATATCGCAGCGGTATCGTAACGTAGACATTAATTACTTTAACTTAAATTCAGATAAACTTGAATTGCGTAAATCTAAAAAAAAATCCTGTTGCGACATTGTAGCTTTTATATTACTCTTTAATGATGGCAAACGATAATATGGTCGCTGGTCACGGTAGATAATTAGGCATGGGTACATTCTCGTGATCGTTATCTCATTGGTCTTAGGTGTGCTTGACGTGTTTGTCTTCGTTCATCTTAATAGTGTTCGTCATCGTTGCAGTTGTCTTTGTCTTGTCGACATCGTTATCGCGGTGGTGTCATCGTCTCAATCATTGTTGTCTCGCTGTTGTCATACTTGTCACTTTCCGTTTTCTCAGATAATCGTTCAGATCTTGCGAAGCCACATTAGGTGTGGGTGTGGGTGTGCATAGTAGAGGTGTCTATTTACGTTCTTCGAGCTATCTTTGGTCTGCATCGCAACAAGAGGACAGGCAATGAATCGACTGTTTACATCAACGCAGACAATTAGGCGCTTCGTGTTGACAGGCCGCGGAAGCACACGGCAACTTATTTATTCGCACCTGCGCTATTTATACTCGCCAGGTTCGCATCAGTGTTCATTACGATGAAAACATGTTTTCTTGTGTCTATTCGTTTCCCAGTAAACGCCCAGTGAGTAACTTGTCCCAGAAGATGGGATGGGAGAATATTCAAACAACAAATTCTTAAAAAACAGCAATCCTCTTGCAGTTACTAGTAAACAACCTAGCGTTGTCTACCACATGTACGATGGACTCCGCTGAACAGAATCACGGATAACAACATCATAATATATATATATATATATATATATATATATATATATATATATATATATATATATATATATATATATATATATATATATATATATATATATATACATACATACATACATATATATATATATATATATATATATATATATATATATATATATATATATATATATATATATATATATATATATATATATATATATATATATATATACTAGCTGGAGTTGGAATAATTCCGTGTTCCCGCTGTATTAAATTGCGGCCGCGTAAGAAAATCAGCCACTTAATAGAAACACATTATTCTGGCTCGAAGTGATTCTGTTAAGCAGAGTCCACTTCATATCCTCATTACCTGTAGGCCTATGGCCAGTAAGGGTCAATGCACGGGGTGTTCGCAAATACCCCGCCACTGACCGCTCTGAGTGGTCATCAACAGGTCACCGTCCCAATCGAGTTAGCTCTTCGGTCACGTATGTCGATGACCGGTGATCAAGGTCACACGTGAAATCATGTGTTCATCGCGAAGACATCATCCAATTATTCGGTCATCGTGAGGAGCTCGCTACATCATATGCATGGTCATCGCGAACAATCCACAGAAACACTGCTTCAAGAGCTGCGCAGTTACTATTTTACGTGAACCGTTAACTCCACTAAGTACTCCAGAACTCGTACAGAGAAGTTGTTTATCCGAAAACAAAGCTGCTTATCAATTGGTCGCAAAAGTTTGTCCGATTCAATCTGAATTAATACTATCAGATAACTGTGTTTGTATCCGAGACAATCTTGCTCGTACCTTGCCATATAAGTTGCTCTTAATGTGAGCTAATCTAATACAATGTCGTTGCCGTATATTATATAGCGAGCGAGCAGCGTTCTCTACCGCGGCGTGGTTCCATTATTTTACTGGTTCACGTGAACTACGGCTGACAGACCGATAACTAGTTCGGTTTCTCAAGCCGTCGAGTGGTCTTTGAAGTGGTCGATCATAATTTATCATATCGATCATCTCAACATGAGATAGTGACACGCCTGTATTTGCCGTATTTAGATTGATTAGGTTGTTGACTTTCTGCGTCTTGTACAAACAGTCACAACAGTGGTTTTCTACCGCAAGTCAATTCTAGTCACGCTCCAGTACCTTCGTAACCGGTTCTTCACGTGATAATAACGTGACCCCCGCGGAGTGACAGGTCATGTATTCTAACCACAGTCGCCAACATACCTGATGTTGTTGTCGGTTTTCGTTCCACCGTGGGTTCACGGAGGGTCGGTGTACCGTCGGGAATGTTGGAAAACCAGAGCAAGGTTTTTTACTACAGCTCTGAACCACTGCAGTATAGAAACACTGCTGGAATTTAGGGGGAGGAGAGGCAACTTTCTCCCTTTTCTTTCCCCGCCCCCCCCTCATGTCATCTCCGCCTCCTCACTTAATCTTTATCTCCGATGTTAACCCCCCTCCCCGCTATGACATTGCTAAATAATAATTTTTTTGTACATACAAGCGTGTGTGCGTGCGCGTGTGCGTGCGTTCGCGCGAGCGTGCGAGCGCGCGCGATATACCCTACGGCATGTGTTTGTGATTGGGAATTAAAAAAATATGTTTATTGCAAAACGAATACGTCGAATTAGAATTACTACGGATAAAAGATGTATTTTCCTGTATGATGTAAACGTGTATTCGAAAATACTAGTCACCCTATACTGTGTCGTCTAAACGAGACAGGTAGTCGAACACCTAAACCCTTAAGATCGATATAGCTATAGAGCTGAGCACACATATCTCGAGTGTCGAAGAATGTCAAGCACTTCTAACGTAATCATACCAATCTAGTCGGTTTACACACCCAACGTAACGGATCAGAAAATGTTGACCCTGCCCATATTTCCATAGCCACATATGAAGCGTAACAGGAAGTGTTAGGTTAACGCTACACCGGACGCTTAATAGCAACACTTCGGGCAAGAGCAGTTTGATCCTATTAAGCGGCTGACTCAGCACATTTTAATACTGCAGGAATACGGAGTGATTCCGACCCAGCTAATATATTTTATTCTGTTGAACGCTTGACTATAATTTTTATTACCCGTGATTCTGTTAAGCGGAATCCGCTGTAATAATATGATTCAATTCAATGTGATGATTTATTTTCAAGAGAAAACGACGTAGAATATAATGCAAACATTATATAACAATGACACGTTTTCAAGAGGAAGAGTAGAACATAAATGGACAACAATCGTTATGCATTTTACCCGATGTTTGCATTGTATGTGTAAACATACGTATTGTTAATATCCATAATTGTAGTGACGTAACAAATATAGGTTTGAGCTGATCGCACGCGAGTATAATTATTGTTGGAATGCATTAGTATATTGTTGGCAATAACAGGAACTCGAAACACCCACGCATTTGTCATTAATAGGGCCTACAGTCGCCTGCGCAGCTGTTAAATGGGCCCCGTCAAAACTATCCGATGCACGGAATGTTACGTAGTTCCATCGTAGCAGACGACAGTGTAAACACATTATAAATACGCCATAAAAGTAAATCGCGTATGCCGCGTGTTTACCTCATAGAAAAACCTTACCGCAGACGCACGGACTCACTTAAACGGTTGCAGATGAGCGGATGTTTATCGGGACATCTGTCTCAGACTTCAGACCCCTGCTCGACCTGGGTCATTGTCGATTTGGGTTAACGTCAATGCCTCTGGTCCACTCACCTCGTTGTATCTGGTTGCATAACATGGAGCGTTCGCGCCAATTGGCAGACGTTTTAACAGCTTCCTGGCGCGTGATTCGGTCACGTGGTCGCGTGTTGGTAGTTTTCTGTACCCGGTATAAAATGTAGACTCGTGACGTTGACTGTTGAGTCCTTTGGGTGTGAGTGATGTCAGCGCTATAATGTAGGTCGAAGCTTGCGGTTAGCTCACGTTGCTGTTGCTAACGGAATTAAATAACCGAAATTTGTATCTGCCTTTCAAACATTAGCAGAGAGTTGTCTACCGAACAACTCAACGAAAGTTAGGTACAATATATGAAGATACTGGTGTTAATCGAAACACCACGGCCGCCAACCAAACCCTGGACGAGATAGACTTTATGTCTCAATTATATACTTCTTGCGGGAACGGTTTCTGTTAAAATGAATATCAGTTTGTCCGTAACGTGTGTCACTGTTCAGTTGTAAAACTTCCACGTTGACGCGTTCTATCCGATCTCTTTCAGCGAGACCTGCTGGTCTGTGTCACTACCATGCTTCGTCAGGGGACTGCTCGTTCTACCATTGTCTCGATGTGAAACTGTCGTGCTTACGTCACACGTTCGAACACCGATTGGCTCACAAATTCTGTCACCGAATGCGCGCACACTTTGACGAGTTTACACCAGAGGTAAATGATAAAAAATCACCATTATAATGCATATATATCTTTTTAATAATCTATACATTGGTGGGATAAATTCCATCATACAATCTGGAGAATAAGCAGTTGCATCAAAGATTGTATTAATGATAAGTATTATAACACTATTTGGTTGTATGTCGTAAAGTAAATAATTTATTCAGATGATTCTTGTCATACATTTTTTCCATTTTGTATAAAACGTACCTGCAAAATTTAGTGTAATAATTATGGTAAACATAATACAACTGTAACGCGTAACCATTTCCACGACATTGCTTTAGTTGTTATTATTATTATTATTATTATTATTATTATGGTTGCAGGGGAAACACTGGGCCGATAGAACCAACAAATGCGTCATGCGCCAGCTGTCGAAAGAGACGGCCTCCATGGATTCCTGTCGTGACGTCAGCAGTCTCGTGCGGCAGGCGTTTCACACATGCGCAGCGAAGGAGGATATCTGCAGTACATTGTGGGACAACAGGCAGCCGCTACTCGCAGTAATGACGGAAAAGTAAGTTTGTATATAAATTTAAATCATGGTGTGTGTATATATATATATATATATATATATATATATATATATATATATATATATATATATATATATATATATATATATATATATATATATATATATATATATATATATATATATATATATATATATATACGAAAGGGCATTGTGGGTGTGCTTCTCTTTGCTATGGCTTCATCCAAATTACTTTGCAAATTGCTAACATACGTTCGTTACAAGAACATTGGATACACTTACCATTATGATCTCAAGTAAACCGTTCAAACATAATGTGAACTTGTTGATTCCCTGGGCACCGTTATGTGTCGTGTCTCTGTTAGTTTCGATGTTCTAAACAACTGCGTACATACATTAATATAGACTTTCTTTTAATCATAACGATACTGTTTACTCACTTCTACGACGTTTCGGCCGGTGCTGCCATCTGCGGGAAATTAAACTACTTATAATGGTCTGCTCGCCAGATGGTATGACGAGCAGGCTGTCTATGTCGGTACCCCCCGATTCATAATCACAACCTGCTTAGTCTAACTTCGACTGTTTTTTGTCACAGGTCGTGGTTGTCGATCGTCCAGGCTGCTAAGCACTGTCCGCGTCAAGTAGTCAGCAGATACATCTTTTGGACGCTCGAGAATCTCAATATCTAGAAGCGTGTTCCAACCGCCTGCACTGACCATGAGAGATGTCAGATTACTCCGATTGTGACGCCGCTCGTCTTGGAGCCAACACGAGAAGACGTTTCGCTATCGCGCGACCATTCCATCATGCGGATGCCCGCCTAAAGTGGCCGCGAACTAGTCGCCAGCTTGTGGACGAGAACTGTTACCAAGTCTTTGACGCGATATCGAGGACGTCAGCTTCTAATGAGTCCATGCCAAGTAGTTGTACCTGACAAATTAGTTCCGAAATTGTGTAATTTTCTTAAAATAAATGTCAACAATGCGGTTATAATGCCGATAGTCAAGAAAGCAGGTTCGACTTGACTCTGCGAGTGGCAAGACAATCGTCGCATGTGGCAGACGAAAAAACTGTGTAAATATGAACTATACAAATGAATGAACCGTTGCTTAACTGACCTACCTCATTGTGACGTCGCACTGACTCGACGTCGCTGGCAAGATATTCTACGTGACTCATCATGACAATCTATGTGGTTTGTCATGACATTCTACGTGACTGTAACAACACATTTTTCGTGACTTGTCAAACCATTCTACGTGACACGACATTCTACGAGATTTGATGAAGCTTTCTACGTGATTATGTGATGCATTATGTATAACCAGTGGCGTCATTCCATGTGACTTGTCAAACATTATACACAACTTGTCAGATCATTCTGCGTGACATATCACAGCATTCTACGTGACTTAAAGAAGCTACCTACGTGATTGGAATTGCATTGCACTACATTTAAATATCTATGCGGATGGCGTAAAATTATATTGACCACTTAACTTATATTAGTTAAATTAATTAATCCGATGCTGGCCGGATGAAAATACAACCGGCGTTAAATAATCATCATTCAGTTGTGACCGGTAATTTAATAGCACCAGACAAAATTACAACCATTGTCCTATGCACAGACATCAATTTTTAATATAGTATCGATTCAATCTACGATTGAATATAAAATCAAATCTGGCCCTGACAGATGCAACTGAACCCTGGCAATGCCGTCTTCGTGGACAAATAGTTTTATTATCAGCCGTCGGGTGGAGCTATCCTCATTAAAATACGCATACTAGACTGCAGCCAGTGTTTATCGGCCTGGTGTAGTGTACATTTGTTGAAAATTACCCTGTATCGATCGCGGTTGCTTAAATAGTACGCTGTCTGGTAATGTAAATACATTGGTATATAGGATGTCCATAAGGGATTGATGGAGACATATACACTGGTATTGCAAGGATGAGAGATATTAAATGGTTATATTCTGTTCAGGTTCAGCAATACAACTTGTGGAGATTATACAATACGAACACAAGGCAGCATAGCTAATGAGCTGACTGTTCTCTCTTATGACATATATTTGTAGGATAATTTGCTGAATTATAAATGTAGGTTGGTGTTATATTTACAAGGCGACATTGTCTATCTGCCGATTGTTCTCTCTCGTGACGAATATGGTTGGACAATTTGTTGATGTATAAGTAGAGGCCGGAGTTATATTCTTGGACATCGTAATGTGGGTTGTAAATACGGTGTGATGGAACGAGATGAGTGTAGTGCGCACTTCCGTTTGTACATACTGTTGCGTATTTCGTCGTCACGAGAACGCGTTGCGTGAATTGTTATTTATTAAAATGTTATGTTTTATATCATCTCGTGTGACTTTGTCTTAGTGTGTGTGACACATAGAGACACACACATGCACGCACGCACAGAGACGCACGCACACGGACGCTCGCACGCAAATACGCACGCTCGCGCACACACGCACGCACGCACACACACACACACGCTCGCACGCACACACACACACACACAGTTGGCTACACAATTCCCAGAAGTTGCCTACAACCAGGAGAATACACTTAACGTTTAAAAAACATCAACACTGCCTGATTTTTCCCTGATGTTATCCAGGAAGACTTTTCACGGAAAAAAATTAATTCCCTGACGTTTCCTTGACTTTGAAATAATATTTACCCCTGCGTTTTCCCATACCTGTGTGAACCATGGCGTTCAACCGGTATATTGGCAGGAAGTTAAACAGATTAAATTTTGGGCATCATCATGATGTAAGCAACATCAGAATAACCATTTATTTACAACTAAAGTGTACGCAGTGGTTGCAATAGTTAACGTCGTTATGGTGAGAGAAACTCCTACAAACTACACACAGCCTGGCTACACTACACGTGTTCGTTCCCTGCTACTTCTCAACATGCATTCAATAGTCATCGGACAAACTGGTCGATACTTGTCAAAGAATTGCTTGTTGGGTAACGTCCCTACCTTCCTCCCTCTCTCCATCCCTCCCTCCCTCCATCCCTCCCTCCCCCTCTCGTCTTGGTTACCGTTGCCTCGGCGAAAGCGGCCATTTCAACCCAGAAGGCAAGCAACATAGCGCCCCTAGCGATGACATCCGGTAAAAGCAACTGTATAACGCTGTTGTAGGGTTAGAACTACAAAAGTCCATTTTCGTGTGTTAGAATTAGTGTAATATTATTATCATAATTAGTGTAATAATAATTAGTGTAATATTATTGTCATCAGCCATGTTGACAACTAGTTGCAAATACTCTAGAAGTACAATATTATATGACACCCTCTGGTGAATGCGTTCGATCAATTCATAATGGACGTTCATTTTGTTGACTCTACAATAACGACGAACAAGCACACGGAGCACAATGCGAATGCTTTTGAGTGTGCATCGTCCAAGACTCGTGTCTCACGTCCCACATAATGCGTTTTGCTATAATGTAACATCAACACGTAATGCATGCCAAGATCTAGAAAGTAGATGTTTTGAAATCTCACTAATTATAACACATCTTTATTCGTTTAGTCGGAAAATGTGAATGCTGTTAAGGTATATGGATAACGTTTACAAAATAACAATCCCTCCCTCCCTCCCTCCCTCCCTCCCTCCCTCCCTCTAACTCTGCATTAGGCAAATGCAGCGAAACGGAGGCTACATTTCCGTCGCGGCTGTGATTACGTGTGATCGTATGTTTGTAGTGGCCATTTCGGAGAACTGTCGTGTCAGATTGGATCGTGTAATGAGCACTGGTCCACACACGCTTCCAGTCACGTTCAGATAAATCTAAAAATGGAATTCCCGTTGTGTCTTCACTATAAAAGGGATGGAACACAATTATGTTTACTACTGCATTGTGTAACCGCCTACACTTGTGCGTCATTAGTACAATATGCGCTTCCGTTCGGTTAATAATACATGGGTGCTGGGCGTAGGCGTATATTTTGTTGTTGCAATCGTTAGACCAACCGACATGCCACACAATCAGTTCAAGATAAGCTAAACTGTCGAAGCATAGGGTGAATCAACCACGGGTGTTCAGGGGCTGTTCACAATCATCTATGTTTACCTGTCCTCACAGAGCGTACTAATTATCATATCATTTAAATTTGAAAAATATACTGATATAACAGTGTTACGATACAGTGCGTTTATATAGGACATACAGTAATAACCGTGAGCATTATGTTATAAACATTGATCTCCAATAATTCCAATACACTTCTTGGTGCTTTGGTGATAACTGTTTTAAAAAAATTGTGAATTTCCAAAGCGCCGTGACCGGTTGCGCGATTTTAAACTGCAGTAGTTCCGTAACGGTACACCACGCGGCGCTGCATGACGCAACAGTGGTCATAATATTTCGCATGCGACCGACATCAACAAAATAGTACGCGAGCCTTGAACCCCCTCCCCTCCCCCCTCCCCCAGTACGGTTTGTCCAAATATAAAAACTTTGACAATTGTGAAAGACCCTTAAAGCCCGTCATCGGTTGCTAATATGTTGGCGACCACTTTATCAACTGGCAACTCAAATGTAGTCGTTATGTGTATGTTCTCCACTGACAGTTGGCAACATTTTTTGTGGACGTCTGGCATTAGAAAAATCGGTCTGTCGACGGTCGGCCGATGGATAGTGTCAACTATTTGCCGGCAGACACTAAGAAATCGGTATGCGTATGGCGGACTTACCAGTATCACGTATGGCGGACTTACCAGTATCACGTATGGCGGACTTACCAGTATCACGTATGGCGGAATTACCAATATCACGTATGGCGGACTCACCAGTATGACGTATGGCGGACTTACCAGTATGACGTATGGAGGACTCACCAGTATCACGTATGGCGGACTTACCAGTATGACGTATGGCGGACTTACCAGTATCACGTATGGCGGACTTACCAATATCACGTATGACGGACTCACCAGTATCACGTATGACGGACTTACCAGTATGACGTATGGTGGACTTACCAATGTGACGTATGGCGGACTTACCAGTATGACGTATGGCGGACTTACCAGTATGACGTATGGCGGACTTACCAGTATGACGTATGGCGGACTTACCAGTATCACGTGTGGCGGACTTACCAATATCACGTATGGCGGACTCACCAGTATGACGTATGGCGGACTTACCAGTATGACGTATGGCGGACTTACCAGTATCACGTATGGCGGACTTACCAGTATCACGTATGGTGGACTTACCAATATCACGTATGGCGGACTTACCAGTATCACGTATGGCGGACTTACCAATATCACGTATGGCGGACTCACCAGTATCACGTATGGCGGACTTACCAGTATCACGTATGGCGGACTTACCAGTATCACGTATGGCGGACTTACCAGTATCACGTATGGCGGACTTACCAGTATCACGTGTGGCGGACTTACCAGTATCACGTATGGCGGACTTACCAGTATCACGTCTCGTTGATGTGAATGCAGTTATTGGATACTTATGTCCGAGGTGCAATGCTGGATTTTAGCGTTTGACCGCATTGATCATCACCTGTTACTTGAAAACTATAACTGTATGATATGATATGATATGATATGATATGATATGATATGCCCTCACTTATAATAAGATGGATGGCAACAGCTTTATTAGACATAACACAACAGGTAAAAATAGGAGATGAATGCTCGCATTTACATAAACGATTTAAAAGCACCTGTTCAATTATATAAGTATGTACACGACAGTACGTTATAGGAAGTGTGTGATATAATAAGTGTTTCGGTAATTCAAGAATCAGTTGACATCGCCGCTAGGTGGACAATGCAAAATTATATGAAAATAAATTCAGGAAAACCGAAAGAGATGATCATCAGTTATACACAACATGGACATTTCGAAATAACACCCAGAATACAACGACAGACGGGATATACGTAAAGTAGACCATGCTAAGCATTCTCATGATCCAACATGGATTTATAACATGTGGAGAATATTGTGAAAAAAAGCTGGGAGATATTATATATATGTTGCGTCAGTTAAAACGTGCAGTTAGTAGTCAGAGTGATCTGGTCATTGTAAATGTAAGTGTTGTGAAACCTGTGCTGGAATATGCATGCACTGTGTGGCATACCAATTTGATGAATTTTTTATCTGACAGTATCGAAATGATGCAGAAAAGAGCTCTAAAACACATCTTTCCTGGCAAAAGCTATGCAGATAAACTCAAAGATTTAGGTGCACATGGTTGAGCCTGAGAGTGTTTGAGGACGATGGCAACTAAGCTGGTTACCACAAAACAAAAACAGCTTATGCTTTCATTACATGGTTGCAGGTGCGGCGAAAATAATAATAATAATAATACCCAACTAAACGTGATTAGGAGTTACCATAGGTAACCACAGAAGTACAACAGTAATTTATATATTTATATATTTTCGATAATATCATGAGCCGGCCTAATTTAGATAACATTAATAATGTTTATCTTTAACACCACTGTACGCGTAAACATAATTATCACCGTAGCTTGGAGCGACATTGATTGAATGACGCCGTCCTGTTGACAATCTGGTAAACGTAACTGGAATACGAGGTATTAACGTCGTTAAGCTGGATTCTGCAACATTGCGTAGAATAATTGCAATTATTGGGAACTGTCAACAAGCTATGACGCATACTGGGATAGTGACTAGTATCACAATAAAATGATAGACACTGTTGCAAGAATCAGCAATGTTATGAATCTTGTGATATTGGAACTGCGAACATGTTATCGGTATTACTGCTAGCGCACGATCAATATACAAAGAACTGTGGTCCCGAAGATGGCTGATGAAGTTCGGTCATTTGTTGGCGTGTGTCTGTGTACATGAATTAATGGAAGTATATATTGGGTCGAATATAACGCGTATTTGTATCTTCACTCAACCCGCACCTTCACCTTTCGCCAGTCTCATTTCAAATTCATTTTGTGAAATTAAATTAAATTATTTAATGTTTCGTCAAACATTAATTGATGTGAAAATGGAAACGATGAAAACTCGTAAATTTCGTAAATTTGTCATGTGATCGGCGAGAGGATGACGTCACGCCCATGATTTGCATTGACCCGCACAGTGTTTACCATTTTGGATGTCCTGTATATTGAGCCTTACCTGATCTAACGACTAAAGTCAATTCTTTTGATGATTAGATCAAACATAGGCGTTTTTACGCAATCGAGTGCGGATGTTACATTAATACGTTCACACACTTCATATTTAAACATCAACAAACCGGATTTGTGATAGGCTAAATCCGGTGAGGATGGAGTTTTAATCGTCAAATTCACAGTACTCTTGTGTACATTTTAGTTCTACAGTGTAAACGTGTGGGCGCACATCTTAGCAAGAATCTGCAACAAATATATTGCATGCGAAACGACGTTCTCAGAAATTCATGTTTTCGGACCGCAGTCATTTCCTGCCAACGGTCGCGACTGGTTCTAAGACCAACGTTGTTGGCATCAACTGCTGTAAAGTATGCCGTTAACATACTCACCAAAATCTTAAAATTTAGAGGAAAGACGAATCATTGTAATACGTTGGTGTACAGCGAGTGGCCAACAACGATATAATGCAATGGCGTACTGGTTAAAACGTCGGACCCTCAATCGAAAGAACCCGCTTCGAAACTTACGCAATTTTGTTCACTAAACGTTGCTCCAGTTCACACAGCTGTATAAATGAGTACCTGACTATGTACAGTGATGTAGACGTTGCTAACGGTCTTCACGCAGTAATTGCAGCGTGGCTGTAAGCTTCCCAGAAAGTACGTATTGGATGCGGTCTTCACATCGTAATTATGGTCTGCTCGTTCACGCTACATATGCCAGGCCAGGCCTTCAGCAACGTACGGATTTTCACTACACGATACGGATTTTCATGGGCGGATCCAGACACTGGGGTGCCCAGTTTCCCAACAGGACACCAGGGGACAGCACGCTTTGTTTTGTGAATTTTCACGTGTGTGTGTGTGTGTGCGTGTGTGTGTGTTTGCGTGTGTGTGTGTGTGTGTGTGTGTGTGTGTGTGTGTGTGTGTGTGTGGGTGTGTGTGTGTGTGTGTGTGTGTGTGTGTGTGTGTGTGTGTGTGTGTGTGTGTGTGTGTGTGTGTGTGTGTGTGTGTGTGTGTGTGTGTGTGTGTGTGTGTGTGTGTGTGTGTGTGTGTGTGCGTGCGTGTGTTTGTGTGTGCGTGTGTGCGTGCGTGCGTGCGTGCGTGTGTGTGTGTGTGCGCGCGGGCCGGGCCTCTACATAATTTTGCGGGCCGGGCCTGGGCTGAAAACAATTTAAACACATCGGGTTTGGGCCGGGCCTGCGCCTAGTGTGAGCGGGCCGGGCCGGGCCGGGCTTCGGGTGGGCCTGGACATAATAAAAATATTCATACAAAACACCCATTATTACTTTATTTTTTTAATAAAAACTGATTATAAATTGTAATTCCGTTTAATGAATGCTTAAAATTATTTCTTTAGTATTATATAGTTGCAAATTGAGACCTTGCATGGAATCTAATGGCCCCATAAGTTCACTTGGCTGGAAGTAGCCAGCCCCAAATGTTTACTTTAGAAATATTTGCAGAGGCAATCAAGCCATGATTAACCATCAACTTATCACCCTTTGACCCTACCAGTGGACATTCTATTGTCTAAGACTTCACTCCAAACATTGCCCACCTGGATGACCTGCCCACTTCCAAGTGCCCACTAGGCTACTAGCTCACTACCCAGTACAGACCCAGTTGGTAATTTGTATTTCTCCCCAGTCCTAATTCATTCACACTTGTACTAATTCACACATGTCTGAACCTTATTAAGCATAAATACCTCTCAAGAAACTTAGTGTTCGTTCTGAATATTAATATGAATAACAAAGAAACCGGATCATCTATCCATTCAAGGATGTCTGAACCTGTCTGTCTCAGGCTAGTGACTGCACGCCTGCTGGAAATGCCACTGGGTGTCAGTGCCAGTGGGTGACATTTAATTGAAATATCATATTAAATTATGTTAACTTAGGTGCGCTAATTTAATTAACAATATAAATTGGGGTTATGGCTTGCATAATGGTTAAGTCAGGGTTAGATAAACAAATCTCATACCCTAACCATAAGCCAATACAAGCCAAATATAACAAATGTTATCATATTTAATAGTAATGATACTAAGAAGTTTTTCTTTATTTTTCTTCAGGATATTCGTAAGTTTGAAGAAGTTGGTGGGGCTGGATTTTTAGAACTCATCCATCACACTATGGACCTTCAGCATAAGAGTAGTACTCCACTAAGAGCTAAGGATATTAAGCCCCATCCCATATATATATATATATATATATATATATATATATATATATATATATATATATATATATATATATATATATATATATATATATATATATATATATATGTATATATATATATATATATATATATATATATATATTTATGTTTTTTTATTTAATAAAACAATAAGTCTGTTTTACAGTTTATTTGTTTTTCGTCTTTGTTATAAGATTATAGGTTTATCTTCTCTAAACTTAGCGGGCCGCGGGCTTACCCATCTTTGGCCCGCGGGTATGGGCCGGGCCTGGAACTTGTGGGCCGGGCCGGGCCTGGGCCAAACATTCACGGTCTGGGTCGGGCCTGGGCCAGGCCTGGGCCTAAATTCTAGTTTGCGGGCCTGGGCCGGGCCGGGCTTGAAAATTATTGCGGGCCTGGGCCGGGCCTGGACTCTAACTGGGCCGGGCTTGGGATCAAATTCTAGGCCCGCGCAGGGCACTATGTGTGTGTGTGTGTGTGTGTGTGTGTGTGTGTGTGTGTGTGTGTGTGTGTGTGTGTGTGTGTGTGTGTGTGTGTGTGTGTGTGTGTGTGTGTGTGTGTGTGTGTGTGTGTGTGTGTGTGTGTGTGTGTGTGTGTGTGTGTGTGTGTGTGTGTGTGTGTGTGTGTGTGTGTGTGTGTGTGTGTGTGTGTGTGTGTGTGTGTGTGTGTGTGTGTGTGTGTGTGTGTGTGTGTGTGTGTGTGTGTGTGTGTGTGTGTGTGTGCGTGCATTATCTACGGTAGAATGTGCATACGAAATATAAACCAAATCGCAGTACTACTATTAATTTCACATCATGGTTGAATAAAGTATGTAAAATATTTCTCAAGTTCATTGTGTTTTTGTAGATTCTAGTATGAACACCTCCAGTGCATCGTAGCAATGAACGCATCGAGTACTCAAAAGGTCCCAGAAGTTGAGGAGAACATTGAAATTGCCGCGATTCTTATCAATTTCGACATGGGTGACGTCATCACGCTGGCGTCGCAGGGCAACATTCTATGTTTCAAAGAGAATAATCGTCTTTATTACGAGCTGCAGCTTAAGGCGGTCAACAGCTGCTGTCTGGGCAGGTTCGGATGATCTCACAGCAGAGAAACGTGTCTAGTAATTAGTGATGATGCTGAAGTGTGATATCATTGACTCGACAACTAATACTGACGCGATGAAAAATCTGGTCGGAAAAGAGGGGGCTGTCCGGGCATCTGATGGACAGTGTTTGGACACCCCTGGATCCGCCCATGGAGTTTGCGGATTTTTTTTTAGGAATACGGCAGTGTCCATGTTAAAACGGATTTGCTTGAAATGGAAAAATTGTAGGCACTTCACTAGAATCCGCGTCAATTTTGTCGTTTTTAACATACAATGTGTATAGTAAACATGCAAAGTGTATAATTATATTTATCTACGGAAAATGTAAAGTATTAACCATACTGTGCATAAAACACATTTATTCGTATTTGTCAATGCTCGAATGTGTATGTTTAGCTTGTTTTGAGTGCCATATTGCCAACAAACAGAGCTAGATGACGTTTAACGAAATGCGAAGTCGAGCATCGAACAATTTGATTAAATGTGTTTCAACGCAAAACATGTTTAATAATTTATATGTTCCGAAGCAAAATTGAGGTGGGCCCGGGTTCAGAAAAAGTGCGAAATCGTGATAATACGCCAATGTTTTAATTTTACAAATACAATATCAAACAACAAATACAGCTGTCGAAGGATTTTGTTCGATGTAGATAGATTTCGTATCCTGGTAGATGGCGACACTCGACCGGAATAGGAACGCTGCAGGCCAATGAAAATGTCTAACAAATTTGCTCGGCTTTATGCAGAATTTCAACGGATTTCGACCAAAAATGTGGCATGCCAGTTAACGGGCGGCTTTATAATTAAAATGCAGGTTTTGATCACGCTCACCAGGTGACGCCACTATCTAACGATATCAAAACTGCCATGAACAGGATTGTTGGCATAATTTTATTTATTTGAGGCTGTCGTATTTTCTTCAGCGCACACAACATATATCAAGTTGAAAGTAAACGGTGTGAACGAGTACGCCCGTAGATTACGTGTATTGCCACAGGTGTCAACATTTAAGTTTAAGCGCGTAAGGTCGTTTTGGGGCACGTACTTTCTTTCCTAAAGTGTTATCTAAAGTGTTATCTAAACGTTGATGCTTTTATGTGTTCATTATTAATTTTAGTAAACAGCGATGTTGACCTGTTGATAAAATTAGCGTAAACTAGAAACACATTAGACTTTCATCGCCACTGATCATTTCAGTATTTCCCAAGAAGATTAAAGGCTATTTAATTTATTATAAAAAATATTTAATTTGTTAAAGATAAACTTTCTTCTTCTTTTTTATGCTATATCTGCTTACGAAGAAATAGCTGCGCACAGTGATTGCAGCGTGTTTTCTAGAAAATAAAAAAGCGTTGGAATGAAGCAATATGCCATTTGGAAGTGTAAGGCAAATAAAATAACGTGCGTGCGTGCGTGCGTGTGTGCGTGCGTGCGTGCGTGTGTGCGTGCTTGCGTGCGTTCTACATTTCTACAGACTCTGACTCCTACGTGTTTTACATTGACAATAACCAAATATACACGAGTGCGTAGCGTAAAAGCTAAATGCTCACTTTATAAAACGTTTTTACATAGGATTCGTAGAATAAACATGTTGTCAGCTAATTTGAAGAATGTGTATCGTTTGTATCAGCCTTGTACTTTGGCATGTTTAAATATAGCTTTATGCTTAAATGGAAATATTTGTCATTACCTGAACAAATATAAACATGTGCGCAAACTAATAATATTATCAAATCAATTAAAAAATTGGACGCCTTACCATCTCCCGGACCCTCTGTCGCGGTTGGCACACCTTCGACATTATTTAATTCTGCGCCCCCAATGTTGTAGGGTGGCAGTGGCGTTGGGGTTAGAACATCGGACTCTCAATCGAACATCTTGCTTCCGTTTCGAAGCTTGAGCAATTTCGTCCACTCCACGCTGCCACTGAGTACCTGCCTGTTATTATTATTACTATTATTATTATTATGGATGCAGGGGAAACACTGGGCCGATAGACCCAACAAATGCGCCATGCGCCAGCTTTCGAAAGAGACGGCCTCCATGGAGTCCTGTAGTGACGTCAGCAGTCTCGTGGGCCAGGCGTGTCACACTTGAGCAGCGAAGGAGGATATCTGCAGCGCATTGTGGGAAAACAGGCAGCATTCAAATCCATCAGCCACCTTTTCTCCCATTCGACAGCGCCTCTATTTATATGACCATTAAGCTGGGACCCTCATGTTCGTACAGTAATGAACGTCGGATAGTTTACCCCGACAAATAATCACGAATACGTTTCATTAGATATTAATTGAGTATCATGCTGCTCGTCACATTAAGGCAATTGAACGACCCATTATATCATTATGGGCATAAATCAACCACGATCATAATCATCTTCAAGTAATCATCTTTATACAGCAAATTGTTTTAATTTATCTATCTGCAACCAATTGGATTTAATGTCCACTATGATGATAACCATATTAATCATCCTATGATTCTACAGCAAGTTGGATTTCCAACATATAATCACTCTTAAAAATCATCTAGTACACATCCTACAACGTTAGCTATTACCATCGGATATGCACAATATGGTGTCCAATTGCACATACATCCCACTGCCGCCCCAGGACAATTCCACTTATCATCCTGCGACTGTTATCTCCCGAATCGGCCCACGACAGTCCAAACTCCACTGCGTCGCTCGGATCAAGTAGCAACAACAGCTGTAGTTAGGACTCATCACGTCCGGGTTCCATCCGCTTATGTATCGACAGCCGTCGGTGCCAGCATTCAACACAGCCGGATCACTCCAACACAACCATCGTCCCTTTGCGAGAAGACACAGAAAGAGCGGCCATCGTCAGCAATGAACGGAATCTACTGTTCCGCCTTTGTGTTTGCGTTGCTGCTTCCTGTGGCGTCCAGCTGGTGGTTCGGTTCCAGTTCAAGGCAAGAGGCAGAAGGACGTAAGTATATAATCGTTCTAGTGTTTCAGTTGAGGATGATTTTACCGAGAATAGCATAACATTCAAACGCTTGAAATGGCATCATTTTTTCTGTTGTTGGTGCTGCTAGCGACGATGATGAGAAGGTAAAGGTAGTGGGTCTGCTCAAAGCGCTGTACACTCCACCCATTGGCAGACCAGTTCATTCTATCATCAACTCGACTTCAGGCTTCAATTACTGCGCGAAGATTATTAGTTCACATGTATCCATCAAGGTCTGTTGCCAGGTAGTCACTTGTACAGCTGGGTGAACTGGAACAACGTGGAGTAAACGAAATGACAACTTTGTGGATTCAAACCCCGGTCCTGTCCAATGAGAATGTGGCGCTCTCACACCGCTTCACAAAGAACAAGAATATCGATGTTGCTCGATTTCGGAGTAAGATGGATGGACAGAGCAAGGCCATGCTGCTAGGAAATGTGAAATAACATATTTCTTAATGTCACGTATTTCTGTAAAACCGTTCTACTCAGCAAAATAACTTCATTCATGCATCCTTAATTATAGTAGCATCTTCGTCAATGAACTGGTTACTTATCATACGCGAGAAGTTCGTTTAAAATGTTAAATATGCAACGATATCGATTACTTTATGTGTTTGTTTCGGTGCTGCTCAAGCGTAATATTTGTTCTAAAGACATTTATCCGTTTGACTAATTCTATACAACAGTATCATTGAGTACCTGGCAACAGACAGTGGAGGATATGTTAACGAATGTTTTTCGCGCAGTAATTGCAGCGTGGCTAAATGCTTCCCAGAGAAGTTGAGTTAGCGTTCGAATGAACAGGTCTACCAGGGAGTGAAATGTATAGCGCCACGAAAACATCAAATCAAGTTATGTCGACTTTGCAGACGTGCGTGTGCGTGTGCGTGTGCGTGTGCGTGCGTGCGTGCGTGCGTGTACATGTATCCGTTAAGGAACACATGCAAGGCAAATACAATTATACACACTTCTATTTTTTATATGTATGTATCTTTTTTAGTGCTGGCGTTAGTTATTATGTGTATGAAACGTTCCGCTGTTGCCATTGAGAATGGAAGCCGTGGAAGTTTACGCAGCGACCAAACAACAACAACATTGCTTGTTTGGCCGTGGCCAAAGTAAACAGATCTTCAGTGTTGTTTATCAGGGTGAAATCTGATGTTTGGTAGAAACTGATTATTGATCAAACATGGGCAACAAAACGGCGTTTTGTGTTTCTCCCGCGTAATCCGAACCGTGTTTTTCCTGGTAGTCATTAATTTAAGTTTTCTTACAAAAACAAAAACATTATGTACGCTTTTGTATTGAAACTCCCCTTTTAATATGCCCAATGTTCCGCTTTGGCTGACGAGTCTACTGCTTTCTCGACATGCAAACTGGTGTATTTTATCACACAAATCTTAGATCTACATACGAATAAAGAACTTAGTAAACACAGCTGATTTGTATGGTCAGCCCTGGTTCCTTTTGTGGCGGAGAGCATGATTACTGTGGCGCCGTCTGCCGATCACAACATTGCCAGACGTGTATTATGTACAGCAGCTTTCGCCGAGTCATGTCAAAACAATACAACTAATATTTGACTCCCTTCAAAAACAAACTTTTGCAATAATACATAATGCAATAATGCAAAAGCTAACTAACATGATATTGTTCTGATGCCTTCAGCTATTGACGAGGCATGCATCGCAAAAGCGCAGAGAGGTGACTGCACGTTTTACGTGTGTTTTGATCAACGCCACCCATGCATGAGTAATGAATACGCGCTCACATACGGCTGGCGATTCTGCAAACGCTATGACAACCACTATGGCAGGTTTACGAGTGAGGTAAGCGTCAAACTGGAGCCCTTTACTATATGTGCGATGTCGTTTTGAACTTGCGTTGCGTGTTGTCTTTTATCGTTTTCTCGATCATTATTAATTTAATTTGTCCTTCATCGTCGTCGTTGATGTCAAAATCTGCGGTTTAGCGTATGTTAACACGCACGCACGCACGCACGCATGCACGCACTTACACACAAACACCTGTCTCTCTTTTGTCACACTCAAACGTGTTTAGAATGTACCCAGGCACCAATATACATTACAAATACATTGCTTTTGTTATATAAATACTTTCTTAACATTCAACACATTATTGTAAATATTGTTTGACACAGGCCAAACGATGGATCAACGCAACTAGACGTTGTGCGATGAACAAGATGCTCGAGTTCTACCGCGATGACTATATCAACTGCGGTGACGTCGAAGGCGAGAGTAAGCGAGCAGTGGCAGATTGCGAGGCGGAACACGGCATATGCAGTGGTTCTCTGCTGATGGACAACAAGGATGCTTTCGGTGACGTTTACAAGCTCAGGTAAACTGCCGGCGAACTAAACGATGTTCTCGAACGAGTCATTGACGAATGTGTGTGCGTGCGTGCGTGCGTGCGTGCGTGCGTGCGTGCGTGCGTCTATACATGCTTAATACATATGTGTGTATGTACGTAGGGACTCGCACGCACGCACGCACGCACGCACGCACGCACGCACGCACGCACGCACGCACGCACGCACGCACCCACGCACGCACACACACACACACACACACACACACACGCGCGCGCGCACACTAAATTTGAAACAAATTAATATAATACTGCTTTTGTGTGTGTAACCCTTGTACTGACGTGGCTTCATCATTTGTTTCAGTCGAGCGGCTACTGTCCGCTTCCTTCTGACGATGAAGGAGTGCGGACTGATCGGCGTGGATCGCTTCGTCAGCTGGTTGAGAGGTCGCTATCACATGCTTCAAGAGATGATGGATTAAAGTGTGATGCGTCCACGTTCCTAATTGCACGAAGCGTTCCGTTGAGTGGATTGCGTAGAAGACTACACGCGTTCGCCAGCCATAGCGCGAACGCATCTCAGTAATTACGATATTAAAATGGACGACTTCTTTGTGCTGTACTGGACACAAGGTCGATCCTTGTGTCCATTTTGTCTTTTCTAAATTGTATTAGTTTGTATTTAAATATTAGCTTTAACCCCTTCCGGCCGTGTGTGAGTTATTATTGACGGATTTATGTCGGTGGGTTTATATTGTTAGTTTTATCAGGCTGCTTGTAGAACATATTCATGCCGCTAGCATTTACACAATCTGCAGATAATAATCATGTTCCATTCATTTATTTTCCTTTGTGAGAATGAGTACTTTCTGATATCTAATCTACAATGATCCTTCACTGGTGCCACCTCGTGTACTCCAGTTCTATTATCGGAAATTATGAGAAACAAATATTTCTATCAAATATTTTCATACCAATTCAATATCTTAAAAACTTCAGTTCGATCTCCTTTAAGGTATCTCAGTTCTGTATTAGTTACCCTCCACTGTACGATTCATCGAACTATCGACGCGTCGCGATAGTCGATGTGGCGATGCAATACTATCGATAGTAAATTCAACTATCGATATTAGTTGTCGATTATGCAGTGAACTATCAATAGCAACGACAGTTGGCAAAACAAATCAGCAGGTTTACATGTGTCACGGTAATACTTAATTACATCAATAATCGTCGATCATATCAGCGTCACTCACGGATCGATTTGCCGTATTTTTTAGTCAACTACCTCCTTGTCCAAGCGTTGACGCCACCAGTTAATTCTGGTTTGGACGACGTCCCTGGCTGCTCGCTGTGACACCGTGCTCGATGTGTAATACATCGGACGCCGAAGATTTCGAGATTGTTATGCGTAAAGCTGCGAAGGCGGCAGTAGACACTTACAAGTAATGGACATTTGTAAGGTTACTGATAAGCCTTTTATTATTCGCTTATATATATTAACCCAGTTTTTATATATTATTTTAAAACAATTAGTAGAGGGTGCTGATATAATATTGTCGGGCAATGAATGTCATACATCCACCACTCTTTGACTGAAAAATCGGCGTCTGCATAGCTTCATACATTGTTGTTTGTTTAAATGTTTAATTTTTACTGTGGTTTCTGATGTTAACTGAGATTAATGTTAAAAACTGATCTGGGTTTATGTTCCCCTTCCCAGTTAACAACTTAAACGTCTCAATTAAATATCTTCGTAATATCCGTTCTTCTAGTCTACGTGTAGTCTATGTGTAGAAACAAATCACGAGAAGAAGCGAGTCGCGTGCCGACATGTCGCTCTGTACTGATATTCGGTGGAAACACGACAAATATGATATATCACATTCATCGGTGTCCCTGTCAGAGCGTGCGCTCGAGACCCTCGCTCGCCTTCGTAAATTCGCCGAGGAGAGAGTCAGACCTCAGAAGCGTCATCTCGTTGTTACCCACTGTTACAACTCCATGTTGTGTAGGGGGTTCCGTGAAGCGCCAGCAGCCAATTAATGTCATTATCGAGATTGTACACTAAACATATTTTGCCTGTTTCAACTTTTCAGTCTTACAGTTTTTTTATGAATTAGCCAAATGCCCGATTAACATAGTAATTAGTTAATTATGTGTGACCCATAATAATAATAATAATACCTTGATTGGTCCAAAACATGGATATAAATTTGATAAAACTACGGCAAGGAGTTAAAAATACAAAGTACAAAAACCTGCAAGAAAAATACTCAACTAAATGCAAACAACCAGCAAGAACATGTACGTATATAGTTATAAAGTTCGCACATACGGGAATATGGGTGCATACATATTTTTCGTCAGAATTAAACGTACACTTTGTATCCAGGCAATGTGGGCGTCAAACGGTGGCGCCACACCACGGAGCCTGGATAACCGAGGCTATATATAGATCAGTGGCCTTGACAAGCAAAACGTGCCGCCGCCTATCGGGTCTTGCGGAGAAAGAATCCGTACAGCAAATGTAACGTGCATTGTGATTCGATATTTAGACATTTTCGCAGACAACCGTCGTGTAGTTTTGGGCCTAAGCGACACCAGCAATTGCATATAAATACCCAACAATCTAACTAGCAAAGTCATGTTGATAAGCAATATAATTTTTAAAAACTTACGTTCATTGAGTTAAACAGGGCTTATCGAGCGCAGTAATTTACTCATTAGCCAAATCGAGCCAATCAGAACTCTTCATTCATTCCGTCTCCTAAAACACACATTGCGGACGAATAAGCGTTATCCACGTTTTGTAAGTGGCTACCAAGTATAAGCGTAGGTTGTGAATAGTGGTGAGTGCTATTGGTTCTATTACTGCGTTAAGTTGTGCCGATAGTGATAATCCTTCACCCAATTCTTAAATGAATTAATCAAGCCACTTTTAAACAACTAGTAATAACGCTTGATCGTTCAAATTTTCTGAATCGATAAAAGCGTTCCGTGGTACGCCGTCAGGAACCGGCACGAGGCTAATCACGACTAACGCCCTTCCTAGAGCGTTTTAATAGTAACTATCACGAGGAAAATTATGTGTTTACTAATTTTATGTTTCTTATAATATTGTGTGTATTTACACGTCCATTTCATGTGCAGCACAACCATTACATCAATTTGTATTACTCGAATAAGAGAGTTAAAATATATTGGTGAGCGATATTACACGACATTCGTCCGAGTTACTAATTAATTTTAACAACCGAATGATGGATGCTGTTGGCAGTTAGTCCTCGAGCAATTAAATGCTGTTAAAAATTATTATTTTATGTGTATTTTTTTCAATTTAAACATTTAATTCGGCAAAGTATTTCATGATAACGTTGGAATATTCTAAAATATGAGTTGGAATATTCTAAAATATGAAATCGAGAGTATCATCGATAAATTTGTTCCCTTCCAAAAACAAGGAAAACGGTGTAGAAAGAAACACTTGTCAAAAGAGGCTAATAGAAAAATAGCGTTAAAACAAACTATGTGGAGGTTATAGGCGTACCAGAAAGGAAGAAGACTGCAAATTGCAAAGAGGCACTTAATGCAGCTACAACTGAAATCAGACAATCTAAAAGAAGCTATGAGCAAAAACTAGCATGTAACATAAAAAATGACAGCAAGAGTTTTTATGCATATGTCAGGAGTAAACAAAATGTACAAGACAAGGTTGGACCTCTAGAAGACAGTGCTGGAAATATAATATCACAGGGGTTTTTAATGGCAGAAGACCTAAATGGTTACTTCAGTTCAGTGTTTACCAAAGAAGATATTAGTTCATTACCAGTTGCTGATGCTAAATTTCAGGAGGCTAAATCTGACTATTTAGGACCGTTAGTTGTAACTCCAGAAATGGTAGCTAAGAAAATAAAGGCAATGAAGGATAATAAATCACCGGGAGTGGATGGGATTCCTCCAAAATTACTCATGGAAACAGTAGAACAAATCAGTATACCACTTGCAAGCGTATTCAACTTGTCATTAAAAGAGGGAGTTGTTCCGTTTGAATGGAAAGAAGCAAACATCATACCATTATTTAAAAAGGGTTCGAGAAATAAGTCAGAAAATTACAGACCAGTGAGTTTAACGTCAGTGATTTGTAAATTATTAGAAAGGTTAATTAAAGACCATATGGTGGACTTCCTCGTTAAGCATAAATTATTAAATTCATCTCAACATGGATTCCTTAAAGCGAGGTCATGCTTAACAAATATGTTGTTTTTTGGAAGAAATCACTAAGTGGATAGACGTGGGATCACCAGTAGATATTATCTACTTAGATTTTCAGAAAGCTTTTGACAAAGTGCCACATCAAAGATTACTACTTAAATTAAAAGCCCATGGTATCGGGGATAGCATAACTGACTGGATAGAACAATGGCTGACTGACAGAAGACAGCGAGTTGTAGTAGATGGAGAAGTTTCAAATTGGAAATCGGTTTTGACTGGGGTACCTCAAGGATCTGTATTAGGACCTATATTATTCTTAATATATATCAATGACTTGGACGACAGTATAACAAGTAACGTACTGAAATTTGCAGATGACACAAAACTGTTTAGAAAGGTTAATACTGATGGTGATAAACAACATTTACAAAACGATCTAGACAGATTAATGAAATGGTCTGAGAAATGGCAGATGTTGTTCAATTTTGGGAAATGTAAATGCCTACATACAGGACATGGGAACTTGGATGTGAACTATAAAATAGGAGATACTGTTCTGGGTACTACTGTAAAAGAAAAGGACTTATGAGTTACAATAAGCACTGATATGAAAGTTTCAGAGCAGTGTGGTATTGCAGCTTCAAAGGGTAATCAAATTCTTGGATTGATTAGAAGAAACATAACGTACAAGGGAAAAAGTTAATTATACCTCTTTATAAAGCAATAGTTAGACCTCATTTAGAATACTGTATACAAGCATGGAGACCATATCGTAAGAGGGATATAGATACGCTTGAACGCATACAGAGGAGAGCAACTAAAATGATTCCAGAACTGAGAGACCTTAGTTATGAAGAACGACTGAAGGAATGTGGTTTAACAACTCTATAGAGACAAGGAGGTTAAGAGGAGATCAGATTGAAGTTTTTAAGATATTGAATGGGTATGAAAATATTGATAGAAATATGTTTTTCTCGCTCAAGAAGGATAGCAGAACTAGAGGACATGAGGTAAAATTAGTAAAGGATCAGTGTAGATTGGACATCAGGAAGCACTCGTTCTCACAGAGGACAATAAATGAATGGAACAAATTGTCTACAGATTGTGTAACTGCTAGCAGCGTGAATATGTTTAAAAACAAGGTTGACACATATCTCAGGATGGCGGGTTATACGTAGATGAACATTGTTGGACTCTCGATAAGCCAATGGCTTCCTTGTCCACGTGCCATCTGGGCCTTTGGCTTGGATGGCAAATCTTGTTAAATCTTATTAAATGATTGCAACTTGTGTGCACGATGGTAACGTAGCATTAATATGGATTTTTGTTGTAGCAAAAAAAATTACATCAAATGATTTTGTAATCACAGATTCCAAAGCATTACAACATGATGCAGTAAGGTAGTGATCAGCTTATCCACTTTACGTGCCATAGTTCTGGGTTCAAGATATCTAGACCAGGCATTATGTAAAACCTGGCTATCAACACTGGGGATGCAAACAAACCAATGAAAATGACGTGGTGGTGAGTAAATGTGTTGTTCTGATTATTCAGTTTGTCAGTGAATGGTTGGTTCATGCTTTCAATCTATTACAATCTTGTGTGTTCGATCTTTCATTTCCAGTTATAACAAACGACCAAACTATTTACTAAGCAATTATATAATCGATCATTGATCGGTTTGGCCAAGCTGATGATTGATTATGAAAATCAAACGATTCCCATCATTATATATATAGCAGTTATCACCCTCCATGATTCAATCTAGGATCTTGGAAAAAGGGGGCCATTTTTGGACAACATTGCACCAGTGATGTGGCATGCCAGTGACTGGTTTCAATTTCATTGTTGTTTCGTTGTATTTTCGACCGGCACCTTTTCGACATGACTACTTTCCAGTTACCCCACCTAGTGTATCATTTTGTGTCCAGCAGACTGGCTTGAAATCAGCCGCAAATGGCGGAGATACATCGGCTGGAATAATGATGTTTTGTTTGCTGTGGAGTCTTGGCTATTCTGCAAAAAAAATACAGGATAGCTCCAGTTGAACAAGTGAAGGGATATTCTCGTCAGTTAATGCAGAATTACATTTTGTTAAGTTGCATCGACTAATTTTTTGTATGCCAAATGCAACATTTACATGCCCTTTTGGTGCACTCCTGCGATTTGGTTGCGCCAGTTTTTTAAATGTTGCGTCAATGGCACAAAGGCGCATCCTGACCCTCAGTACCAACCTAGGTAATGACCACCTAATTTAAAGCCTCCCGATAAGACCATCATCATTGTATGGTATCCACAACCTATATAGACTAGTCAGTTAATGGAATGTGTGGAATGCTGAAAACTAGCTAGACTTATTGCAAAAGTTACGGATATTCCAGAAGTGACCTTATTTTATTCCATTTTAAAAGATTGGACTTTGTTCTGAAACTAATTTTATGTGAATTTCACACGTACCTGGTCAAGTCAAGTCTCTGACGCTCTGAATTGCACAGATGTGATCTTTGATCCAGACACAACTAGTGGATGACAGCAGCAGCATGAAGTCAGAAACTAGATATCTGTGGGGCGTGCTCCTGGCCTGCCTCTTGGCCACTAGCATGGCCCAGTCCGATGATATACTTGAGGATGGCGAAGACGATGGAAAGGTTGAAGTGGAAGATGATTCCTCAGAGAATGAGATAAAAACTGCACAGGTGTGTACATAAAATAGGAATTGTTTATCGATTTAACACATTGATGTGCCTGTTAATCACTCAATTTATTGCGTCACGTAGCCTGCCTTGCTCTGGCAGTTGTGCTAAATTATTAGTTTTTTTCTCAATTATCTTAATATAATCAAGCTGGTGACCTGGCATCTGTATGTATGTATGTTATTCCACTACTAGACGCTTTGCATCTCAGTCACTAAACTTTCAAGGGTTCATCTACGACCCTGGGAAGGATCTAACATTTATTTTTTTGAAATTCATTACACTGTTACACTGAACTATAATTATCTATATCCTACATGTGTGATGTATTAGTGTTTAGACATTATATATTTTTTCCTTCTGATTGTTCACAAATGGATAAGCGCTGTAACAAGGTTGACAACTGTTACCATGGTGTACATGAGGAAATTGTTTTTATTAGATTGGCTTATATACTGTGGTTAACATATGTCTGTGTGTTTTGCAGGCAATTTACAAGAAGCCCATTGTCCTTGGTAAAGCACATCTGGCTGAGCCATTTGATAATGCTGATGATTTCAAGGAGAAGTAAGTGCACTACTTGTTGGTTGACACTGTCATGTTCAATAATTTCTTTACCGTTTTTTCACGTGGTTGTTAAAGTAGTAAGCTGTTTATTTTGCATTGATTTTTGATTTGTCACGACAACGGAAATTGGACCAGAATTCATCGAGGCATGCCTTGTAAATGATGGAGCTTGTGTTAGCCCGTTGGACATTCAACAGGATGAAAACGAAACATGGTTTTGTTGTGATGGCATTGCTGCTTGTAAGAATGTTTACCCATTTGGAACTTGCCGTGACAGTGCATGCATCTTGATTTTCTGGCTGTCATTACTGTTTAGGCAGTCATTTGATTATGCTGTGATTTTATGCGCATATGTATGGCCTGGTGTGATGACACTGACTGTGACTGTGGCGTCAGATTACTTGGACTGGCCAGATTCTCTATTGTCATCGATTAAAGGGAGTCTGATTCCCCTGAGATTAACCTAGATCAGTTATTTGTTATTCTTTTACTATTAATTCATTATTATTGAAAGTGATCACTATTTTGAAGGCTGTTGAATTATCTGTGTATGCAGTAGTACCACACAAGCACGTTGATAATGTATCACAATATATCATTGTCTCAGTCTGAGTGTAACTTCTCTGTGCTTCACTTTCTGCTGCTACAAATTGTGTTATTTGAAAGATAGATATTGGTACCATGTATCACCGTTGAAGAGTAAAAAAAATGGAAGTCCATTTTCATTTGCATCGTGTGGTTGGATGGATATGTGTCTATTACACTAACTTTTAACATTCAACAATGCACTTTAAATGTTTTGATTCTTCAACAACATTTATGTTGAGGAAACGAAACAATAGAAGTTCATTTTCATGTGTTAGAAGTTAATGTAATAGACAAATATCCAACCAGTCATCTGATGCAAATCAAAATGGACTTCCATTGTTTTGAATCTTCAACCGCAATATGTTGAATGTATTGTGGCCCCCCAAAAAACCAGTGAGTTGATGCAGTTATTATTGACAGACAAGGTTGTGGATCAGGTAACACTGTTGTGGCGGTTGCAGGTGGGTGAAATCTGAAGCAAAAAAGGATGGTGTAGAAGACAACATTGCTAGATACGATGGTAAGTGCCAAATACAATCGGGTGATATGCTCGTTTGTAGGCTTGGTAAATAGATGCAACATTTACCTGAATCTTATTTATTTCATTGTAGCTTTCTATACATTCTGCTCTGGAATAAGGGACATGAATACAGATTATTTGTATGCTTTAAAACATTCATTTTTCATAAAGGTGTGCCCAGTCAGTAAAGCCTAATTACTCAAAGAAGCTGTTTGTGATTATGTGCATGAAGTATAAAATATGTATTTTGTAATGTTGCATCTGTTGCTAATCATGTGCACAATACCATTAGACATGTTGACCTACTGTCAGCATGTTTTTAAGTGGCCCTGGGTTCATTTTGTGGCAATTGAAAAATAAATTTGCCAGCAAGTGTAAGGCAAGGGTGGTGTAGATGACTTGTTGGTGACACAATATTCCTTGTGCCATGTTCATTCGACACATCACCCTGTCCTTGCAGGTGAGTGGAAGCTAGAAGAACCAAAAGAAAATGCGCTCAAAGGTGACTTTGGAATCGTTCTCAAGGTATGTGTAGTGCCATTGCTGTTATTAATTGATTTCCTTATCAAGACTCTCTGATCATTGTTTCATTATGTATTATGTACATCATTCATGGGTCATATCCTCATTTCATGCATCATATCCTCGTATCGCCAGTAATGTGTACATCAACCTCTGCTGGATGCCCAGAGCACTATTTGTATTTCATATAACTAATCATCGAAGCTGCTTACACAACTATAGAACAACAACTAGAATTTAGTTTTATTTCAACTACGCCAAATTTTGCTGATATACACGCTTTGCAATCAAACATATATACACAAGTTCAAAGTATCGCGGATATGTGTCGGCTAATGAAAGATATCCTGTGCACTTGCGGTTCGAAACATCAAACAACATTAAGATTTGGCGAATCAGTGAATATTGATTGTAAAGAAAATATGACAATCCAAAATAAATGTGTCCTTACATGTAAAAAATATTGTTTTCAATTATGTACAAGTTAATTAATGTACAGGTTTTAGTTTATATTGGATATTATCCTAAATTAATTCTATAAATGTCAGACCTACTGCACTTAGATTTTGAAGTGCCAAAGGCTCATCTTATAAAAGGCATTTTCATTTTGAGTCTTGAGTACCCCAATTTTAACCAAATATATGTGCCGTTTGCTCCATACAATGAATGCCTGGTATTATAACTGGGTATATGGTTTTTGCAGCATATATTCTGTTAACAGGTAATTGAAATCATGATTGATTGCTTGGTTGAATTCTGAGCTCTCTGTTGTAGTCTCGTGCCAAGCACCATGCCATCTCGCGCCTCCTGGACAGGCCATATGAGTTTATCTCCAGTCCCCTCATTGTGCAGTAAGTGCCAGCAGTCATCACACTGAATGTAGATGGGTTACTGGTAGCTTTTGATTAAAACCCTATCTCAGGTTGGACGGGCTATAAACACTGATTTTTAACCAAATTGCAGTGAGGTAGTGCCCTTGCCATAACTGTTGCATCACTTGCATGATAACTGGAAATAGTTGTGTGAGTTCACTGACGTTCAGGCTTGGTTGCCTTCAGCCAACTGTCAGCGTTGTCACTGCTGTCCTGTGTGGCTCGTCATTTCCAATGTTTCCAGTTATTATCCTGCAACTTGTGTGTGGAATGACTTAAGCTGGGTTTACATGAAGTGATGTCGTCGTCGTAACAATACGATACCGTTACATGCGACCAGATTGCAACTTGATCGTATTATGTAAACTACATGTCCCAACAATGTCACAAGAAATAGGACTGATCCTATTTTTTTGCGATGTGTTCGATATGAAATGACCTTGACCTTTTTTAATGATGCAGCCATCGCATCGTGTTCACCCAGCTTTAGTTTCTAGCAGACACATGCTGATAACCCCATCAGGTTGATATTGGTTGGAGATGTACCAAACATGCATACACAGTTGAAGTATTGGCGCCTGCTCTGTCCTTCAGATATGAGGTGAAGTTCCAGAACGGACAGGAATGCGGCGGCGGCTACATCAAGCTGCTTACCCAGACCTCCAGCTTAAACCTGGTGAGTTGTTAGTCTGTTTGCATTTTGACGGCAAAAGGTTGTGGATGTTTGGTGCTTCAGTTTTGCGTAATTATGAAGTATCATGTTTGAATGTTTTTATTGATGGTACTGGACACTCAATCCATGCATTGTCCTGATGCTTAGTAGTGAATTTCTTTTTAATTCTCCAGCTATGTGAACCTGTACGTTGTATGATATATGTTGTGTTCTGTCACCACGTTCTCTTATTTCTACTTCCTTGTGCACACAGAAAAAGTTCACAGACAAGACTCCATACACGATTATGTTTGGCCCCGACAAGTGTGGCAACGACAACAAGGTCAGTAGCAATCTCAACAGCTTTCCTTCATCTTATTTTCAGTTCACATAATGTTAAGCATAATGATGAATGTATTTGCTAAGTCTAAATATTGCATCATACACAGGTTTTATAGTGTTTTGCATTTGAATTCATCATAGGTTTGGTTATGCTCATTAGTTCAGTGTAAAAATCCTGGTGCACATTTTCTTACAAGTTTAGTGCACGTCCCTTTGTTTCTCAAACTTTCTCGTGAGTAGAGCAGCTGGACTAGAGAACTTGATAGTCTGTAGAAGTTTATTAATAGTTGTGTACAATTGTTTGCAATGCTGTGTGCGTTTTCTATACTTGTTCCAAGTTGTGTAAATCATCCACTGATCAGTTCAATATAATGTTCTGAAGGGTGCTACATACACAAAGACGGCAGATAACGGTTTATGTAACTTGGTGCAAATGTAGAAAAAAGCATAGTGTTGTGAACAATCTATGAAGGGTGATAGTGGGGTGAATAAAAAAAGTATGGAGCCTTCCTGGGATCATAGATGAAAGTTTGGCGCAAAATGTCTAGGAGGGGTAGCATAGCATATATACTCTAGTTCAATTATAGTAAGATTGGACCTGTAGATCAGTAGTAGCAATCCAATATTTTCTATTTTTGTTTCCAGCTTCACTTCATCTTCCGACATAAGAATCCAGTCACTGGGCAGTATGAGGTAAGAGCTCATTCTCTCGAAGTTCATTGACAGTGGACCCCAATCAGTTGGCCCCCTTTCTGTAGTAAAGTTCAGAGAGTAGATACATTGAACCGTGATGTGTAAAGTTTGTCACTGTACTGTGTCTATTCCTCGAGCCTGCTTTGTGAATGACACAAATGTTTTGAACGGTTTTTGATCAGCCCTGTCATCAGCATAAGTGGGAGGGGCGATGGTTCATTTTTATTAACAGCCAGCAGTTCTTATTCAGTCTATGTTTGACTGTTGGGTTGTAGGTTAATTGCATTTTGGGGATATGAATATAGGCCAGGCTTAAATTTTCCCGGGAGCCTGAGACTCCTAGTTTCACCCCCTGGTAGGAGACTGTGAGTCTCTACATTAGAAGACGATGAATCCAGTGTTAAACTGGCCCGTATCAACAGTCAATGAGCGGTCACACTTGCATTTTCTTTTTCAAAAATGTACATGATCCGACATGGTCACAGCCATCTTAGATGTTGGGCCATGAGGTTGATATGACGATGGCACACGCAGTGCACTAGGTTGTTGAAACAGCATGGACTCCCAAATTTGTCTTCAGACTCCCAAACATGAGCAGAATGGGAATCCATTAGACTGCTTGTTATTCTTTACATAACTCTATATACACGCACATACACATAATGTTTACTGTGTTGATTTACTTACCTTGCATTTTGGGGATATGAATATACATACACATAATGTTTACTGTGTTGATTTACTTACCTTGGTGTTTGAGTCATTTGGATTCAACACAATAAAGCTGTAGGGTGCCTGACCCATCTGTAATGCCTTGATGTTGAAAGCTAATATATTCAAAACATAACTCGCTCTATTACAGGAGAAACATGCCAAGAAGCCAACAGCTGGCCTCGATACATACTTCAGTGACAAGAAGACACATCTATACACCCTTGGTAACTAAACATTTGGCTCTAGTTGCTGTAGAGACAGTGTCCATCAGTCATGTATTAAAGGTCCTTTCACAATTACATTTTTTTGCTTATCTCGTTTCAGATTCATTTTGTGAAAAATCTTACCTATCTAGAATCGAGTTGCCAGCTTGTTGGTGCAAATATGTTATTTTGAATTGATGAAATCATTAAATTATTTTTGACTGGATCTGGTTCTATGTTCTGTAACGCAATTTAACGATCAAAGTCAATTGTTTTAATGATTTTCTGACTACGTACATTATTTAGAATATTTGCGCATGCGTACGTGCACACACACGAAGTTGAACAACAACAAACCTTATTTGCAATGGCCTAAATCAGTTGAGGGGGAGTTTTAATGTATGTATCATAATATGTTTGTTGATATAATCAGGCTAAATCAGTTGCGGGGGAGTTTTAATGTATGTATCATAATATGTTTGTTGATATAATCAGGCTAAATCAGTTGAGGGGGAGTTTTAATGTATGTATCATAATATGTTTGTTGATATAATCAGGCTAAATCAGTTGCGGGGGAGTTTTAATGTATGTATCACAATATGTTTGTTGATATAATCAAGATAAATCAGTTGTGGGGGAGTTTTGACGTTGTATGTTTTACAGTATGTCCGTTGATATAAAATGAGAATATTGAGACGAAGATCTTATGCTCACATAGGTGTTTTCTCGATTGAGCAGAAACTATATCATTGCCTTGGCATTCCATGTGGCTTGAGACCCCACTTAGTGGCCCATCCATTTACTGCGGAGATTTCACACATCACTGGGAATGTTTTACATTTGTAGCGTTGTTGCATTCCTTTGACTGGAAAGATCTTATATGCATTGGTTCTTGGTTGCAGTGGTCGACCCAGAGAACACGTTTGAAGTATTTGTTGACCAGACCTTGGTCAACTCTGGTAGTCTCCTGCAAGACTTCGAGTGAGTGTCTTGTGTTATCATGATGTGAATACGTAGTTTCACATTACAAATGGGTTATGCCAATCTGCAGGATATATATGCAAGCAGTTCCAAAGCTGTGCCTCATCATTCAAATGTAAACTTTATTGCCTCTATTATTATTAAGCATTTTTATTTTGCAGGCCTTCAGTGAACCCTTCAAAAGAAGTTGTTGATCCTACCGACGTGAAACCCGAAGATTGGGATGAGAGGGAGAAGTGAGTATTTCATTCTGTTGCATCGTGTCAGACTCAGTTTTGTTGGGTGTTATAGAATCCACATATCCAGTTAGTTTCTCTTTGTAAATATTATAGCAGGGTTCCATTTCAATGCTTTGAAGACTTTTTTAATAGCTCCACTACCAAGAGAAGTGAGAATGACCCCTAATAAAATCACAACAATTATGTTTTTTTTTAGAATTTGTAACTATGTGATTAACTTTTCTAATTTGTGACAGTGATAAGACTGTCATCTGTTCATCACACCTAACACAAACCACCCCAGCTGTTATCCATTTCCAGTTCTCTTATCAGCAGCCTTCTCCCTCCGCCTATCTTCCTTGGCCTTTCTTACGCAGCCTCTTTACGCAGTTCTCCCATCTTAGTTGCAGTCTTCCCCTTTTCCTATGGCCTAGGCGTTTCATCGCCTGTGCTCTTAGGTAGTCGGCCCTCCTCCATCTGCACCAAGTGACCTGCCCACGTCATCCCGCTTCTTACTATTCATCCTATTAAGGCTAGACAGTACACAGGAATATTTATATTTTTAAAAGTTCATAAATCTCACCAGAAATTAATTGTATCAAGTTACTCTATTGAAATTAAGCATATTTCATGATTTTTATTTTCGTCTTCAAATATTTTAACCTGGGAGGGGGTAATAATCTCTCTTTTTTATGGCAAGTTTAAATGAATAGAAAACTTAAACCCCTCAACCAATTTCTCCAATTCAAATGTTATTAGCTTCATAATGAACTATTCTAACTTTCTTTGTGTGGCCATTTGTGTATTTCATATACATTTAAAAAAAATATTTTTCTAGCCCCCCTGGAATATTACCCAACTGAGTGATCAGTATTTCAATGCACAGGAATTTAGATAGTCACCTCAATATTGCTGTGTGAAAGTGTTGTATTCATTGGGAGGTTAGTTGGAGATCTATTAATTTTTTCAAAAGAAAAATGACAACTGAGAAAACGATGTTCAAAGTTTGAACGAGGTTATTTCAAAGTTTTGTTCATACTAAGTGTTGCAAATGAGCGACATAACGGTAGCCTTAGCATCTATATACAATATCTGAATGTTGTTAAGAGTAAAGTAAAGTTTAATTAAAAGTGATACAATTACATCCTATGTAATGCTTCAATCCAGACAGTTTTCACTAATATGTGATGCCACATGCCCAAACCAGGCTCTTCTCGACAATTTGACAAAATCATTTTATTACAGATTCAAATAGAGGAGATACACAGCTTTAAAATGACACCAATATGAACAGTGTATCCTACTCCTCAGGCCCTTAGCCAGAAATAACATTTTGCCAGTCTTGAACATTCTAAAAAAACCTTAAACGTGTGAATAGCTTCTGTGGAAGTCGTTCCCATCTGTGACAGCTATTATTGGCCCAATTAAGTTTTTTCAATGGCAAGCCAATGCTGGTTGACATAGTGACAGCCATTATTGGCCCATTTTGTTTTTGCACTGGTAAAGCCTATGCAAGTTGAGCAAATGTCAAATGACAGCCATTATTAGCCGAATTAGGTTTTTTTAAAGGCAGGCCAAGTCCGATTTAACCATTATTGGCCCAATCGAGTCTTACTAGCTGTGTAGCGAGGTCGGCATTAACACCTGCAGAGTAATACTAATAGAAGAAGAGCCAACACATGAAGGTTCATGAAAAAATAACTTGAACATTTATAAACATGAAAGTAATGTTTGAAGCATCTTAAGACTTTAAGTACATGCATGCAAATATGCCCAATATGAACAAATATGATTACAATCACACTCAAAATCAAATGCTTGACACTAAAAGTAAAACAAGACAACTAATAAAAATAGAACATATAAAAACTGGGTTAAGATATGGGCAAACTATAAAAAGCTTTTCTCTAGCCTTAAAAAATTTATGCTCATTCTGTGTAAGTGTAATATATAGTACTCGTAACATACTTGGTTTTGAAAGTAATACATTGAAATATTACTTCTTTGAAAAAACAGCAACCATCCAGATTCAGTATTGCCTGGCTATTGCCAGTATTGGACAAAAAACTAGGAATTTACTACACTGAACACAGCCTAATCGTTCGTGGTTTGCCTGCCGCTTGAGTTGAGGAACCAGGAAACTGCTGTCTACATGCCGGTTATGTAAGAGAATCGGAGCACAAATCAGACTCAATTTCGAAGTTTACCACAATCGCGCTTGGCCACTGCAGAGTGCCAGCGGTGGGCGAAAATACTGTAGCGTCTCGGCTACTAGCGACAGGCACATCAACATTATATATATATGGACCTCCACCAATGTAACAAAGGATGCTGACTCGGACTGTTTATGGACAATCTCAGGAAAGCAGCTTTCATTCACGTTTACGAAAAAGGCATCAATTGTCATGAACTCTGACGTTGACATATCGCATCTTTTCACTCACTTGGCAGGTGCCATTTTGAACTTGTCCCACGACATCCGGGTCACGGAATTGTTTCTTCAAATGAGAGCGCCAATGGACAGGCACTGAAAAAGGCCACAGAAATGTGTTTCCCAACTAATGACTTACGTGATTACAATAAATAGAGATTATACGCAGTATCATTATTTTCCAATGATGTCAAGGTTAAAAATATATAGTCTTATATATCGACGGTATTCGCTATTCTGCCGCCGACAACATTCGTCGAATCACGACCGCGTGCACTAAGTCTAAGAGTCACTAAGACCGTTCAAACATTTTTATTATGAAAAATCTCATGTTGTAAAAAGAAAAACCTTGTTTTTGTATTACCCGTCGTTGTAAGACTGTATCAAACATGCTATAGAAGCATGTTTTATGAGATCAATGACAATGTCGCAATCTAGACACTGCTCAGTTCATTTGGTCCATTTCACAGCATTAATAGTTAACCCATTAGGCCCCAGGATTTTATTAAAATATGCCACCATGTTCCCAGGATTTCTGGCAAATTTTGAGCAATTTTACCTCCTTGTGTTCAGAAATCTGTAGGAAAAAAACTATTCAATATTGACAATTACAAGTTGTGTTTATTTTGAAGAGTAGTAACTTCTCCACATGCATGTATACATAGAAATAGGATATATTAATAAAATGTTAACATTTCATAACAATTTGCAAAGACAAAATAGTACATTTGTTAAAACTTTGAAAGTTGCCACTGACATTTGACAATGATCCCATGCTATAACCCTACGCAACTCAGTGAAGTAAATGTAGCGATATGTGTTAGCTTTGCACCACTGAAAACATTATCAAATTCTGACGGCTATTTTTCAGGTTACACCATATTTTATCATGACAAATATAGAAATAAAAATGTTCGAGATAGCTTGAACAAAACTGATGAAAATCAAGATTTCCGAAAGGGCAACACATGCACGTAACGAGCTGTTGTTGCAAAATGTATCCGCTATGGTGTGGCAAAATTTGGTAGCGTTTAGTTCAGTAGTTATTCGCCTGGATTTTTTTTAATAGAAGGTCCTGTATGCGGCCGGCGGCAGCCATTCCAGGACTGCACAGAGTGGCCGGCCGCGGCCGTTGTGGGGTCTAATCAGTTAAATTGTTCATGCATAAGCAACTGCATGACAACACAGTGTTGCATGGGCTACTGTTGGCAGCTGTGCTGTTGCTCCAGTGTTGGCCGTCAGTGCCATTCATCTGCTTCGACACTTCCACCGTCGATTGCTGCTGCTAAAGTCCACATTTTTGGCCGACTAATGACGTTCAGCATTACACTGACTAAGACACTTGCGCAATGCGTTCGTTTTATTCGGCAGCGGTTCTTCTGATACCAAACAAAATGGCGTATAGTGAATGAATGTGCTTGTTGTCAAGGCGTTAACATGGACTACTTTTAGCGTGTTTCATTGATTCCCATCTCTATTGGCATTTCACATTTGATGGGCCTTCTAAATTAGTGCTAACATAGTGACTTAGCGGTAACTGTGAAAAAACGATCTGTATTGTGAAGTAGATATGTCAATAAGTGGAGAAAAAAAATTCCATAAAAAATATCTTTGACACACTTCACACTGCCGTGTCTCGTCTTATGCTCAACTGTGCCCCAATCTCTTCCCACAGGTCATTTGTCACTTTGATAATGTCATTCTGTGGGCACTGTTTTTTTCGCAAAGCAAAAGCAAATCAAAACAAAGCCAAAGCTACTGTTCTTATAGAAGCAAATGTGAAGTTAATTCATTTTGCAGTTTGTGGCATGGCTTGGCCGGATGTAAAAGTTGCTGGTAATAAGTAATAATGACACTTGTTGTTGTTTCTGTAGGATTGCCGACCCAGAAGCAACAAAGCCTGAAGACTGGTGAGTGACAGGCTTGTTGTAATTGAGCCTGATAATCATGAATCATTTGTAAATTTAATTGCAGTATAAATCAGAATCTCAATAGTTGTGAGCAGATCTCTGGCTGGTTTACTGTGTTTGTTGCTCAATATATATATATATATATATATATATATATATATATATATATATATATATATATATATATATATACCTGCATGTATACATACATACATACATAAATATACACATAGTATAGGTGTGTAAAGATAAAATAAATATATATATACATATATGTGTGTCATGCGTCAGCTAATTTATTATCATATATTTAACCCACTGATTTTATCACTTATGTGTATTTATGCTCCTCTGAATGGACTTTGTTCAGATATACAACGCTATGCAAGTGTACTTTTTATTGTAAGTACTTACCTTTTACCTAATACCTGTAGGGACGAGAGTGAACCTGAGATGATTGAAGATGATGATGCCTCAATGCCCGACGGCTGGCTGGAGGATGAACCTGCCCTCGTCCCTGACCCATCGGCCGAGCGCCCCAAAGACTGGTGGGTTGTGTACTTTCTCGTCGTTCTGTGATAAAAGTTTCATTGACAGTCTATAAGCTCGTAGTTGACCTCTCGCCATTGGATCTAATCAGCCGGGGTGCTCATTTCAAGCTTTTTTTATGTGTAAGCTATATTAGGGGCATTATAAATATAAAAAATACAGTGAATTATAAAAGAAAATGTATGTACGTTGTGGGTCAAGGGTCCATTTGGATTACTAAAAATGGAAAGGTATATATATTTTTCCATTCGAAATTCTGCAATAATCGGCTTTCCATTCACTGCATTAGCAATGCGTGTACAATGCGTGTACAATGCCTCCAAGTTTTGGGATAAATGTGTGAGTGAGTGGATGCAATCCTATCCACATTTGTTTTGGATTATTTTAATTATATTTACAAAACCCCTTGGTAGATCATATTAATTACAGTGTGTCAGGAGTTAATGTGATAGACACTTATCCTACCAATCACAGGGTGCAGATCAACATGGACTTCCATTGTTTTGACTTTTCTACAGTGATATGTGGGTTTGAGGAAATTGTAAACATACTATAGTGGTTGTAGGTAGGGTGTTTACAGTGGTTGTAGGTAGGGTGTTTACAGTGGTTGTAGGTAGGGTGTTTACAGTGGTTGTAGGTAGGGTGTTTACAGTGGTTGTAGGTAGGGTGTTTGCAGTGGTTGTAGGTAGGGTGTTTACAGTGGTTGTAGGTAGGGTGTTTACTGTGGTAATATTTAGTCGCAGATTAGCGGGGTCAGACTGATAAGTCAAATTTTGACGAATATAAATATTGTTGTGTATGTGTTATCAGGGATGATGATATGGACGGCGAATGGGAACCACCAATGATCTGTGAGTAGACATTTGAATCTTTTGATTTTGTGCCAACAGATGAATGTTTGCTTACGTGTGCTAGAGGCTAGAGCACATGCGAGATTGATAAGTTAGGACCTGACCTAAGTGCGCGAGGCTAATTGCGTGCATTAATGCAATAACCCCGAAAGTACCATACAACATATTTTTGTTCGATCTTCTAAAATGTGTTTCTACTTTCACTCTAATCACTTGTATTGAGGCACAAAGTAAGTTTTTGAACATTGTATTATTAGTATCGAAAACTGAACTGCGATTTTCTCCGTTTCACTTCATTGGCACTGTCAGGTTATTGCATTGATGTGCACAATTATTTAAAACAATGAAGCAGATTTGCACCAGTGGTGAAATTTCCTACAAAACTGAGTGGTATTGTTGATTGTAATGTTTGTGTCTTTTTAACTTAAATATTGACTGGATCCAGTAAAAAATAATTTAATAGTTTGTCCAATGATTTCATCAAAACTAAATAATTTATTTGCACAAAGCTTGATTTTATTTTTCGTGAATTGAGTCTGAAATTAGAAGATAAAAAAATTAATTGCGGAAAACCTTGAAATGATCCCTGACTTGTGCCCCTGATGGACTGGTTGCCTTCCCTTGCAGCCAACCCGGCCTGTGAGTCAGTCCCAGGATGTGGGCAGTGGAAGCGACCCCAGACCAAGAACCCCAAGTTCAAGGGGGTGTGGAAAGCCACCATGATTGACAACCCTAACTACAAGGTCAGTTGAAGTCGGGTGCAGTGATGTTAAACCGGGTGGGAGAATAGGTTGTTTGTCTGGCATACATTATATTAAGGCTAGTCTCTACCAGAAAACAGCCATATGCCATATCTCTGCTAATACTGAACATATCTTAACCAAATTTGGGGTGGAATTTGGGTTCATTTGCATGTGTATTGCCATGGAAATAACTGTTTGTAGTGGTGGGGGGGTGTGACAATGAAAATTATTCCGAGCTACAAAATGTGTGTATGATTGTGCAACTGTCAAGAATCATTAGCTGGAATGTTCATTTATCAGATAAGGTAGTTTATAGCCAAGATATTTGATTTCTATGGCTGCTCTGAGATAGGATGTTCGGGTAGAGCATTTTCGCCAAACACCTTAGCTTACTGGTACTTGGCTGCCAACTCTCAATATTAAGGCACACTGTTCAAAACTGTCTTATCTGACGGGATATAGTGGTGAAAATTTCAGGTCTCTATCTTTCGTAGTTTTTCTAAAATAATTTTTGTGAACTTGACAAATATCCAAAAATTACATTTCGAGAAAATGACAAAAAAACTAAAACATAATGTAAAACATAGAAAGTATAATGGAAAATCTTCAATTAAATGTATAACAATGAATGTAACTGTACACTGGAGGTACACAATGAACAAATACAGTTATTGGCAAGATACTTTTATTTTTGCCACAACTGGTTCATAGGTCATCCATCACCATAGTGTTGGGGTTTGTGTACTCTCACTGTCTACCATGCACCAGGGTTGTACAGGTGACCCTCCTCCTCTGAGGCCGGGTCTTGTCCATCCTGTTTGCCAGCTCTGACAACTGGCAACTCGGGCTGGCCTGGGGGATGGCGGCCGCTGTTGCGTCAATGAGAACTTGTGCCCCTTGTTGAACTGCACAATTCCCATGGCAACAGCAATCTCCACTGTCTTCCTGGAATTGAAGACTGCCTTTGGTGCTCTCCTCCATATAACTGAATGCAAAGATTCGTTCGCGTTGGAGGTACCAAGGTCCCTGAATCGCTCAAAGAGTGGTATCAAACTCTAAGAAGCATCTTTCGGAAGGGGTGGGTCGAGCTTGCCTTCCTTCTTCTTCTGCTCAGGGTCCATCCCCTCAGCTGTGGCTTGCAGGAAGAGGCACCACTCTGGATCACAGTGAGAGTGGTGAGGGTCCTCGGCTGTTGATACACTATGGAAGAAGATCACCCAGATTGCATGTCGGGTTGCTTCTACATCTGGCGCGTTCTTGACGATGGCATTTCTGTAATACTGGGACCACTTCTTCATCCTTGCTGCTGTCAATTTCCCTTTTCCGCTCAGGCTGGTGGTCGCTGGTGTTGTGGCTGTCTTCTTGGCCTTACTGCGTACTTCTTTCACATGGGTGGTAGACTCCTTGATGATGGTTTCAAGGCCCTTGTACATTCTCTTGGCCTTACTGCGTACTTCTTTCACATGGGTGGTAGACTCCTTGATGATGGTTTCAAGGCCCTTGTACATTCTCTTGCTCATTTGATTGATACACTCATGTTTCTCTACAACCACTTGAGCACCAATATGGCTGTAAAGTGTTGAACGCTGATATGACTGCGTCACCATCGCCCAGGATGGTAGTGTACTGGGCATCCATCAGGTCCACTGACCTAGCCCACATGACCTTTGCAGCCTCAGTCTCCATTGCACCACTGGAGCCAGTGTGGTTGACATCACAGCTGTCTTTGTGTAGCTGCTGCCACCGTTCTTTATCATCTCCAGCGAACCTCTTCCCCAGAAGTTCACACTCAACACAGTACATGGATCTGACGGTGTAGTCAATCACAAGACCTGTCAGCACTTCAATAACGAATCCCACACCGAACGGGGAATGGAAACCTCTGGTTTTCCACGAGTCATCAAAGTTGACAGACAGCTGCAATGGCCCCTCACGTTCTCCATAGATGTCTCGGTGTACACGATGAACGATGCTGTGTGCATCATAGGCTGTTCCATACACCAGTTTCTGCTGGATTGTGCTGGAGATCCTGCTGAACGTCTTGTGATGAATGCCACCCTTGACATTCATCAGTGTTGTCATCCTCACCAAGCCAGTTTGGTGGATGCCTCCCTCACGAGCTGTCAGCGCAGCAAGGTGGTTAATCGACTGACTGATGTGCATTGTAGATTAGTCAGAGATACTGACACCTCTTCAACTGGAGCTGAAGCAGTGAACGCAGATGATTATAAAATGCACTCACACTTATATATATATATATATATATATATATATATATATATATATATATATATATATATATATATATATATATAACTAGTTATTATAACTACCTCTGATTATTTACACTCAGTGACTCACTAAAGTCTTGTGTAGTAATGTCTAATCTAAAAAATAATTAGTTGCCTAACATCTAGTTTTGTGAACCAAAACGCTTCAAAAAGTATATTTAATATAGCCATACAGTGTAACAGATGTTATTATAATAATATAACTTGCCTACATTATTGTCAAATGTGAAGCTATTAGGCCTACATCATGCAAATCACTTCTTTGTCTTCCTGGCCTTCCCAGTTAGTCATGATCGACGTTGTTTACATTGTCCATTAATGGTAATTTTAGCGTGATAAACTAAGATTTTCACCGCTACGATTGTGCACTGTATACTTACAAACTTGTCCCGTGTGGTCTTCCTGCTCCACGCTTATTCTTGCGTCTTTTTTTTCAAATGCGGTCGTTATGCGTTTTCTCTTACACGACATATTGTTTACTATTCTGCACGTCCCTGGAAGCTACGCTGATTGGTTGATGATGCTGTCATCGACATTCCGCGTGCGCTCATTAGATGCAACTATTATAATGAGCTGTAGATCGCGTAACCTTCCCTTATTTGGTCATCGGTCACATAAATTTAATTCCAGATAGAGGCTAAGCATTATAGTCTAGGCGACCAAGGGTGCTACATCTGGGTCGAGGGTAACAAGACGATATCAAATATGGTGGATTTTGGAGTCGGCATGTGCTTACAATCGAACGATCTTTTTGGAGGTTACTGGACATTTAAAAATGGCTGCAGCTCTCATTTCTTTTCTTGGAGAAAGAGGGGCGTGTCATAAGTATTTATTGTTCAAATATCGAAAAATGCTTTTATATGAAGGTGTGTTCTCACACACCTTCATGTAAAAGCATTTGTCAATCTATCAGAAAATGACAGAACGTCAAAACCAAGTTTTTGGTCATATCTTGAGGCACGGCTAGCCTTAATGTAGTAAAGTTTATACGGTGGACTACGCTGAACAGAACCAGCCATTTAGTAGAATCAAATATATTGGCTAGGAAGGAATCATTCCCTCTTCCCGCTGTATTAAAATGAGCAGGCAGGTCAATAGGATTTATTTTTGCATAGTTAGTGCAATTTTTTCCTGCCCAAACTGTAGATTGGGTCTTACTGAGTAGAAATATATTGAACTTTTTTCTGCCAGACCTCCCTGTTCTGGTAACAAACAAACAGATTATTTGGAACAAATACTGACAAATTGAGAATCAGTGCCATGCCAAGATATTATTTTTGCAGAACCACCTTCAGCATACACTCTATCACACAGCTGGCAAAAAAACATTAACAACTTCTGAAAAAAGATTTTGGCTTATGTAACTTTTGATAATCTGTTCTGCCAAACATATTTTGGGTATTTTATTTACAAAATCGGCCATGCTCTTACCACTATTTGTGTGAGCGTCCTGAATCCAATACATTTAATCATGGGTTGCCATGTTAAGGCCAGATATGGCAGCTGAATAGGGTATTTTTTTATTGAAAATTACGGCAAACTTATTTGTCCAGTAAGAAAGAGTAGGTTAAGGGGAGTAAAAAATATGTTGAACTGTTTTCATTCAGATCCCCCGTTGCCATAGTAACAAACAAGATGGCTGTCATAATGGAAAAATGTAGCATACTTTGTGCATGGTCCCCAGCCATTACTACAGCAGATAAGATCACAATTCTTTCAGTGTGATATATAGATAATTTGATATTATGCAATAGCAACCTTGCTTTTGTAATTTTAGGAAATTACATATTTTATTTTGATTTAAAAATATTGTCCTAAAAAAATCTAGTGTTTTTCATTATAAATACCTTCATATTTAATATAAGGTTATTAGTGCATGGAGAGAGTAATGCAGAATATAACGATGTAAACCTGATTGACATGACTTTAATATTACCAGAGTTGTACGGATTACAAATTTATAAAAATGCATTTTCTGTAAATGGCTGACAAAGATTGGATATCAGAATCAGAAGTAAATTTATTTGATCCGAATTGTACAATCATTCAATAATAATATATTCAGTATATAATTGTACATTATAAAATATTACCGTATACAGAGAGGATCATGGAGACTCCCACAAAGACTTATTAAAAGTCACTATCATAGGACCCACCCATTGTCGATAATGATTGGACAATGATTTCAGGAATTCTCTCGATCATAACTTTTGCTTAGATGCCATTGTTGTTTACACTCGAAATAACAGCATCGTGCATTGTGGGAGATCATGCGTCATATATGCAAATGTCCACACCATATATGGAAATATTTGGGTCACCACGCGGTCGCAAGCTTAGCATTGTGGGATGTCCAGCGAATATGCTTCAAAGGCCGGGGATGCTATCTAGACAGGCGGTTAGAGAACAGAAAGGGTAGTCTATCCATACTAAACAAGATGGTGTACGGTGAATTTACGGCAGTGTTGCTAAGGTCTAAACATCGCATATTTTTTAACTTGTTCTGTTTTGATAATCAAAACAGGATTATTATTTTATTCACAAATAAAAGTGATTTAGAGGTATGTCATTGTTATAAAAATGGACTTTATTGATAATTAACACACAAAGCTATCGGAATATGGAGGAAACACATTTTGAGTATATTTTTTCAAAATATACGTAATTTCAGCTGCTGTGTCAACAACCTACTTACTGTATCTGCTTTGTTGATATAAATTAAACCAGGCACATCAGTTATAATTACATCCAATTCATAATGGGGGAATTTTCTAGACAGCAGAACAGGAACCTAAATAACTGCTATTGGAAATTATTGTATGATATGACAGGCACTAAACAAAATCGAGACAGAAGGGGGCAATACCTAGCAGTATTTTGCTGTTTTTTTTATTTCAGTGGAATTGCTGTAATTTGCTTCATTTTTGACTGATTTGTAGGGCAAGTGGAAACCACGCAAGATTCCCAATCCTGACTACTTTGAGGATAGCGACCCATACAAGATGGCTCCAATTGTGAGTAATCAAGCTATTATCTTGCACTGCTTAAGTTGGTGAACAGAAGTTGGTGAACAATTGTACATAATTGTTCGCATAGTGTTACGGACAATTGTATGTAATAACTACAGAGGGTAATTTTGATTGTTTGAAAGGGTAATAGTGTTACGGACAATTGTATGTAATAACTACAGAGGGTAATATTGATTGTTTGAAAGGGTAATAGTGGGTTGAATTAAATAAAGTATAAGGACCCAATCTTGGGGTCGTAGATGAACCCATGAAAGTTTTGCACTGGACTGTCGATCAAGAGGGTCCCTTCTAGCTGATGAAGTAAAATACCCCAAACAAAAATCTGTTGTGCCAGTGGCCTCAATCTATAAAACACCTTCCTGCCTGGCTCTACAACAGTGGGTCATTGATCATAGTCAGTAGTGGCTTCTTACGACATCAGAATCAGACCTGTGTGGACAATGTATATGCATGTTGTGTGCACTTTCAGGGCGCTATTGGCCTGGAGCTGTGGTCGATGTCTGACGACATCGTCTTTGACAATTTCATCATCACCGACACCAAGTCTGTGGCCGACGTGTGGGCGGCTGATACTTGGGAGTTGAAGCGCCTGCAAGAAGTGTCTGGCGGTTCATCCGCGGTGAGTCCCTCTACCATAGGCGAACCCAGGTTCCCTTGATGGTTTTAAATGTCTTGTGAATTTGAATGAATTCTGTATTTCAGAATATGAAATTCCTGATATACGCAACAGAGAGAGATATGAATTTGACTGTTTAATTAAAGCCGGTTTTGTGATTATATTGGTGCAGCATGACGTGCAGTTCTGCAATAGAAATTATACCGTTTACATATTTATAAATTTATTTGAATTATATAGACGAAGCAGTTTTTTTTTATGTAGTTTTTTTATTTAAATAATATATATGCTACACTTCTGTTAATAAACTAATAATAGAACAATACATATTGATCTGTTAATGCTGAACTATGGTTTTATTATAATTTGAAGGCAAGATTGAAGAAAATGCATTGTGCTGAAAACCTGGTACATGCACTGTTTCATAACATTGTTACACTGATATGTTTTTCAATCTGGAAAATTATTAACATTTTAAAGTACTAATTCAGGGGGGTGAGGGTAAATATTGACAACTGTGTACGGTACCTAACTTTCAGTTATATTAAAAACCTTACCAACAATGATTATTCTAAAATGTAGTCCATGAAAAAATTATTAATACTCTTACTATGGATAATATGTAATTAAAAATGCTGTAAGACAAATTGTTATTTGTGTACAAATGTAGATATCAAAATATCATAAAAAAAACTACTGTAAAAAGCTGTTTTTAGAAGTGTTCTGTACTGTGGCAGTGACTTCATCGTCCTCACTGAATCACGCAGCCGATTCCACAGATGGGCTGCGGCCACAGTAAAACGGTAGTCACCATGCGTGACCATCTGCGTAGCCGTTGCAGATAACAGTAGCAAAGAAGTGGACCTGAATTGCTGTCGCAGGGTGTTTTAGCACGGCTTGTATGTTTCAGAAGAGTGTGGTGCAGGCGGTGCTGGACGCAACACATGAGCGACCGTGGCTGTGGGCCGTCCTCATTGTAGTCATACTTCTGCCCATAGTCCTCCTCATTGCCTACTGCTGTATGCCAGGCTCGTCAAAGGTAATTCATTGTGCTTGACAGGTGTGGGACTTCCTCATGACCCATTGCTGGACCATCAGCATGGTCGTCGTAGTGTTGGTCGTCCTGCTTGTAGCCTACGCCATCTGGCATCAGAAGCAGGTAACGGGGTTCGGTAGTCTGCCGCCTCGTGTTCCGACACGGCCACCGGATGTTCCTAATTCCTATGGGGCTATCCATTTATGGTTTTTTGAGACCCCCCTCAGTTGTCATGCTGGCCTGTACACCCCCTCTAAAATTATGTTCGTTTTGAGAAGAAAGAAACATTTCGCCAACTATGCATACATAAATTTTTATATCTGTTGTGCGTATGTATTGTAACAAGTAATCTGATTATTCTGATCGACAGCTAGATGAGCCAAAACGTTTTCTCTTGTAATCATTTACCCTATCCCCATGTAACGCTTACCCAGACACCTACCACCCCCTGAGCATGACATACTTTATGGATGGCCCCTGCTGGAACTCGGTTGGTTCTCTTGGGTTTCTTACTATTTGAGTTGCGGTGATTTTGTTATGTAATCATTTTCCTTTTGCCTGTGTCCCTACACAGGCACATGGGTCCTATTAAAACTTTGATCGGTTAATCTAACACAGACATCCAAGCAGTTTTGTTATTTATTTACCTCGTGTTACATTTTGTTGCTGTTCTGTTCAGTTTACATTTGTGTTTCTTGTTGCACTTTATAAATGCGTGAGGCTAGTTCATGTACTACTGCACCGCCCCGACTGATCTCCCTTTCCATTTCTCTCTATTGGCAGCCTTCGTCCTCCACTTGTCATCCTCCCCTTTTTTACAGCCGGCCCTCCACCATCTGCACCAAGTGAACTGCCCACATCGCCTGGCTTCTTACTATTCCCGTTAGCTGGACTGCGTCCTAATCTCTTTGAACGCAGCCAATTTCAAGGGAAGGGAGGCAGACTCTTAAGCAGCTAATCAGATGGCTCATGATTGATTTTGTGGGGGCCCCTATTTATGGGGGCCTGGTACGAGTACCACTTGTAGCATGATTAATCCTCGTTGTTTCACTGCCTCTGCTCTCTTTGGTAGTGGGCCCAAATCTGTCCGTACCAAGTGTCCTGCCCACATCATCCCACTTCTTATTATTCTTCCTGTTTTAGCTTAACTGCATTCCAATCTCTTCCCTCAGGTCACTCATCATCTTTCTATTCTCCCTCAATACTCCGGCCATAAGTTTAGCTGCATGCCCGGCTGACAGAAGCGTCATGGGAGGTACCGGTAAACATGTGATAGGAGCATTTCAGCAAAATGACATTCCTATGGCACTGGAATTCCTGGGGGTTCTATCACTAACAATAGGCAAGATCTGTCTCACTATAAGAACTCTCGATATAAGGAATATCCACTTAAAGGAGCATTTCACGTTCTGGCCTGCATTATGTTAGTAATCATGGATTTTTAACGAACATTGGATATGTGGAACAGTTTGGCAAGTCCCAACATGTTCCTTATTCCACTGTAGCTCTATTCATCTTCCACCTTGGTCCATTGTGGGGTGGGGCGACATCACTTTTCTGCCATTCTCCCACTCTCAGTTGTTCTCCTCTTAACACTGTGTCTTCATCTTAATTTTGGTCTTACTCTTCTCCTTCTGCCACCCTTTTCTGTTTTCTACTCTTTGTCAATCTCTCCTCACTCATCCTCTGTATGTGCACTGCCCATTGCAGTCTGCTCCCCACTACCTTCATCCTCTTCTCTTAATTCCCTGTCTACCTTCCTTCCTTTTTCTCACTGTAGCTCAGTTCTGGAGGGATACAGGTAGGTACAACAAGCTCCTTGGCATGTAGGCAGGGAGCTCTTTGGCATGTAGACAGGGAGCTCTTTGGCATGTAGGCAGGGAGCTCCTTGGCATGTAGTGATGCTGTAGAGTCAGAGCTGGTAAGTATCGAAGTACATATACTTTGTTACTTTACTTCAGTAGTTTTTTTTTCTACTTGTAATAAAGTAGATTTTTATGGATCTACTTCTACGTATAATGAAGTAGAATTATGTGTTACTTTTGTAAAGGTAATAAAGTACCGACACTTGGCATTTAATTTTTTTCGCTGCATAATTATTCCGCTGCATACAGAAACAGCATACACACTACGTGTGGAATCACCGCGTGTAAATCTGTAATATGTCTTCTGATTCGTCAATTAAAAATTTACTGCGGAGCAGGAACGCTGACCTGTATAAATTGAGTGTAGCCGATAGTTGCCATTTCTCTTTTGACTTTCTGTTCGCGCGACCTGTTTGTCGAACTGAACGCTGCTCTGCCTGCCAGTGCAGCCTGCGTGCGTCTGTTTAGTGCAGCACGCCTCATCTTTAAGCCACTGCGTGCGTGCATCTGTCTTACCAGTGTGTGGAAGTGTGTGTTTTGTTTCTACCTCAAGTAGAAATTTGTACTTTTATTCAAGTATGTTTTTTGGGGGGTACTCATACTTCTACTTGGGTAGATTTTTCAGGATCTACTTGTACTAGAAAAATGTTCTGCTTGTTACAATCCTGGGTAGAGATTTGAAACATGCGTGTTTCTTGCAGCATGCCCACTATGCCTATGTCTGTTTGTAGGATGCCCACTATGCCTATGTCTGTTTGTAGGATGCCCACTATGCCTATGTCTGTTTGTAGGATGCCCACTATGCCTATGTCTGTTTGTAGGATGCCCACTATGTCTATGTCTGTTTGCAGCATGCCCACTATGCCTATGTCTGTTTGTAGGATGCCCACTATGCCTATGTCTGTTTGTAGGATGCCCACTATGCCTATGTCTGTTTGTAGGATGCCGTCTATGTCTGTTTGTAGGATGCCCACTATGCCTATGTCTGTTTGTAGGGTGCCAACTATGCCTATGTCTGTTCGTAGGATGCCCACTATGCCTATGTCTGTTTGTAGGGTGCCCACTATGCCTATGTCTGTTTGTAGGATGCCCACTATGCCTATGTCTGTTTGTAGGGTGCCCACTGTGCCTATGTCTGTTTGTAGGATGCCCACTATGCCTATGTCTGTTTGTAGGGTGCCCACTGTGACTATGTCTGTTTGTAGGATGCCCACTATGCCTATGTCTGTTTGTAGGATGCCCACTGTGCCTATGTCTGTTTGTAGGATGCCCACTATGCCTATGTCTGTTTGTAGGATGCCCACTGTGCCTATGTCTGTTTGTAGGGTGCCCACTGTGCCTATGTCTGTTTGTAGGATGCCCACTATGCCTATGTCTGTTTGTAGGATGCCCACTATGCCTATGTCTGTTTGTAGGATGCCCACTATGCCTATGTCTGTTTGTAGGATGCCCACCATGCCTGTGTCTGTTTGTAGGATGTCCACTATGTCTATGTCTGTTTGTAGGATGCCCACCATGCCTATGTCTGTTTGTAGGGTGCCCACTATGCCTGTGTCTGTTTGTAGGATGCCCACTATGTCTATGTCTGTTTGTAGGATGCCCACTATGCCTGTGTCTGTTTGTAGGATGCCCACTATGTCTATGTCTGTTTGTAGGGTGCCCACTATGCCTGTGTCTGTTTGTAGGATGTCCACTATGTCTATGTCTGTTTGTAGGATGCCCACTGTGCCTATGTCTGTTTGTAGGGTGCCCACTATGCCTATGTCTGTTTGTAGGATGCCCACTATGTCTGTGTCTGTTTGTAGGATGCCCACTATGTCTATGTCTGTTTGTAGGGTGCCCACTATGCCTGTGTCTGTTTGTAGGATGTCCACTATGTCTATGTCTGTTTGTAGGGTGCCCACTATGCCTGTGTCTGTTTGTAGGATGTCCACTATGTCTATGTCTGTTTGTAGGATGCCCACTATGCCTATGTCTGTTTGTAGGGTGCCCACTATGCCTATGTCTGTTTGTAGGATGCCCACTATGTCTATGTCTGTTTGTAGGATGCCCACTATGTCTATGTCTGTTTGTAGGGTGCCCACTATGCCTATGTCTGTTTGTAGGATGCCCACTATGTCTATGTCTGTTTGTAGGATGCCCACTATGTCTATGTCTGTTTGTAGGATGCCCACTATGTCTATGTCTGTTTGTAGGATGCCGCTGCTGCGCATAAGAAGACTGACTCTCCCATTGCTGATGATCTCAGCGAAGAACCTGAAGAGTCTGACCTTGGGACCAACGAGGGTGGCGACATGCCGACCAGGAGGTCATCGAGAAAGACACGTGGCAAGAAGAGTGACCTTGACGCTGATCCTGTGAGTGCATATCATATTTCTATTGTTGCCTTGACACTGCATTTTGCAGCATTTTTATTTATCTACATTTCATATGCTGCATGTATCTGCTAATTGTTGGTAGAAAATTAAAACAATTATTATCGAGAATAATTTCAGTATTTAGATTTTTTCAAACTTTAATACGGCGTATTTCGTTAGGATTCATTTGAATAGAATAAAAAGCAAAATAGATTTTTGCATTAATGCAACACAAGCCAGTTACAGGATTCTTTAACAGTATCAATGTATTATTTAATAGGCTTCTTTCATTGCACTGAAGCAGTACGAATCAGCAGCAGCAGGCGCATGTGGCATTAATTTAAAAATTAAAAGGTTAAAGGGAGACAAGGCAGGTGAAATGGCTTTTTTTTTAAAGATACACAAAATGTGTTTTCATCATATAGAAAGAAAGAAATCCTATTGACCTGTCATGTCTCACCTTAACTGGATCACATTCCAATTCATCAGTAGAACACTTGACTAGTGTCTTTTGTAAAGCTGAATGTCTATGAAATCTCATGTGTTGCTGTTAACTGTAATCTCGTTGCAGAGTCTGTCTTCTTTTTATTGCAGTCATCAGAACCTGCTGAAAATACTGATGCAGATCAGTCGCCAAGAAAGTAAGTGTCCACAGAGTTTGTTGTGCATTTTGTCTAGCGCTGGAAGTAGCTTTGAGAACGCTGGAATGACCAGGTATTGTCATTGTCGTATAGCTTCGCTTCCTACAGCAACTGGGGATTCTGGGATAGCTACTGAGATGTAGTAGCGGTCTTCGTTCCTCTCCGGGCAATACAATAAAACCCACAATTGACAGGGTGGCAATCTAAGTAAAATTAAAGCGAAACAAAAGTCATAGTTTTGGGGTATGTACCTAAAAGAGATATTAAAAACTAAGCACGTGCACTTAAAATCAAGAAAATCATGCCACGGGTTTACTTTACTGGTGAACGTGTTCTAAAAGTGGGAGATTCCGGTCATTTCTCCAGTTGACTGAGAGCTGACATGTTAAGGTGGCTGGGGCGACTAGCGTGTCAGTTGATTTTTTTTTCTTCATAACATGCTAGGATATACTGAACTAAACGTCGACACCACATAAAATCACCCGGCACTAATGTCATATTTCTCTAGTCCATCTTTTAAAAATGCAGTCCTTTTGGAAATCCCCGCATTCCTGGAAAAGCGACAGTGATCACATCATCTGGTTACTGTAATGCTAGTACACATCAGTATTATATTTACCAAACTAAATCATGTACTTAAACTAGCAAATATCAGCGTTAACATAGTTTATCGTGCCTTTGACACAAACGGAAATGCTGACTTGTGACATGGTAACCCCCGTAGGATAACGGGCCAGTCAAAATGACCGTACACACACCCTGCCATATGTTTGTTAGATGACTGGTATGACCTGATACCATAGACGACAACACGTTACAAGTACAGATTCAAGGGCTATTGTGGTGGCAAATTAAGGGGACATATCAATATTACTAATGGCCGTTATGTTTTGTCAACAATACATAAAACGCCAGTGGAAAAAAATTGTCAACACAAAAACAAGCATTTGTTGAGATTGTGTTTTCATTAATAACCAGTAAATGTTGTTTAAGATATTGTTTGAGAAAAACTACAACACTCATGACGTTGCAGTTTTGCATATGCACACAACATCATACAGCAGTAAATTTACGATTGGTAAAGGGTTTGTGTCAAAAATACACTGCCACTTTAGGCTGTCATTCAACTTTTGCGTAATTCATTCACGGTGGTGTAGCAGACATAATTGGCCAAAATCTGCCGTAAAGTTATCAGTTACACTGTCATACTTATATGTATGTCATTTATTTCTTTGGGGATTTTCTCAAAACGATTAAACTTTGTTTTTAGTGGCTATTTTTTCACATTTACAAAAATTTTTAAAAACCTTGTAACATAATCAAATAAATGAAAAACTCCAATTTTTTTTCTTGTATATTACATAGCTACCGTAAGTTTCCGTGTATAATACGCCCCCATGTATAATACGCACCCTGACTTATGCTAAATTCTGATAGAATTTCTACATTACCATGTATAATACGCACCCCAACTTTTGGCATTGACCCCTGATTTCCCCGCTTCTGATAGTTTGCTTGAAGCGTGACTTACACGTGGGCCACTGTCATTTCATCATAGTTCGTGGGCGTGGCATTGACTATTCAGGTCGCTCACGTGATTCAAGAACGCCAATCATGATGCCTTGGCGCTCAGGGAGCAACACATATTTGAGTGTATTAACTCGACACTGTCCACATATTTCTGCGTTATTCCCGGTCGCATATGCTTCCCGCTCATTGATGTCATAGTACTAATGTTCCAGTAGCGCTATCCATATCCGGTCGGAGAAATTTTTGTTTCGCCCTATCACCATGTATAAAGAGAGTATAAGTATAGTATAACTACAATCTGTGAAGAAATGGTTAATTTATCTCTAAAACTTCTACTGAAACTAACCAATTCAAAACAAGCATATAATAGCCACCCCAACTACCTTAACCAGCGAGACAAATAAGTGCATGCACAGTTATACGAAAATCGGGTAACCTAGACTATTGTTATGTATTAAGGGATGCTGGCATACACAGAACCAATGCATAGTCTCAAACAAACGTGTTACTTTGTCAGAAAGAGGACTAGTTTAGTAAACAAACGCCAAAATATGTTACGTAAGTTGATTTTGGGTGCAAACAGCATTGCCATATCGTATTGGCAAATGTAGGAAAATATGTATACAAATGTATTTTCATTTGGCGAGCGAATTTTGCAAGACTGACACTTGTAACGTAGGGTGATCTAACAATATGGCACAGCCCATGAAATTAAGATGATGTGTGTACAAGGTTTTCCTAGTAAACCACTGGCGTGATATTCTCGATTGTAATTGCAAATGGTTATGTTTTAGTAACTCATATTTGTGCATAGGTCCAAAACCATGACTTTTGTTTTATTTTAAGGATGGTGATCGTTGTAACGTTTACCAAATGTTCCTGTTTATAATGTACGTCTGTTGTGTTACTGACAAAGTGGAATCTAAACATTGTGCAACAGATAAATGGAAGCAGTGTATGCTGTTGGTGATTTGATAGTAGAAAGATTTCACAGAAACACTAATTTTCCATGGCAACTAGTTTATATCAGTAACATAATTAGTTGGAACATGTGTCAGGTAAAAAGTCGGCATTGGAAGTGGCTTTGAATACCTGGAATGACCAGACAATGTCATTCTGGTATGGCCTCATTTCCTAGAGAAACTGGGGATTCTGGGATGGCTACTGAGACGTAGTGGCGGTCTTCGTTCCTCTCCATACATACTAGGCCGTTTTATCCGCAGTATTGAATCACATGCCGATTTGGGTGTTAAAATAGTTTAGAGCAGTGTTCTAGCAAACAAAATAAATAACTAACCACTTCATTTTGGGTGATGATTTTTGTTTGAAGTATGTATATACTGTTGCCAAAAGAAGTGACTTCGCCAGGATGACTGTACATTGTTGTTTGGGCTTAGTATTGCTTCCCACAGCAAATGGGGATTCTGGGATGGCTACTGAGACGTAGTGACTGTCTTCGTTCATCTCCAAACTTAGACGTGTTTCGTCTATGGTCAGACGGAGCCATGACATTTTTAAAACGATTTTCACAGCTTAGAGATTTCACAAAGGATTGTTAGTTAGCATACAGTGAATATGTTTTATTTTAATAATAATAATACTAATAATTGACTTCTATGGCGCCTATATCCTCAGGAACCTGAGCTCAGAGGCGCAACAAAACAGAATCAGTAGGCGTAATCGTAAACAAGGACGCGCAAAAGTCAGTATCAGAACGAGGGACAACCGAACATTTATGGTGGGAATGCAATTTGGAATAGATATGTCTTGAGTTTTTTTCGGAAAATAGCAATAGTTTCGGATGTTTTCAAAGCGATAGGGAGTTCATTCCAGACCCTAGGCGCAGCGACAGAGAAAGCACGTTTACCCAAGTTAAGTTTTGTTTTAGGTACAATAAGTTGTTGTGAAACTGATGATCTTAGCTGCCTAGGGATATTTGAAAGATACAGGAGACTAGCCAAGTAGAATGGTTGTTGTGTAGATAGAGCACGATATGCAAGAGTGGACAGCTTAAAATTAATGCGATAAGAAACTGGAAGCCAGTGTAACTGTTTAAGTAGTAGTGACGGTGAAAACCGAGGCGCCCTGAGAACCACACGTGAAAATATCATTTCAGGTTCATTTATAGTGTGGCATGAGGTTAGAAGATCTGTGCTGTGGCTATATCTCGGCCACTGTGTACTCAATTTGTGATTCACTAACTTCATCATGTGTTATTCACTAACTTCATTCCGGATTATTCACCATCTTCATTAGTGAATAATAAATCACCATCTTCATTCTGTGTTATTCATTAAAATCTTTGTGTATTATTCACTAACTTCACCGTGTTATTCCGTGTGTTGCAGAGGTTCACCGACCCGACGGAGGCCGCGAATACAGGAGTAGACAGTTGGGACTTCACGAGTTGCACATTATTCAACCCTTGTTGTCTTCACCGTCTTAGAGTGGTCCAGTCAATGTTCTACCTTTCTCGGTCAAGTTAGGTTCTTCTCAGTTTTATGTAAGCATTCCCAAGCCGCCATGTTTATGATAGCTGTTTGTAAAGATGTCAGACTTCATAGTTGAAGCACTGCACAAAATGTACTTGATTTGTTGCATTGATGTTATGATTATAGACGGTAGCACCTTCTCTGGGTCACTCTATATGTGTGCGAGTGCAGATTGAACTACTAACATCACTGCATATTAGATCACTGATGGAAGGTGCATTTGACGGGTCATGTTTTCGGGGTTGGGGTTCGGGGTCTTACGTGTTGAAATTGTCGACAGTGTAGGCTCTGTAAAGCGTCAACCCAGATATAGGTCGAAATTCAATTGTTGAAATGCATGATTTGATAGGTCAGAGCACCACTCCGATGTGACTGCTGCAATGTATTGCTATGCACCATTTATGATCGAAGGCGACCAGAGTCAGAGAAGCTGCTGAGTAATTAACTGTTGCTTCATTGTTGTTTTCGACTGTTGATGAGTTGTATTGGCATCAGTAGAGTAGATAGGGTGATTTTGTCAATTGAAACTCGCTTTTAGTGATGTGTGAAATGTTTGTGTGTCAATTTGTGGGTCCATTGTCGAATGTCTCTGTGTTTTGAGTTGACCTTCTGTAGTGTTGCCAGGAAGGTTGGGTGATTGTTGCCTGTTGATGCTCCGAAGTTTACCTGGTGGTTAATTGCTGTTGTGTTAGGAAATTAACGGCAAAACCATAGTTTATGTATTAACATCTTCGTTAGTTGGCAAAACTGTCTTGCAGCAGTATCTGTGTCCAGCAGATGAGGACATAATATTTCTTGTTTGTAATTTGCAAACCCCTGTACCATCATCGTTGGTAGGGAGAAACATGGGATTTGAGGGCAGATCAGGTGTAGTTTGTGTGTAAGGTAAATTTGGAGTGCATAAATTAAATGTTTTGTGGATACAATTAAGTCGGAACATGCCTATGGAAACCTTCGTATTACAGCATAAAGGCTTGAGGAACCGGTGTGTGTTGCTACGTCACTGGCTGCATGCCAGTTGTCCACTTAGAAAGTTGTACAAATTATTCGTTGTATTGCCTTATGTTTCTTCTCGTTCAGCTTTCCCAGAAATGTTTTGTGTGCCAAGATGTGGGCTAAAGGCGCATAACACCTGTGCGTGCGTTTGTGTACGATTAATCACAAAAGACAGACCTGATAGATATACTGGTGGTAAATAATCGATGGATAAAAACCATGCTTATACTGAGTTGAAATATTTCCAGCCAAATGTTCTTTTGTTGTCAAATCTTTAAGTTTTTATAGACAATTGTATGTCATTGATTTTGATTAGTGTGAGGCGTAGTTGAATCGGTGTGCCGTTGTTCCATTGTGGCAGTAAATTTTAGAAAGCAATTGTGGGATATCGAATGGTGTATGTGTGTGTGTGTGTGTGACATGTTGCAGATGCCAGAATGCTTGTTCTCTGACGGCAAAGTTGTTCATGCAGAAAGGAAAGCTACTGTTGATAATCGAGATACTGAAAGTCCAACACTAGTTTTATACAAGCTAAATGCACTTTCAAACAGTTATGATTCATTGCTCCATTCGAATTTATAAATTTATTTGTCTTTATAGGAATAAATTAATAAAAAATTTGAAAACAGTTGTATTTGTCTATGCGTTGACATTGGATAGCAGTACGAGTTTAATACGGGTTATGCAATATTGCATGGGTTCTGTATGACGAAACTAATTTGCTACGCATAATTTATTAACACAGCTGAGACAGATCTCCCAATAGACTGTAATAAACCCACTAGAGAAGAGATAAAAAAGGCAATCGCACATATCAAAAATGGGAAAGTAGCAGGCCCTGATGGTATCCCTGCAGAAGCACTAAAGGCAGATGTAAATACTTCAATAGAAATGCTGTACAGTCTTTTTGAGGAGATCTGGGAAAAAGAAGAAATTCCAGCAGAAAGGAAGGAAGGTTACCTTATCAAGATTCCCAAGAAAGGAGACCTGACCCGCTGTGATAACTACAGAGGAATCACGTTGTCAGTACCTGGGAAGATTCTAAACAGAATAATCCTAGAGAAAATGAAAGGCAAAGTGGACCAAACTGCGTGAACAGCAAGCAGGCTTCAGGCAGGACAGATCGTGTACTGACCAGATTGCAACACTGCGAATCATAGTGGAACAATCCATCGAATGGAACTCATCCCTATACATCAACTTTGTTGATTACGAGAAAGCCTTTGACAGTGTGGACAGGGAAACACTCTGGAAAGTGCTAAGACACTATGGGGTGCCCAAGAAACTAGTCAACATGATCAAAAACTCCTATGAAGGAATGTCATGCAGAGTCATTCATGAAGGTCAACTTACAAAGAACTTTGAGGTTAGGACGGGGGTGAGACAGGGATGCTTACTGTCACCATTCCTCTTCATTCTAGTCATAGACTGGGTCATGAAAACAGCAACCAAGGAGAAACGAAATGGAATCCAGTGGACGATGCTGACTCAACTTGATGACCTGGACTTTGCGGATGACCTTGCACTCCTGTCTCACAGCCATAGGCAGATGCAGGACAAAACAACAGAACTGGCATTGATTTCAGAGCAGGTTGGGTTGAAAATCAACAAAAGGAAAACAAAGATCCTGAGAACAAATGCTACTTGCGAAACACCAATCATGCTTGAGGGAGAGACACTGGATGAGGTCAAAGACTTCAGATATCTAGGCAGCATAGTGGATACGCATGGAGGGACAGAGGCTGACGTAAAGAAAAGGATCAGCAAAGCAAGGGTAGCTTTCCACCTGTTGAGAAATCTGTGGAAGTCAAAGGTAATTGGAGAAACCACAAAAATACGCTTGTTTAACACAAATGTAAAGTCTGTGTTGCTGTATGGAGCGGAAACGTGGCGAATAAACAAGACCACGCTGATAAGGATCCAGACATTTGTCAACCATTGCCTGAGAAGAATTCTCCGAATACACTGGATGGACAGGGTGAGCAACAAAGACCTCTGGGATAGAACACACCAAGCCCAAATAGAGATAGAGATCCTTAAGAGGAGATGGGGATGGCTTGGCCACACCTTGAGAAAGCCAAGCATAAACATAACCAGACAGGTCCTGACATGGAACCCCCAAGGCAAGAGAAAGAGGGGGAGACCAAAAAACACCTGGCGGCGTGACCTCGAGGCAGACATCAAGCAAACAGGGAATGGCTGGCAACAACTGGAGAGGATTGCCCAAGACAGGAGGCGCTGGAGAAATGTTGTGGATGGCCTATGCTCCAGGAGGAGTTAAGGGCCTAAGTAAGTAATTTATTAACACCACTGCGGTTATAACATAATACTGAATGCAAGCAAGGAAATAAGTGTGATGGAATTTGCCTATTGTCATCTGTTAATACACGTGGTTTACAATGAATAATACTATTTATCGTGTCCGATTGAATTGTGATTACACATAGTTTTGGAGAAATCACAAACTCTAGAATATCAATTTGCTAATATGATACCAACATACGCTGTTCTTTCAAGATATGTATTATTCAGTGCTCATGTTAGTGGTTTCCAGTGCGATACGTACATTGAGTAAATATAAATGAGAAATACCAAGTCTGAGCAATGAGGATTAGAAACACCGGACAATTTTGTTCACACCACATCGCCTAAGTTCACATGCTCAGAGATACAACTAGATTATGTGCTGTATAAGAATTGTACATTTACAAACTTTTCATGAACATAATTGGTAAACATGATATTAACGTGTGTTATATCTCTTACACTTGACACATTGCAACAAAGTAACGTGTGTTATATCTCTTACACTTGACACATTGCAACAAAGTAACGTGTGTTATATCTCTTACACTTGACACATTACAACAAAGTAACGTGTGTTATATCTCTTACACTTGATACATTGCAACAAAGTAACGTGTGCTATATCTCTTACACTTGACACATTGCAACAAAGTAACGTGTTATATCTCTTACACTTGACACATTGCAACAAAGTAACGTTTCAGCGGTGAATAATAAACTGTCCTAGTATTGTCGTTCACATATACACATTAGGGAAAACAATCAGCATATTTAGTATTTACTTATAATAAAAATAGCCACTAGTTGACTGAAGTAGAGGAATATTATGTAGGTGCATTTATAAATACCAAGACTTCAGCTGCACACACTGTTTACTGAATGTTTATTATTCAGACATGATTTTTTTAACATCTACAAGACATTGACAACTACCATAGAAATTAATATGAATAACATTCAACATATTTTCAGATTTTTACACACTGCAGTATTCATTCCATGGATGAGTAATCATGAGTGACAATCATTTTGTTGGTATAGGTCAATCAAGATTACTGATAATATCCAAAATGTGAGTACTTTTATTGTCAAGTATGCACTCGTGATAAACCAGGTAAGTGATGAAGTAGTTGGTGTTTGGCACCAGTAACTGAAAGCTGGTTTCAAAGGGTTCGTATGGTATAATATACCTAATACAAAAGATGAATTTAATTAAATGGAATAATTATACAAAAAGTACTAAAAACACTTTTTATGGGTATGAATTATTATTATGAGAACCTTTGTATGACGACGACTGCATTGTGAAACTGACCCCAAACCATTGAGTTTTAATAGAGTAATTATTTAACAAGATTTGCCATCCAAGCCAAAGGCCCAGATGGCAAGTGGACAAGGAAGCCATTGGCTTATCGAGAGTCCAACAATGTTCATCTACTTATAACCCGCCCTCCTGAGATATGTGTCAACCTTATGAATTTGATCTGCTTCTGAATCGACTTGGTCAACATAAATACCTGGAGAAATGGTAGCTATGACAAACACATCTGGGAACCACCCCAATGGTCAAGGCAATGGAATACAGATTATAAAGTTACAATGTAACAATCATAATAACGACATTCCTATGAACACAGCATCATAGTTGAGGGTTTCTTTAGGCTAATTGGTAGAACTACACCTAACTACACCATTTCGTAGTGACCAATGACCGTACGATGATTTCTGACAAAACTGTCTGGCCATTACTTAACTATGCATCTAGTCACCCAAACATTTCCTTAGAAACCCATAATTATGTTTAATCCAGCATGCTAAAACAGTGTTTGTTTTTTTCTTAACAGTCTGCTTGCATATAAAGCAAATCACATTCAACATAGAATTCAACACCACGGACAATACATAGCACTAAACAATAATGTTAGAATTACCTAATTAAGCCGATTTATGATGTACCTGACAATGGTAATGTCATTTTTAATTGTCTAAATGATATTTTAATTATATAAATGTATTCCTGGTCAACTCTTGATGAAAACCAAAATGAAAAATTCTACCACATAATTTCTGATTTTCTGGAGCACGTGATGATGAGACATTATTACATGATGAGACATTACTGTAACTGTTTTCATCATAAAGTTTGAAAAGTTGAATAAAAGATAATGGTTTCCATATGTGTTGTGCAAACTGAAGAATATTCACACTGTCTCAGTACAATTATAATCTTGTAAAATCCATTGATTCTAAGTCCTCTGATAATCTTATGATGCCCCTACACGATCTCGTGGTATTAATCGCAGTTCTGATCCGTGCTTCAAGAAAACTGTTCCTGAAATAAGACAACTGAATATATGAGAAGCGGTAAATAAATAATATAGTTTAGCAGCATCTTTTCTAATGTTCTAAACTAGATGAAACACCCTCCGCGTATGAAATGTAAACATGCACAGAAGACAAAACTAGTATGAGAGATGGGGCAATTACACAACAAATAATAATTATGATTACTGCTAAAATATTATGAGTATGATTACAAGCATGATAGTTAAAAATGAGTGTAATCGATAAGAATTATTTTTGTAAGTAATTATGATTACTAACATCATGAAACATGATTACATTCAAGAATATAAATGACTTGATGAAATACATACAATTTTATTATTGTCACCAACGTTATTCAAGACAATCAAACACAATATTACATTACAGTTACTGTACATACATTTGAGACAAAATAAACAGAACAATCATGCTTGCATTGTAGTTGGGACATGGGCAATATTTATATGGACAAGAACATTGTGATTGTATTCATCATAATGATTACTTTAGCAATGTTATTAATGATTTGGCTGTTTTGACCACAATTACCAAGATACAAACAAATTATCAATGATTACACATAATTACTATTGTTGAGTATGATTACTCCATTTCTGCAAACAAATCTGACCACACATAACTGGACGTTGACAGGTGCACCAACCTGTGACTGCAACTATGTAACAATCCTTGAGGACAGAGTGAAGGTAAAGACAGATAAAATGCCTGTGGGTTTGTATTGTCTACTTGTTTTGTCTACTTGCCTGCATTCTGAGAAGGATTAATTCCGATTCCATCGTTGGTGATAATGGCACTGGTGGCCGGGGGGACCTTGAACTGCAGCAAGAAGACAATCAGACAACATTTAAGTAATGCTCACATTATTTGTTTTGTTTTAGTTCCCCTGACATACACACCAGGGGACCAGTGGCCTTTAGTTCACAAAGACACGGGCATTCTTAATTCATACAAGAGAAGATAAGCCAAACTGGACCATCAATATAATAAATAATCTAATTAAAAAAAATAACTAGATACTGTATTTTCATTTATAATTCATGTTGGTTTGAAAATAAAAGCTCAACAAGAAATGTTATTATTAAAGGTTCTTGGAACTTCCTCCTCAAAATTTATTAATTTTGCTCGTCTCATTTCAGGGTCATTTCACGAAAAAATGTATTACCCTCTATGACATGCTAGCTCATTTGTGCAAACATGTTATTTTCAATTAAATAATTGAACAAATAAATGGTGATAAAAGAAGATAATAAGGAGCACATCAATCAAAACTTCATCGGCGAAGCTTCATTATCAATCAAAAGCTTCATTATCAATCAATTTTTGCAAATGTCTGCCAAAGATTGAAAAACGGGTTTATTACTTGAACAAGGCATACTTTATCTTTGAAACAAATTTATTTAGAGGTATGAAGTTGCTATAAAATGGATAGCAAATATACAGTTATCAAAATACGGTGAAAGCACATTTTAAGTAATAAAGAAAGCAATTTCACCCGGGATGAGTCCTGCTCGGCAACATTGAGTTAGAGATGAGCGAGGATGGGGATGTTTATAAACATATTCTGATGGTTATTAACAATTATTGTACGTCCTATACATGCACTATGTCAGAAGTGTAACATCCACATTTTTTCAACCTGGAAAATTACAAAATTTTTTAAGTACTAATTCAAGGAGGGTGGTCTGAGAATTATTATGCTTTGTATGAATAGGTAAATGTCAACAATTATGAATGGCCCCTTACAACAATTATGAACGGCCCGGTAAAGGTCTTACCTCTTCTGCTGCAAACTTGAGCACCGCAGTGAAGGGCGTCTGCTCAGGAACACTCAGGCTGAAGAGACAAACAATTTCTGATAATCAAATCTGAGTAAGATGTGGCAGCAATTGGGAGGTTGGTCTTAGAAACTGGCAGTATGTGGGCCTCAACTCCTATACTAGTGGGTGAGGGTGGTAGTAGTCCTACAGTACTCATGGCAGATCAAATATCAACTTGTTGAAACGTGGATTTGTCATTTTATAAAACGCCATTTGTGGATGTGTGCTGAATCATTTCTACTTCGTACCAATTGCTGTCTTGGTCGAAGTCCCCAGATGCAGGCTCCCTGAATTTGAGCAAGCAATATTATTGGTTAACACAGCAACTGAAAAATCAGCATTTCAACAGGTCAATCAGTCGGGGTATATATGTCAGAAGCCCCTGGTGGCGAGGATGGGGATCAAAATAGATTGACTCTCACAAACAGGTGGGTTTGGTCCCCAAAACAGGTGGGAGATAGGATGTCGAGACCCCGCCACATCCCCAATCTGAAACTTCAGAAGGGTTACAATAAGTATGGCTTCATAACTCGCGCAAAAGCAGTGAAGTTAAATTAGTCATATGAACAGACACATTGTGAACCAAATGTGAAGATTGATATAAAGAAAATACGGCGAAAACGAAAAGAAGAAAAATACAGTGCTAAATTGGTATGTAAAAAGGGAATATCATATTCATAAAAAGTATATGCGTGTTAACAGAAGGAAGGGTTTTTTAAGCACGAATTGGATAATGGTGCTAATGGAACACAAGGCAGGCAGTGAGCCGAATTAGTTAACAGGATATTTTGGAGTTTGACACCGACTCATGAGTCAAAACGAATGTCGGTGACGACAGAATCGTGGCTTCGACACGTAACGAGTCGTAGTCGACACGAAGTAGTCAACATACAATTTGTGATGTGTTACCTCCCATCAACATTTTTGCTAGGCACAGTGTGGTTAATGTGTAAATGAGAAACCATAGCCATTTCTTACACTTTGTCCGTCGCAAAACTGTAACGTATAAGCGGTGAATAACAATATGCCATTGTATTATCGCTTACATATTATACGCGTTGGGTAAACAGTCGGCATATGGTGTGTTTACTTACACTTTGTACGGTAATTTAGGGTCGGATGTCAGCGTAATCTTGAACGTTACTTTCGACCTGCAAGCATATAAACAACATAATATACACAACAATTAAAAACGATTAGATCAAACTGTAAAGAACCGATATTTGAGAAGATACTAACATCTTTGAAGCCGGCCACGCAAACGGGATGAGACTAAGTTACAGTTGCGCCACCAACCGTAGAATTAGATAATTAAAGTTATTGTGCCTTACATGTTGATCGGCAGACGGCAGTACTGTTTTCTAAATGCCCAAAATTTACTTCTTGACTAATCCAAGAGAAAACAAGAAATAAATTAACAGCTAATAATACAAATAAAATTATTTCTATCTACTCTTTAAAGAAATTACGTCACAATTTTTTGTCAAGCTAATTTAGTAGTGTAACTATTTAATCTGTTTAATTTACATTTCCTTTTTAGAAAATCGTACAGAAAAACAAAGAAAAAAACTAATAGTTAATTGGACCAAACAAAATGATTTGAATCTACATTTTAACGAAATTACGTCACAATCAGTGAAGGCATTTTGCAAGGATAATTTACTAATGTAACTATATAATATTTTACACTAACTTTTTAGACTATTCCAATAAAAAAACATGAAATATATTAATAGTTAATTGCACAATGTAACATTATTTGAATCTATATTTTTTACGAAAATCAAAATCAGTGTTGTCATTTTCCAGGCTAATTTACTATTGTAATTATTTAATCTGTTTAATTATTTTAGACTTACTTTTTTGACTAATCTAACAAAAAAACATTAAATAAATTAATATTTAATTGCACCAAGTATTTGAATAATTATACTTTTTAATGAAAATACGTCACAATTACTGACGGCATTTTGCCAGGCTTATTTAGTAATGTAGGTAATTACTTAATCTGTTTAATTTACCATTTCCCTTGAAACATGACGTGACTAAATTTTTCATTCACTTGTCATTTTATGCAATATAATATTTTGTATCTGATGACATCCGTGATAGACTAAGGGATAAAGGTGTTGTTATGTCTGTGTAACCCATGGAGTGACGGGGCTTAAGTGACTACAATTAGTACCATTTGCGTGGAAAAACTCTCCCGTTAACACAACACCAACAAGCATGCAAACACGCACGCACGCTCGCACGCACGCACGCACGCACGCTCGCACACACGCGCGGAGTTAGCTACGTGAGCTGCGTCACCTTCTACCGAATGATCTCCAGAACCGGCTACTTTATCATATTTTCTGGTCTACTTCCATTCGTGTTTCTGGTTATGCACTGTTACTGCACTCCAGCCACACTATCCCCTCGAGTTACAAACATTCCCTGTTGCCCAAACCGAGGCGGATTCATCGAATTTCGTCGTCTGGTAGTCTCGGGAAACTTTGACCCTCTGTGGACTTCATCAGCCAAATCTCTCCTCGTTTGGTCTCGTCATAACACCATCTCAACCCCACCCGGCAATGTTCAACGGAGGGCAAGAGAAGACGAGGCCGCCAGAAAAAAAACTTGCTGTACAACATAACGAATCTAAGCCAAGAGGCCCCGTCTTCTACTGCTACAACAGAATACCAGACTGGCGTAGATTCTGGAAATAGCACCCTTATGACCGTCCCGACGGTCAAGGGATGAATGAAATGACCCCAATTTAGCGGCGGGATAAATCGGGCGTTATTATTTGAGGTTTGTGAAACATCGACACAGAAGACCATATTAGATAGAAGGGCGTGTTCAGCGAATTCCATCGGTGTGGGGCAGTATACCGAAACAGCCTTTCAACAACTATTGTAAAAATAGTTGTTAATGCATCAATGAGTTTGCAGCTAGATATACGTGACTGTTACATAAAATATAAACAACATTCAATCACAATCTGGAAACGGGCCACGATATTCACATGGGGAAGTATCTTCACAAAAATATGTTGTGCGTGGTTTTAGCCGTAATCCTCGTTGAGCCCGCTGACGCATAATGAGTATTACTCTGGTTGTTTTGGCCGTCCACAGTTTCCAATCCTTCCAGTGTCCACATCACGGTTGATTTGATTATAATTTTATATTGCCATCATCGCTTCGTAAAACGTGGCCGATTTTATAGTAGGCTATTATTTAAAAAGTTGACTGTGCCGTATTACTTACTTACTTAATCCTCTTCGCTCAAACTGGAGCATATGGCGAATGCTTGTCAGGCCTTTCCAATCCTGCTTTTGAAGCCTTCACCTGTTCCTTGTCTGTCACTGCGCCTCCCAGGCAGGTAAATGTGTTGTCCTCTTCTATATATTTTCATTTCAACTCTACTTTACCTTGTTGCGTATTGTTCACCTTCAAGAGTTTTTTTTTTGTATATTTAAAGGTCCCTTCTCAATTCGAATTTTTCCCTAGTCTTAATTTTACGAAAAATCAAACCTACCTAATATCCATGCTAGCTCGTTTGTTCAACTTTTGTATGTAGTTTTTTGTGTAATCATCAGACAAACTATTAAATTATTTAACATTTGGTTAAACGTTAAGTAAAACGAAAATGGAAACGCTGAAAACCCACGAATTCACGCCCATGATCAGCCTTGACCCGCACAAAATTTACTTGAATATCCACTATTTTTAGCCTTACCAGATCTAACGACTGAAGTCAATTCTATCGGGTGTTTGTGATAGCAGGCAGATGTCATCTGCAAGGTCAAGGTCACCCAACTCTTGTGAATGTCCACTGGTTGCCATTTTGGCCCTGCTTAACGGGTGCACTCATTTCCCAGTGTATCGCTATGATTAAAATTAATGGGGATATAATGCACCCCTGTCTTACACCAGTCAAAACCCGTATAACTGATGCAACTGTTCAACGTCAATTATTAACTTTTTCGATGTATTTAAAGCAATTTATTCATATATATATATATGTGTGTGTGTGTGTGTGTGTGTGTGTGTGTGTGTGTGTGTGTGTGTGTGTGTGTGTGTGTGTGTGTGTGTGTGTGTGTGTGTGTGTGTGTGTGTGTGTGTGTGTGTGTGTGTGTGTGTGTGTGTGTGTGTGTGTGTGTGTGTGTGTGTGTGTGTGTGTGTGTGTGTGTGTGTGTGTGTGTGTGTGTGTGTGTGTGTGTGTGTGTGTGTGTGTGTGTGTGTGTGTGTGTGTGTGTGTGTGTGTGTGTGTGTGTGTGTGTGTGTGTGTGTGTGTGTGTGTGTGTGTGTGTGTGTGTGTGTGTGTGTGTGTGTGTGTGTGTGTGTGTGTGTGTGTGTGTGTGTGTGTGTGTGTGTGTGTGTGTGTGTGTGTGTGTGTGTGTGTGTGTGTGTGTGTGTGTGTGTGTGTGTGTGTGTGTGTGTGTGTGTGTGTGTGTGTGTGTGTGTGTGTGTGTGTGTGTGTGTGTGTGTGTGTGTGTGTGTGTGTGTGTGTGTGTGTGTGTGTGTGTGTGTGTGTGTGTGTGTGTGTGTGTGTGTGTGTGTGTGTGTGTGTGTGTGTGTGTGTGTGTGTGTGTGTGTGTGTGTGTGTGTGTGTGTGTGTGTGTGTGTGTGTGTGTGTGTGTGTGTGTGTGTGTGTGTGTGTGTGTGTGTGTGTGTGTGTGTGTGTGTGTGTGTGTGTGTGTGTGTGTGTGTGTGTGTGTGTGTGTGTGTGTGTGTGTGTGTGTGTGTGTGTGTGTGTGTGTGTGTGTGTGTGTGTGTGTGTGTATATACTCAGTTCTTTAGTTCTCAGAGTTATTTTAGTACACTCGTTGCCTACCATTGGTCTAGGTGGTATTATTTGTCTCAATCAATGGGCATTTGTGACCGTCTAATTTCACATAAAAAGACGAACACATGTTGCGCAGTAACACCACCTTTAAGGCTTGCGTGTTGAATGGGCCGAATTTACAATAATGTGAAGTCGTTGTTTTGTCATCGGAAAAGAGCAATACCCTTCATAAGTCGGCGAACAAGCATATCCAGTGTTATGACAAATCATCAATGGAAGCGATGATTTAACTGAACATGTGTGATAAGGGGGATACTAATACAAGATACTTTAATACTGTTGTAAAGGCAAACGCCACAAAACAGAACGCGTGAAACACCGAATTAGGTTTATTGATTATTCCATTTTAATCTGCGAATAACATGTAATGTGGATTACAAATGAACTGCGCATATTGAATTAAAGTGTTTTGCCATGAAGGTAGCATTGTGACAGAGTTCCTGCCCGCGGCGCCTCGACAAAGGACCACTTCATTTTACTGCCCAAATGAGCGTGTCATGCATTACGTCGGCAACGCTTCTAAGCAGCGGCTTTGTGTTGCGAGTGTAGCCCGCAGCGCCAGTCTTGGGGTGGTGGTTTTTGATCTTTGGTGACAATAGCAGCAAAACATTCTGCGACCGCAGAAGACGTTTTTTTCACAGGTTAATAACCTACAAAAGAAATAGTGGTCGGTCGGTCGGTCGGTCGTTCGTTCGTTCGTTCGGTCGGTCGGTCGGTCGGTCGGTCGTTCGGTCGTTCGGTCGGTCGTTCGTTCGTTCGTTCGTTCGTTCGTTCGTTCGTTCGTTCGTTCGTTCGTTCGTTCGTTCGTTCGGTCGTTCGTTCGGTCGGTCGGTCGGTCCGTTCGGTCGGTCGGTCGTTCGTTCGTTCGTTCGTTCGTTCGTTCGTTCGTTCGTTCGTTCGTTCGTTCGTTCGTTCGTTCGTTCGTTCGTTCGTTCGTTCGTTCGTTCGTTCGTTCGTTCGGTCGGTCGGTCGGTCGGTCGGTCGGTCGGTCGGTCGGTCGGTCGGTCGGTCGGTCGGTCGGTCGACAGTAACGCCAACAATTGATAGCCCGTTATAACACCACTGACACACCATCAATGAAGAAAGCCTAACAACAGCGCCAGACTGTAAATCGTTTCTCACCATTAGCATCTTGTTGCACAACAGACAATTCTTCATTGACAAATGGATTTTTTTCTAGAAATGAAATAAGATAGTTTTACACGAATGCGCAATATAGACTCCTGTGAACCCTCAAATAGCAACAAAAGTTGTAATAATAATCGTGTGAATGCAACCTTCACATTAAAGGTGTTTTGTTTTTCGCTCGTCTCGCTTCAGAATCATATCGAGTAAACTCGAACCGATCTAATATCCACTACGACATGATAGCTCGTATATGCAATTTTTGTTTTAGCTTTGGTGAAGTCATTCGACACACTATTAAATAATTTTTGACCGGGTCCGGTCATAATTTGACTAAAATGACAATGTTGCCCAACTCTACAGTAACACAGTGAAATTCACACAGTCGCACGTTGCCCGATCTAACGATCAAAGTAAATTCTACTATTAAACCGAATGCCCATATTATTAAAATTATTCTCACACTTCACATTTGAACACGAACAAACCCGATTCTCGATGGGCTAAATTATTTGAGGAGGCAGTTTTCAGCATAGACAATTCCTTGAAAAAAATCGCATATGTGAGATTAACCATCAAAATATGTGAGGAACTGAAAGGCAATATGACAAAAGGCAAAAATAATTGGCTGGAACTTGTGCAGTTGTGTCTATATATCCACAGCGTTAGGAACCTGTAATGGTTCAGATGTGTTTACATATATTCGTGCGCGCTTGGGCTGCCACACGGGGTAATTGTCTGACCCTATTATTGATATTACCGTACGTTTATACGCTGTTCGCTACTTTAATTTTACATTGTGTGTGACAGTAAAGGTATGTGGATTATGATGTTACAACTTGGAGGTGTCTGGTTGCCTGGATTTTAGTATTTTATGTGACACAAGTTTCATATTTGCCGCCCTATCGTCAATGAACTAGAATCGTCGCCATGGTGATCGTGTACACAAGCCACCGACTACGCCAACTGTGTCAGCGTTCCACGAAATCGCTCATGCGTGTCTCCAGCGCAGTCTACTATGACCTGAAGCAACTGGGCATTTGTTACGCAACACCAACACACAGAGGAACCACTGGCGGTCAGTGTCGTCTGCGAGCGCCAGAACCAATTCCACCTATTGTGACAACGACGAGGAAATCTGTTATTAAACAAACTGGTGTAAACAATGCTAACTTGATTATACTGACTTCGATGGAATCGCGTAATGGGTCTACCACTGCGCGAAGCTGCTCTGATCGATCTCTTACCAGTGCTGTGACGTGTGTGCTCCTCAACACCCGATCTGTCTGTAATAAACCAGTAACAGTTAAAGAACACATGATTGATCAAAAAGCCGATTTAATGTTTCTGACCGAAACATGGTGCAAGCCAAGCAAGAGTGCCGTTCTCAACGAGTTAACCCCGCCAGGTTACAGCTTCATTGGCGAGTGCCGTTCGTCGAAGCGTGGAGGCGGTGTCGGATTGTTATATAAGTCGGCATATAAATTCCGCAAGACTACAACCAAACGATATGACACATTTGAACATTTAGACGTTAAATCAACACAAACGTCGAGACCTGTGCGTGTTGTCATTATTTACCGACCACCTACCACCTCCGTACAGTCGTTCCTTGACGAATTCACAAAGTACGTAAACGAAATAGTTGTTACACGGCAAGACATCCTCATTGTCGGTGATTTCAATCTTCACTGTGAACTTAATAGTGCGCCTGGTGTAAAGTTATTGAATGACATTTTAGCAGAAAACAACTTAAAACAACATGTCACAGAACCCACACATATGAAGGGACACATGCTAGACTTAGTGATAACACGCTCATCCAGTTCAATCGTGTCGTCAACTACAGCGTACCCCAGTAGTATATCAGATCACTACAGTGTCGTTTTCCGTCTGTCGTCTGCTAGCCCAGTGTCTGCTCGTGCCGTGAAACAGCTGCGTGATTTTCGCGGACTTGATCTGGTTCGCCTCGAAACTGACCTTTCTTCGCGTCTTGCATCAATAGATACTACTCTAGATGTGAATACCATGGTCGGCCAGTACGAGCATGCGGTCTTATCCACTATTGACTTGCATGCCCCAGTTACTGTGAGAATGAAAGTTTGCCGACGCAAGGAACCGTGGTACAATGACGACATCCATCAAGCCAGGGCATTAAGACGTGCAAACGAGAAGAGATGGAGAACAACGAAACTCGAGGTGCATCGCCAGATTTTTGTTGAGCATCGAACAGCGGTCAACAACATGATCAAGCGAGCGAAGCGTGCTCACTACGAGTCAGTGTTGTCATCACTTGACCAGCGAACATGCTTTCGTGTGGTTAACACTCTGCTAAAGCCACCGGGAATAATTCTTCCACAATCCAGTAACACTGAAACACTGTGCAATGACTTCGCAACCTACTTTGCAGAGAAAACACAAAGAATTAGAATGCAGATACACACAAAGCTTACCAATGATGAAGAGTATTCTTGTTGTGCTATCGACTCTGGCAGCCAAAGCCAACGTTTGTCGAACGAACTCAATCGACTGCTACCTACTAGTGAAGAGGAAATGAAGAACATCATCAGCCTATGCCCATCAAAGACATGCAGCCTGGACTCTTGCCCCACTGATCTGTTGAAGAAAACAGTTGGTGTGCACATTCCTTATCTGGTGGCAATAGTGAATAACAGCTTTAAGCAAGGACTCTTTCCGATCACGTTGAGAACAGCAATAGTAAAACCACTTCTGAAATCCGACACTCTCGACAAAGACATGTTAAAGAACTACAGACCAGTGTCAAATATAGCATTCGTCGGCAAAGTCTTGGAGAAAGTGGCAGTTCGTCGTTTGCTTGACCATCTGACATTGAATGGGCTGCACGAAGAATACCAATCGGCATATAAGATGCTTCACAGTACAGAAACAGCTCTACTGCGTGTTCAGCATGACATTGCTAGTGTACTCGACAAGAATCGTGCAATGCTGTTTGTCATGCTGGACTTATCAAGTGCATTTGACACGATTGACCATGAACATTTGCTGACACTACTGCACGACGAATACGGTGTGTGTGGAATAGCGTTATCATGGTTCCGGACGTACTTGGAAGACCGCACCCACTGTGTCAAGATAGACTCAAAAACATCCGCGACTATTCCGCTACAGAGTGGTGTGCCACAGGGCTCGGTCCTTGGGCCAGTTATGTTCACTCTATACACCACCCCATTGCAGCGGATATTCAAAAGACATGGCATAAAATACCACAAGTATGCCGACGACATTCAACTATATGCGTCGTACAATCCCGCTACATCAGGCGACCAAGTGATAACTGCGAGGCGACTCGAAAACTGTATTGGGGAAGCTAGACGATGGATGGCGCTGCGCATGCTGAAACTAAACGACGAAAAAACAAAGATGATGATCTTTACATCAAAACATCATCTCAGGATGTACGGAGGCTGCTCCTTGAGAATCGGAGATGATACGGTTTCACCATCAGATCGCATAAGGAGTTTGGGAGTTCACATGGATCAACATCTGACGATGACAGATCATGTGACTGCTGTGTGTGCCGCATGTAACTACCATCTGTACAGACTGTCGTCAATACGGCACTATTTAACAACTGAAGCCGCGAAAAGCGCTGTCAATGCACTCGTCACCTCTCGCCTGGACTACTGTAACTCCCTCTTGCATAACATACCGTTATCACAGACAGCCCGGTTGCAGCGTGTCCAGAACAATGCAGCCAGGCTAATAACACGCACCAGTAAACACGACCACATCACACCAGCGTTGAAGGAGCTGCATTGGCTGCCGGTTGAGAGCCGAATCGCCTTCAAGATGTTGGTAATGACTTATAAATGCATCAATGGTTTGGCGCCGTCTTATCTTGCAGAACTTGTTCAACCACGAAAACGTGACGGACGCCTACGCCAGAACTATGCGCCAACACTGCACCAAGGCATAACAAATAAGTGTATTGGCGATTCGGCATTTGGCGCAGCAGCACCACGACTATGGAATAAATTACCTGTGAACATTCGTGCATCGGGGACACTTTCTGTGTTTAGAAAGTGTTTAAAGACATATCTTTTTATTGGACATTTTAATTAATTTAAATTGTTTTGAAATGATGGACATTGCTTTATAATTTTTTTTAATGTTATATACATTTTAATTAGTGCTTAGATTTTTATATTAATTTATATAGTTTACATAAAAAATTTTTTAGTACAGTATTAGTTTAGTTTAGTTTATATAATTTGCATACACATTTTTGTACAGTATTTATTTATTTATTTTTATATTAGTTTACATAATTTCCATATTAATGTACGTCTTTAAACCAGTGTTTAATTTGTTTAAAATTAATTTATATAATTTACATACAAAGCATTGTAAGTCTTAAAACCAAAGTTTAATTTTATTTATATAATTTACATTCCTCTTTTAGTATTGTACGTCTTAAAACCAGTGTTCATATATATATATTTTTAATAAGGTACATTTTATCTATTTATATTTATTAATATACATTTGTACAGCGCATCGATCCGCCATGCGGGAATTAGCGCTATAGAAAAAATATTATTATTATTATTATTATTGATGTGCACTGTGTATTGTATTATTTATTTAACATGTTTATGTGTAATGTGCATTGCATTATTTATTAAACATGTTACAAGAGGTGTGATTATTTGAAAAAAACAAATGTAAAGCCTTATTTTTTAACACCATATGCAACACTTCGTGCCACACACCGACTAAAAACAGTTGAAATGTTGGTAAAATAAATATTTATGCAAACGCCGAAACAACTATTAGGCGGTACTTCACACTCGGATTAAGAAATATTAGAGTACATGCATATTGCGCTTAATGATACACATTAGACATATTAAATAATGAATGAAATGCGTCTGTGCCAAATCTGACGAGTGCCAATCAAAGCAGCGGTTATGATGCACAGTCACTAGTGATTCACTTTTTTTTTAGATAATGTAGTTGCGTGCAAGGCCCAGATCACGTGTTGACCCAACCCTAAACATTAAAAGCAGTAGTTTTCTCAGTTTTAGTAGCATAAACGTTTTTGTTTGAATAAAACACCAGTGCGTTATATTCAATTATTCAATTGTTAGAATGAAGTTTTTGTGCTGAACAAGTGCAATCCTTAATTCAGTACGAGTTTGACAAGAAGACAGACGCACGGGAGGTGAATATTCAGCCATAGTTGAGATAAAAAGCAAGACATAATTTTCGTTAAGATCACACCAGGGCAAAACTGCGAAAAACTATTTTCCGCAGTTTTATGTTAAGAATTGTTCAAAGTAAGCTTTATGTAAAGTTGATGCATAAAAACAAAAACGATGTAGTGTCGTGCAACAATTAGGAAGCCATTTTAGGCCAATTTTCCGACTTTAATTGCTCTTGCACGCAACTTCTAAATACAGTGTACGTGCAACTAGATGCACAACTCTCAAATACAGTGCACGTGTAACTAGATGCACAAATCACAAATACAGCGTACGGGTAATTACATGCACAACTCTCAGATACAGTGTACTTGCAAGTACAATTAAATGCGCAATTCCCAAAATACGGTGTACGTGCAACTGGATGCACAACTGCCAAATAGAGTGTACGTGCAACTAGATGCACAACTCCCAAATACAGTGTACGTGCAACTAGATGCGTAACTTCCAAATACAATGTAAGTGCTATTAGATGCACAACTCCCAAATACAGTATACGTGCAAGTAGATGCACAACTCCCAAATACAGTGTACGTGCAACTAGATGCACAACTCCAAAATACAATGTACGTGCAACTAGATGCGCGTAACTCCCAAATAGAGTGTACGTGCAACTAGATGCACAACTCCCAAATTCAGTGTACGTGCAACTAGATGCGCAACTCCCTAATACAGTGTACGTGCAACTAAATGTACAATTCCAAAATACCACACCCAAATACAGTATACGTGTTCCAAATACAGAAGAAACTGCCTGTGCATGTTCTTTAACATAAACCTATCACGAAGAAAAAGACACAATTAAAGCATTTTTTTATTTATTTAACGCACTTAATTATGCAAAATATCGAGAGTCCCCCTGGTGGACGGATGTACACTTACAGTGTGCAGCGGAAAATGCACGCTCGTCATAATTGCGAATCCGTGCTGTATTATATGTGAAAGATTATTTTCTGTGCAAAAAGTTGTACTGCACACCTCTAGAACCACACGTTGTTACAATACTTTTTATATGCTTTTAAAAATTAATGGAATGGTTTATTGGATGACACAAATTACACAGCTTTAAGTGGATATTTTATGGTCGAACGGATTTCGATAATTAACTTTCATATTGACAAATCTACACACGTTGCTGTATAATGGCTTCGATGTTTCCGGACGCACGACACGCATTGTACATGACAGTAGACGTAGTCACTCAAAGGGAGATATACACCTGTTGGATTATTTTACGTGGCAGTCTTTGTATTGTATGTATTGTTTTATGCAGTTATCCGTGCCGTCTGTCGGATTCCTGAATGCAAGGCGGCGCATCTGTCGGCCTATTTGGAGATGGAGAGCAGCCAACGCGCATTGCTGCATTTCGCAGAAATCAATCGACTCGCCTCGGGCTATCGGTCAATTGGCCGATCAAGAAGCCCGCCATATGTTCCGCCTGATGCGTCCAACTTCCGTCGCAGTTCCCAAGGGGTTGTTTCAACCCCAAACCCGGGTACGGTCGACCAGCGCGGAGTTCGGAATCGATCAGTCGCAAGCGAAAAGCAGAGACTGCTGACGCGGAGTGTTCGACACGCGCCGCTAACTGAGAGTGCAGCCGCGTGGAACAACTGTTATTCCCCGGCGTCTGTCCATATTGTCCGCGTTGTCGCCTGCTGGCTGCCGTCTGATCCGTCGCCACGGATCAGCGTCTGTTTTTGTCGCGCACTTTAACGCTTCGTCCCGCGGGAATAATCATCGGATATGGTTTTGAGTTATAATATTTTATTTATGATCTCTCATGCCCCCTGCTATCAACATTCAACCTAACAACAGCAAGTCGCAGTAAGGCGGATTACTGATAGGCCGTTTACAAAATTGAATAATAATGCTAATACCGTCACTTTAAGAGGCTACGCAAATCTCCAGCACACTCTTGGAAACTTTAAAAATGAGGCGGTGGGCTATGATTTACATTATATTGTCATAGTAACATTTCAAGTCGTCGCTTATCAATACATCCTATGGGTGATAATAGCACATTAAGCCTGGTTCAAACAGAACAACTAGGACGGAAATTAAGCCTTAGCTGCATATCACCAAACACGGACAAGATTAATGATGTTGCTGAATATCGTTAATGGTTATGATGATACGCACACAAAACATAATGAATATGCATTTTAATCTCAGCTACCAACAATTTCCATGCCAATGAGTATTTTTACAGTTCTTGACCGACGGACACGTCTGAGAAATTCGACGACGTCCTCTTTATCCAATACTGATGAGTACTTCTAGTGTCGTTCAGCATGATTAACTGCATCTGGTGTCGACACGCGCGGCTGATTTCGGCAGCGTTGACAAGGACATCAACGAGTTTGCGATTGTTGTCGGGGCAGATCGTACCCGATACCATCGCGTCGACAGCTATAATCAGTCGAAATCAATTAGACAGATAAGAGCCGAACGTTACGGTTGACTGAACGTTGGAACCGGCGTACCGCTAAGCGACAATGACAGTTATCCGGTGTGGCGAAGCGTGCACAATTGGTTGCGCAGGTGCGTGCGCATGTACGCCCACAAGAGAAAATAAATAAAGCACTTACATACGCGTATATCCACGTGCACGTTATATATCCAAGTGCAAATGTAAGCTTAATATTTCTTGTCTGAAACATGATTGTTTGAGCGTGCAAAGTTTACCCTTCTTCTTATCTTTAGTTATACAATCATTATTTATGGTGTTTTAAAACAGTATTGTTTTGCCTAAGTGCTGTCGGCACATTGCCTCGAACTGTTTTGCTTTGCGCCTAACATATAATCTTATGAATACGATTCTTCATCACCTACCTACATTCGATTAAATGAATTGTGCTGCGTGCGATCACCTATGAACCAACGAAACTTATATTGGCCGATGAATACACGCGATGCCACGTATACATATTTACGTACACTTATTTAACATAAACCAATAATCATTGGCGATAATATGTATTCTAGTCATACTTTATTATGATTAATTAACTAATGTAATAATCGCAAGACGTCTTGGCTACAAATGTGCCAAGTAGTATATAATTATATATGGATTATATTCAGACATTAAAGGTCAACCACTCCGACGTCCACAACAGTTGTCCCATTTTGTTGTACATTTCCTTTCGCTGATCATCATGGTCATCACCATCACCACCGTCATCATCCTCATCCTCATCATCCTCGTCATCATCATCATCATCATCATTATCACCACCGTAATCATCATTATCATCATCATCATCATCATCATCGTGTGGTGCCAATTCCTCTCGGAAAGAGATATTATTCATCATCCAATCTACATCGTGCGTTGTCACAAAATAAACTCATAAACTTTAAAATGGTATGTTTGGCGATGATCATTTTGCTTATTGGCGACGAACAATTTAAATAACAATTAAAATAAATGTACAATTGTACATGTTATTTTTGCGAACATCCGATATAACTTTGCATTCGTATTTTATTCAGTAACGTATTTCCCATTCTCTCAATAAATCAAACAAAACATAGTGTACGTCCATTTTTCCCAACCAATTTTAACATTTCCTGTGATGTCGACAAATCATAAAGTCATTGCGACATGTTTGCTGTCAGCATAATCCCCGCCTAATCCGTTGACATTTAGAACCAGCCACCTGTTTCTCTGGTTACATACAATATAGCTTTCTTTGACTAATGTCACCAGTTATTCTAATGAGTTCATATTGAATGAGTTTTGGCTTGGTCAGATTCCAAATATTTCAGCAATATAATACTACAGCTATTATTGTCATATCCAAACAATTGCGTTACATGTACAGGCTGTCGCCTATCTTATCAAGACAACTCCCTCAGTTCGACCGAGAAAGACAACCTGGTAAGATGAAGTCATCGTAGACGTGTGAAAGCTCGTAGTTCCCATAATCTCAGTTGATCGCTGCCTCTGTCTTCCTTGTTCGTATCGCTTCTTCCACGTATCGCTTCTTCCACATGGAGTCAAACAGAAGGAGAAGATTTCTTCTCTGTGGCTCCTTTTGTGTGGTCTGGTTACCTGTTGCTAGGTTACCTGTTGCTAGGTTACATGTTGCTAGTTGACTCTCACCGTGTCTTTCCGCTCGTCGTGTGTTGTTCTCTTGGTTCGTTCTCCATATCTTACTTGTGTTCTTCAAAGCTGTTTTAAAACAATCTCCCTCTACCACTCGTTCTGAGGAAACCATCTTGATAAGATAGGCGAAATCTCTACTATTAGGTAGAAAATATTTGGTTATGATAATAAACTCTGGTATTATAAAATAAAACTGTCCTGAAGAATATGTAACAATTTCAGGAGCATGTGTTGATGACAACACAAGATAGTCTTCTGTCTACTTCTGGCGTCAAGGGGATCGTTAACTGCAGAGGGATTATGTTTGTCTCACGCCAGTTTTAATTCGTTGATCTTAATATTATTCATCATCCAACCTACATCGTGCGTTGTCACAAAATAAACTCATAAACTTTAAAATTGTATGTTTGGCGATGATCAATTTGCTTATTGGCGACGAACAATTTAAATAACAATTATCCATATTTAATTTAAATAACAATTATCCATATTTCTTGTGGCTCGGAACCCTAAGGTAATGGAATTTTGTTTCTGGTTCGCAACAAGTTCGCCAACTGGCTCAGTTGCTTTCTTCTTTTTATGAAAGAACTATTTAAAACCCCATCTTGAAACTAATTTACCCTATCGCGAATCCTGTTCATGTATGTCCAAATATGTAATGTGTGAATAGTTTAAGTAAAAACCTCAGTCGATATTACACCTCTTTTTTATTCCGAGACTATACCATTGGAATGCTTAAGTGTGTTGCATCCAGGCTTTGTACCTGGTATTATTATCAGCTAAGCTTGTGATTATACGGAAGGCATGATGCATGATGCATGATGCATGATGATGCATGATGATGATGATGATGATGATGTTGATGATGATGATGATGATGATGATGATGATGATGCATGATGCAAACGGTGCCTTCCTGATGACAATGAAGCACACATACAGCTGCAGTACATTTGGCGCAACGGATGATATAAATTTATTAACTAAACCACTTTTTAAATACGTTATGGTGTTGATAGTGTAATATAACATTACAGTTAGAAATAAATCAAAACTTGGTATCTGCGTAAATTAAACAATGCAGGCTTCGCGTGTGTAAAACACTACCACAATTACTGCAATCATCCAGTATCGGGTAACGCGTTGATATCGGTAGATGGCGCCAACTGTCGCGATCGCTGTAATTTGACTGTTTACCGTAAATTACCGTAAATTACAGAAATAGCGTCGCCGGGCCGGACTAACGAGCGGCGAAATTGACATGAGCGGCAACAACAAAGACAGCGGATAACACGACGCGCGTGCTCAGCTGCGTGCGGACGTCGTGACAGGACATAGTTATGATGACACGTCGGGTGGTCGTCGTCACGCGAGTGACATTTGACGAAGGCTGTCACTGTTAACTCGTCATTCGCTGACATCAGAGACGCAGCGCTCGAGCGCAACGACGCGACTCGGTAACGGGGAAGTTCTCCACAGCGTTGGGGGTGAAAACTCGCTTCCCAACCCATAGATGTCAACATTGCCGCCATAGGACGGGAAACACCGCTTTTCTGGTTTTTGGACGAAATGTCCTGCTTTTAAAAAAAATTTAAAAACAAAATAAAGTTCGCGGTAACATCGATCTTTCAAATAATAGCATACGCGAACGAGAACGGCACATCAAAATGGCGATCCGTAAAACACGTTGAAAAACGACGAAAAAAGCGAAAATCGACGCAGGTTGGGTTGATGAGGAAGTGTCCCGCTGTTCACGAGCTCACGTTGACACAACGTTGACACAACATTGACACAACGTTGACTCAACGTTGACACAACATTGACACAACGTTGACACAACGTTGACACAACGTAGACACAACGTTGACACATATTGTTTATTATGTCCAGTTAAAACGACACGGGTCTTGATTTGGCAAAATCTACATTCTTGTGACATGATCAGGTGAGCAGTTGCATTTATAATAAATGCATATGTCCGTTATTTTCTGAAAGTGTGGAAATTCACGAGGTAAGTTGTGCCGATCGTTAAAACCAGCATGAGTTGTCGATCGCCAAACCTATTACGAAGTTGAACAGAAGTTTCGCGGATCATATCCGGGTTACTCATGATATCTTTTGTTTCGATGCTTCGCATTTTCTGTGGTATTGGTAAACGAAAAACAGGATTTTCTTAATACGTATGGCGTTCGGATATATGCTAGATATATGTACACATTATGTTTCAAAGTGTTGTTAACTTGGCCACTTCAGCAACGTGCATAAACACTGATATGTTCATATCATGGGTCGGTCCTTCCATCCTCCCCAAATATAAGCTTCTGCCCAGTATAACCCTCATTCACTCCTTCCAACCCTCTCTCTTTATGCCCCCCTTCCTCCCACATACTACTATGGACGCGTGGAAATAGCAGTTAAAAACTGTCAAGCATACACGCTCGGACCCATGCACCCGCATGCACGCACGCACGCACGCACGCACGCACGCACGCACGCACGCACGCACGCACGCACGCACGCACGCACGCACGCACGCACGCACGCACGCACGCACGCACGCACGCAGCAATCACTCGCACGCACGCAATCATTCGCACACAAACATACGCAAACGCACACATGCTTTGAACCGTCCCAAGGACCGGATATCGCGCTATATAAGAACGCACCTTTGACTTTGACACACACGCAGACACACACACCCGCTCGCGCGTGCACGCATGAATGCACGCGCACACATACGCACACGCGCTCGCAAACGCATGCACGCCCCCCCCCTCACACACACACCGAAGCACTTACATTTCCAATGCTAACCGTTGCTTATTTTAAGCCGAGACGGCCAGTGGGATCAAAGACCAGCCTCTGTGGATTATATCCTAATCCAGTATCATTGGATACACGAAGCTATCTGTCGAGAAAATTAATTAAGACACGTGTTTCGGTCACTTTGATACAGCTGATCGACGGAAAGTAGGATTACACTGTACTTTTGTGGTTGGAACATCGAACTCTCAATCCAGAGAAGAGGGTTTCGAATCCTCCTGCCGCCGTTTCGAAGCTTATCCAGTTTCGTTCACTCCACGTTACCCCAGTTCGCTCAGCTGTATAAATGAGTGACTGGCTATAGACAGTGCACAGTGAGTAGTGTTTGCGTTTTAACTGCAGGGTGGCTGAAAGTTTCCAAGAGAAATAGAGTTACTGTTGGAACGTGGTAAAGCGCCTTAAGTAGGCCCACCAACTGGATACCGCGCGATATAAGACCTCATCTTTACATTTTTCCCGTTGTTCTGTTTGATTAGTCTAAATACCAACGCACTGGCATCAAGTACCAGTTATTATAGATATTAGTGCACGGGCCGGGCTTTAGGTCCAAGCCCGGCCCGCAGCCCTCTACATAATTTCGCGGGCCGGGCCGGGCCGGGCCGGGCCGGGCCTGGGTTGAAAACAATTTAAACACATCGGGTTTGGCCCGGGCCTGGGCCTAGTGTAAGCGGGCCGGGCCGGGTTTGGGCTGGGCCTGGGCATAATAAAAACATGCATACAAAACACAGATTATTAATTTTATTATTAATAAAAACGGATTATAAATTGTAATTCCGGTTAATGAATGCTTAAATGTATTTCTTTAGTATTATATAGTTGCAAATTGAGACCTTGCATGGAATTATGAATGCCACTAGTGCTTTGTACATTGGAATGCAGTTTAACCTCTTCAACAATGGGACTTCCTATGGTATCATTTTAATAATGTGCATTCTTTTAATAGACATTTCATATAAAATATATGCATAGTCGCATGCCCATATCTTTGTAGTAATTCCTTAAACATGTACTGGCTTTCAAAGACACTGTGACTGGAGTAGACTCTGTAAACTGCATATTTTTGGCATGAATGTACCCTTTTGCATATATCTAATGGCCCCATATCAGGCCACTTAAGTTCACCTGGCTGGAAGCAGCCAGCCCCAAATGTTTACTTTAGACACATTTGCAGAGGCGATCAAACCATGATTAACCATCAAATTATCACCCTTTGACCAAACCAGTGGACATTCTATTGTCTAGGTCTTCCCTCCAAATATTGCCCGCCTGAATTACCAGCCCACTGGCCACTGTCCACTGCCCACTACCCAGTAGTGCCAATACCCACCCCAGTTGGTAATTGGTATTTTTCAATTGTGTTAACTAGTGTCTACAGTTCAGTGTCTACACTTTCCCCAGTACTGACTCATTCACAGTTGTACTAATTCGCACATGTCTTAACCTGATCTGTCTCGGGCTAGTGACTGCAGACCTGCTGGAAATGCCACTGGGTGTCAGTGCCAGTGGGTGACATAGTAGTAGCTAGTACTAGCTACTAGCTACTAGCTAGACACTACTAAACAACAACTGACATACGTATTTCAGTAGTAAACATACTATGTTCATATATTATTTTTTATGTAATAAAACAATAAGTATGTTTTTACTGTTTATTTGTGTTTGGTCTTTCTTATAAGATTATAGGTTTATCTTCTCTAAACTTAGCGGGCCGCGGGCTTGCGGGCCGAGGGCTTACTCGTCTTTGGGACGCGGGAATGGGCCGGGTATGGGCCTGAAACTTGCGAGCCTGGCCGGGCGTGGGCCAAACATTAACGATCTGGGTCGGGCGTGGGCAGGGCCTGGGCCTAAATTCTAGTTTGCGGGCCTGGGCCGGGCCGGGCTTGAAAATTTGTTGCTGGCCTGGGCCGGGCCTGGACTCTAACTGTTAATTGCGGGCCGGGCTTGGGCTCAAATTATAGGCCCGCGCAGGGATAGATAGATTGATAGATAGATATACACGCGGTTTTTTGAGAAAATAGTTGTAAAGATTGCATACCGACACTATAATTATCATAAAATATTAGCAAAACAACTAAATAAGGGAAGTATCTATATGATGTCCGTATACCTATATTATAGTTACATATTATCGCCATATAATATTATTTAAAATCTGCTAGGTCAAATTAATAATAAAGATACCTAGATTAAAATGACAAAATCTCAATATGAATAAGATCAACTTCGAAATATTGTGTTAAGTGTAATCTAATCTAATTACTGTTTAATTGTTTAAACAATAAT
>BSQZ01000010.1:5300000-5317500 GCA_033239005.1 Lamellibrachia satsuma | reverse complement strand
GTGTGTGTGTGTGTGTGTGTGTGTGTGTGTGTGTGTGTGTGTGTGTGTGTGTGTGTGTGTGCATGCATATATTATATTCAACAGTATTGCAAAACTTTCCTTGAAATATTATTTCAATTTCAAATAAATATATCAAAACAAATTGATACCTTAGCATTTTTCTTTTTTCCAAATGCTTCTAGTCCTCTTGATAATTAAGTTAACCCCTAGCAACAAGTAATGCGTGTTGATTTATATTATGCATTGTTTGATCAGAGGCTTTGGTTATTACAAAAATTGCCCGAGCTTCCAACGGCAATGAAGATACAAATACATATGACATTTATAGTATCTAATGTTTTGTATGATAACAATAATTATTGTATTACTGCTATTTATTACTTTTGGTGCTGCTATTTTGTTTTTGTTTTTGTGCAGTGCGTTATTGCCATCAATATACTCATCAACATAATTGTCATTGCCAAGAAAGGGTACAATGGTAGTAGTACTGGGACACGTTAAATCGATGATTGTTGTCGTGTTTTGTGGCGTGGTCGGTTGGATGGACCTCATTAGAAATCTACTCGGTGCTAAGTAACGAATGCACGTACCCGCTAAACCAAGGCTCCCGTGGGGATGATCGCGTCACAAAGAAAGATGGGTGCTCCACAATAGCTGCATTAACAACAGGTGGGTTACAGCGAAAACCCATATCCACGCTGAGTGATAACAAGCGTCGACACGCACGGCTGAGCTGGCCAGCAAAGGTCGTCATGCGTGGCTGACCCGAGCAACAGCATCACTTGCCGACGGCGGCCGTCGCATTCAATAAGTACATTAATACCGTAATTCTAGATATTTGGTGATAACATCGCTGATTAGCACGACAGACCCGTCTCCAGTCCACCTTCAAATGCAACCTTCTGTCGGCAAAATAGGCTTGTCTTCATTCAGTGCGTGACATGTACATGTGTTCACAGACAAAACTAATTAACAGCGAAATTTTACAAACATGGTTCAGCGAAAATGTCAAAACGTATGCGTTCGCCTGCCTACAAACGTGTAATTTTGTTAAGAATGTCAAAACGTATGCGTGTGCCTGCCTACAAACATGTAATTTGGCTAACAATGTCACAAACGCGTGCGTGTGTGCGTGCGTGCGTGCGTGCGAGCGTCCGTGCGTGCGTGCGTGCGTGCGTGCGTACATGCGTGTGTCCTGAACATTAATTAATGAATTATACCACACCGTATTAACGTAAATGCAAATATTTAATTTTATTTTTAACTATATATGTTCATAATAGCTATAACTATTACAACAACGCATAACATATTTATTATCCTGTAATAGTGAAATTTGCTCGAATGTGCATTTTGTTTATTTATTCGCGACTGTGTGTGAATGTGCTATGTACAATTAATCCACAAATACACACATTCTAGTGAGTGCCCACTCTAAAAGAAACCATTGTGTATGAAATACTTCTTAACTTCTGTGTGGCACGATGTTGTGTTCTGAATGCCTGCCTCTCAGACCTGAGAACCCGGGTTCTCACACAAGAGTACCTGGGTTCTCACACAAGAGAACCCGGGTTCGAGTCCATCTGCTGCCCTTTCGACAATTTGGCGATTTCGTTTTCCCGTTGTGACTCCGGTTCACCCAGCTTTATAAATGAGTACCTGGCGATAGACCTGTGTGGATAGGTGAACGAATAGTCTTTGCGCAGTACTTGCAGCGTGGCTGAATGCTTCCCAGAAAAGTCAATCAATTAGTAATTTATTTCCATCAGCCAACAGTACAAATTACATTATTATAAAATACACCATTTAGAACAGGTAAAAAATAAATTAAACAATAGAGTATTGGTGGAAAGGGAGTGAACAGAAGTGTGATACTTATTTATGGTTCACCCCAAGTCGAGTTGGCATTGGAATGAACAGGTCTGTCAGTGGGTGAAGTGTAAAACGCTTTGAGCGGTTCTAAGGACTGGATACAGCGCTATATAAGAACGTACCTTTACCTTTTAACGTTGTTGGATTCTATAAACTCGCATGCAGATGCTTCCAAACACCGCAGGGTATTTGCGGTAACGCCACAGGTATAGTTACAGTACAGAGAAGATATAGCATAGAACATGGCCCGAGGGTATGTCAGAGCGCTCGGAAGCTTATCAGTGTTTGAATTGAGCGTTCGTTGTAATGTGGCGAGTAGGCGCGTGACCCTGGCAGACCGCTGGGAGTCGACCGTGGGGTCCGAGGACGGGTGACACGTGTCGGGACAAAGGCCAGTGTCATCCAGTGCTTATTATCGGCGACAGATAGCGTTTCCAACTGGCATGATTGTGACGTATCATGTGGATATGATCCGCGACCCACTTTCACTCCACCTGTTGTAAATTATTCACCGAAATCAACTGTGTTAATACGACGCATTATAACGTCGACTGGAGAGTTCGACTGAATTATTTACTAACTAGTCACAACTGATTTGCTTCGACGGATAAGCATCATCGATGTTATTCCAGATTTGTGCTTATGACAGGAGCATGGATGTCCGATGCTGATGCTCATTTCTTAAATTGTGCCGGTAGTAAATAATAATAATAATAATAATAATAATGAAAGTACATACAGCGCGCGACCAATAGCTGGTTTCATTTGAACGATTGCAGGCAGTTTGCGGTTCGTAATCGGAATTTGGTGCGTAATCATCGATTTGTGAGATAAATTATGAAACGTTTTGATTGCATTTCCGTTTTCCATCATCTATGCAATAAATGTAATTTCTACAATTGTTTTAGTTGTTTCGCAGTTAAGTTGGTAAATCGTTATTTTTGCATCAGCGCTTACAATTCACGTACCGTCATTTTTCGAAATAACAATAGTGATATAATTATTGTTATAAGCTCATCACACGACAAACATTTTTTTTAACGTTAGTGTCCTTCTAAATCGAGGATCGACAGCCCTTAAATCCCGACAGCGCAGAAGTCGAATTGTTGAAGGCCACTAGTTGAGCGACGTTGCGGTTGGTTACACGTCTACGGGTCACTCACAACACGACGATGTGTTTATAGTCGAGTAATTGCTACTGTTGACGGCGGTTATTGCGAAGGCAATGCCATTTTGTCATTTAGAAAATTACCTGCGCTGCAGCAGATCGTCCATTCTCTACCTGTTGCTAATGTTATTAAAAAGGCGGCTGTATCACTCACTACGCCGGTTCTCAAAGGCTCTTGCGGGAGTGTAAAGTCAGGTATTGTCCAAAATAATGTGTTCCCTGTATTCTAATACATTTTATTGCTACGTTTGACGTATTGTTACTTTGTAGCCGCTTGTCGTCATTTCGTAATTGGAGCGTCGGTCGGTCGGTCGGTCGGTCGGTCGGTCGGTCGGTCGGTCGGTCGGTCGGTCGGTCGGTCGGTCGGTCGGTCGGTCGGTCGGTCGGTCGGTCGGTCGGTCGGTCGGTCGGTCGGTCGGTCGGTCGGTCGGTCGGTCGGTCGGTCGGTCGGTCGGTCGGTCGGTCGGTCGGTCGGTCGGTCGGTCGGTCGGTCGGTCGGTCGGTCGGTCGGTCGGTCGGTCGGTCGGTCGGTCGGTCGGTCGGTCGGTCGGTCGGTCGGTCGGTCGGTCGGTCGGTCGGTCGGTCGGTCGGTCGGTCGGTCGGTCGGTCGGTCGGTCGGTCGGTCGGTCGGTCGGTCGGTCGGTCGGTCGGTCGGTCGGTCGGTCGGTCGGTCGGTCGGTCGGTCGGTCGGTCGGTCGGTCGGTCGGTCGGTCGGTCGGTCGGTCGGTCGGTCGGTCGGTCGGTCGGTCGGTCGGTCGGTCGGTCGGTCGGTCGGTCGGTCGGTCGGTCGGTCGGTCGGTCGGTCGGTCGGTCGGTCGGTCGGTCGGTCGGTCGGTCGGTCGGTCGGTCGGTCGGTCGGTCGGTCGGTCGGTCGGTCGGTCGGTCGGTCGGTCGGTCGGTCGGTCGGTCGGTCGGTCGGTCGGTCGGTCGGTCGGTCGGTCGGTCGGTCGGTCGGTCGGTCGGTCGGTCGGTCGGTCGGTCGGTCGGTCGGTCGGTCGGTCGGTCGGTCGGTCGGTCGGTCGGTCGGTCGGTCGGTCGGTCGGTCGGTCGGTCGGTCGGTCGGTCGGTCGGTCGGTCGGTCGGTCGGTCGGTCGGTCGGTCGGTCGGTCGGTCGGTCGGTCGGTCGGTCGGTCGGTCGGTCGGTCCCATCAATTGACAGCTATGTTCGTGATACTAGTAGCAGTAGCAGTTACGCCAGTAGCACCAACAATTAATAGCCCAAGTAACACCAATGACACACCATCAATGACACACCATCAATGAAGATAATAATGTGAACGCTACGCTGTAACTCCTTTCTCCCCATTAGCACTTTGCTGTATAAAATGTCATTCTTCATTGCCTCTTCCATTTCACAGCATTACATAAAGCAAACTCACACCAGAGGAAATTGTTACAAAGAGGGATAGAGAACATTTCAAGAAACTTCCTTGGTGTCTTGTGTTAGCGCCCGCCCCCCAGGGTGGAGAGGGACAGCTGCTCATCCAATGAAGAAGTCAACACCTTCCTTAGTGCCTTGTGTCAGCGCCCGACCCCAGGAATGACATTTTATACATCCAAGGAAGAAGCCGACGTAAAAAAAAAACACTGAATGAATATGAAAAGCATTTCATGTGATTTCACTTGTGGACAGGACCATATATTTAGCACTCGCAACACGGTAAATTATCATGCAAATGTAAACATTCTTTTAGTACGCTCGAATTGGTACTTCTTTTTGACGCTGTCGTCTTCTACTTCGTCTACCAAGATGATCATTTATTATATGGAATTGTAGATATGGGCCCATTTTCTTCTCCAATATGTCATATCTTCGGTATTGCCCTTTACTCTTTCACACCGCTAAGAGTCGTTCACTCTTTAATAGCATGACATGTTACGATGTAATAGAAGGACGATTAGAACGAAAACGACATCGAGCGACGAAAAGAACAAGTTCGTTAGATCGAGTGAGGGGAACGTGATTGCATTAGTGGGTTCGGGGAAGCAGCCATTTGTTGCTGCCAAACACCTAGGCGAAGATCGACCTCTGTTCAGGTGCGCCAGCATCCATCACCCAATCAAGTGGCGGCCCATCAGCCATATGTCGACGTAATATTGTTAGCGCCGACCATCGATCCACAAACGTCAGTCGCGTGCGTCAACGGCAACATCCTCGTCGCCTTCACCGAGTATCGATCTTTTGGCATCCAACAAAGGGATGAACGGCGACGAATGTCGGAACAAACGCGAGGTTTCCGCACCTGACAACCGACGCAGTTCGAAGCACACGAACCGGGAGCGCTCTACCGAGACGTGTATAGTCGTTTCTGAAAATGCGTAGCTGGAATTGCGTATAGTCTTTCACACAACGATCGCTCGCAGCGTACACGAAATATTCCCGTGTACATAACCAGAAATTTGTGGCGAGGGGTTCCTGTGTTTCTTTTCTATGAAGAACGTCAGTTGCTCTCACATGGTGCAATTATATTTACAGTTTTCGCTATTTATATGTACTTTTTTCGACATACAGTATAAAAAATTATGAGATGACTTTGGGGTTCAGAAATGAATTTACCTTTAAAAGTAGGGAATTCGAAGGAACCCAACACAAACCTTGGATCCTGTATATATGGTTTTGCCATTACTTCCTCTCGTAAATACTCATAATAAGTATTAAGAACAGCGTACACTCGTTCTATATGAAACCACGTTGTAACAGTACTACAATATGTATATCTATGCCAATCATATCACCATGCTAATTAGTTTTTGACATTATAAATTACATTATCACTAGCGTGTAAACATAAATATAATGCACGAATATAGCAGTAGGACATTTTAAGCTTGTATTGCATTTGTGATGTGTAATCGCATCAACTAGCGGCGACAACCGGGCTATATGGACATGCACCTGCCGCTCCTGTCTCCGATGGTGTTGACGAATTTGGGTCGACATTGGAAGTTGCACGCTCTACTGAGATCACGACTGTTGTCTGGACTGTAGCCATATCATCTTGGCCTAACGAGCTTGGCGACGATTGATTGCTCCTACGCGGGGTCAAACTTATATAAACATCGATATATTTATCTGTATTATTTCCTATATGCTGGCTGGTGCCCCAGAGTGCGCTAATTGTGAATGAAGTAACAACAGTGCATACGCAGAGGTCATAGTCGGAAAACACGACAGAGTTACATATCATCATATTCTACAGACAACACATGGAAGCAAGGATGATGGGTTAAATCATGCAGGAGAGTAAGTGGATTGTTGAGCACACAAACATAAATTACACCGTAATAGCAGCAAACATAAATACATATGGGTTGGGTGGGCATTTGACAAGAACTGACGAAGTTAGCAATCACTATGAGGAAGTATAGAAAGAAGATGAGACATAAAAGATGAAATATAAAAGGTGACATGGACAATAATAGGAACAACGAGAAAAGTAAGACCGGGTGCGATGTATGTATAATGTATATGTATGTTTATATGTACATGTCCATGTCCATGTCCATGTACATGTACATGTACATGTACATGAACATGTACATGTACATGTCCATGTACATGTACATGTACATGTCCATGTACATGTACATGTACATGTACATATACATATACACATACATATACAACAAACCAGTCTGACTGTTTGCCGTGACTTTATTTCCTGCAACTTTTGGTTTCAGTGACGTTTTCCCTGTTATGTTATTCCCTACATTCGTTGAAGATACCTTTATATCGATGAGCTCTATACAGTGTGATGCAAGACAACGAGTCTCATTTTAATATCTTAACCATTATTGTGTTTATGTGATTTTGTTTAATGTTTTATAATTTCTCGTGATGATGTTTTCTCAACGTCATTAATAGTACGTATATATCTATCTATACACATCCATATCAATATGACGATGCAATATTTTAGCTGCGCCTTTTAAGTTTTGTTTCACCGATGACACGATCACGGAGAACACGTCAGTAGCTGACTGAAGTAACACTGCGTTTCTTCTATCAGTTGTTCAGGATGTCCAGCAGATGTACGACCATTATACTCGCCTCTTGATATGAAACCTTTTGTATGAATTTGGTTAAATGTATCAGGCCGACTGTTTCGTACAGCGCGGTTATTTCCATCTCCAATTAAACAATCGATCACTAAACTAATATCTTTCAAAGATTCACCGCCGTAAACGACACTCACGTATAACCGTAAACGACACTCGCGTATAACCGTAAACGACACTCACGTATAACAATTAAATTTGTCAAAAAACTCAGCGCCGTTCCCACTTTAAACGTAACTGGACGCCGAGAAATTGTCACTCACGCAAACGACACGTAGTGACATAATTTGATAATTACAGTCTTCATTCGCTTGTGCGCTTTTATCGTGTATCCCGTCATCGATCACGACTGTACGACGCCATGATTACGCCAAATTATCCCCTGCAAGGCGTGTAGTCATCGGTGAGTCGATCGAAACAAAATTACCGGATATCGTCCGCTTGAAAAGCCGACGAAGCCGCCGGTGTTTGATGGCGATTCGCTCCGAACGCTGGCCGCCATCAGCGCCATCAGACGAATGATGAAAGCACCAGTTTACACCTGGTGATTGGCGTGCGATTAATTGACTGATTGTTTTGTTGGCCGCGGTGACGCGTACATCGCGTTGGAGCGGCTTGAAGAGGCAAGTTTGCCGGCAAAGTGGCAATCAGCCATCTGGCTGTGTCGCGGCCCCTATAGTTGCTTGATTGCGACATCGCGCGCCCACCTCATGACCGCTCATCTGTGACGACCAGTGACGCCTTCAGATGGATGACAAATTTGTGTTTGTGGACATGTGATCCATGCGCGGATCAAGGGGGGGGCGTGAGGGGCGCACGCTCCTTTCCCCGTTTTGCTTGAAAATGTAACTTTTTGGGCTTTACCATTTTCTGATAACTAACTTAGTCTGAGAGCTGAGAGCACATTATTACCATTGTGCATAGCCACGGCCTGAATCTGGCATTATCCAAGGCATGCAAGGTTCATGAAGTACAATACATGATGTCCACCTTGCAAACCCTTGCTATATTCTTCAAATACTCACACAAGAGACAACGTCGACTAGAACAATATACAGAAGAGATCAACATCCGGGGAAGCGTGGATTTTTGAAGGAAGTGGGTGTTGGAAAGGTTAAACTACCATGTGAAATAACGTGCGTGGACAGACACACTACAATGAAGGAGTTTCGTAAAATGCATGAAGCTATCCTTGATTGCCTGACTGCGATTTCGAACAATGAGGGAAACAACAGGAGTTAAAAAACAATGACGGATGATTTTGGCCTATACTTTGCGCGATCTGAAGCTTTGTATTCATCGCTGCATTCCAAGTGAATCGGTGCATGATTGAGTACGCCACTGACCGCCAGGGTTTTACGCAGGATGTTCTCCGGGCCTAGGAAGAAATCACTATGGCAAAGGACATCTTTATCGGCATCAGACAAAATGCAGATGCGGAGCCCATTGAGGTCTACAAGATTACTGAAGAGATGGCCAACATTGCTGGGACAGTGATTTCGATCTCTAAGCTGTGGGAGGCAGACCATGAGAAACAACGTGGAGGCAGACACCCAGGAATGTACTGGCGACGTTTAGTTTTCCATCCTTTTCTAGACCACGTTCTCCATGAATTTGACACGAGATTCAGTGCGATCGTAGGGAAAGCTGTGCTTGGCCTGAAGCTCCTGCCCAATAAAGTGGGCAAGCTGACATATGCTAACATAACCGACCTCCAGGAATGCTGTTGCCATGACCTGTCACCCACAGTGCCAATGACCTGTCACCCACAGTGCCATTGACCTGCCAATACCAGCTGAAGCCAGACTGTGGAAGAAAATATGGGATTCGTCAAAAGAAAGGAAATGCTATAACCTACAGGAAACAATGCGTGCAACTTCCAGCTAAATGTTCCCAAATCTTTTCCGCGTTTTGCACTTGCGGTCAAATGTACTGTAATGGAGTGTGCTAATTCTGTACTAAAACTGGTGAAAACCTTGCACCAGGAACGCAAGGACCTCAGAGTCGACTTCCAAGGACATCAGAGTCGACTTCCAAGCACATCAGAGTCGACTTCCAAGGACATCAGAGTCGACTTCCAAGGACAGCAGAGTCGACTTCCAAGGACATCAGAGTTGACTTCCAAGGACATCAGAGTCGACTTCCAAGGACATCAGAGTCGACTTCCAAGGACATCAGAGTCGACTTCAAAGGACATTACTATTACTATTACTATGTAATGCTAATGCGGGAATACGCCATTTCAAGTATAGTAAATATATTCCCCGGACTCCCTTGCACATGCGGTGGAAACACCAAAAACGCACGGACACGAAGATGCTATATGTAACCAAGCACTCAATAAGCAAATATAGCAGAATATTTGCCATACTTTGCGACAAAAATAATGAACACTTATGACATACTGCATTCACATTTGACGGTTCTAGAAATTTCCTGCGAACCGACCACTTTCCGTTTGTATTTCAAAATATGAAGTGTATTTTCCCTTCTCATTAATACATAACGCACTGTCCACAAACAATTAGGACAACATAGCTTTCAGACAACGTTTCTCATATAATACATGAGAATGTTTTTTTTACATTTCGCTTATTGTGAATATTTCTATTTGTTTCTTCTCTGTGTTAGAACGTGATCCGAAATGCTATGACATTTAAAAAAACTCTCTCTCCGATTGGCTTGCATTGACGTTTCTTATACTGCAGCGTCACTTGCGCTCCTCGTGATAACTTTACCTGTCGGCGTTATGATCAAGTTTAATGCGGCTGATCAATTCGAGAAGCCCAGACAATGGGCTGTAAACAGCGAACAGCAATGAAAACCATGGCGGCTGTCTGGACACGTGCCGGGATGTAATGACAGCGCCAACGTCTAACACGTCACGGGCGGACTGCTGAGTCAGCGGACGGCTCGAAATGCCAAAGAAATCGTGTCTGGTCAACAGTCTAGGTTTCCCATTGCGCTCTGACCGATACGTCATTACCCCACGTTGCCTATGTCTTTCAGACGAGACACTAAAAGCCGTTAGTTCCTTCTACCTGCGTGGTGTCTATGCAGGGTAAGTAATATATCTCACGCGGGAATGGAAGAAGATACACATCGATTTATATGGCTTATCGAAGAAGATGTAACATTGGAACCCAACCAACCAACATTATTCCGGTGCGAGACATTCCAGGTGACACTGCGTGACTGTATGATGCCTAGATTTGCTGCCCAGCACTGCGTTGAACATAATAATATCTTATATTATAAGCTTCGTGGTGGTAAATGCACACGACCTCTGAACAAAAAACAACAAATGTGCATAAGAATGATGCATCTAAAGTGATTACGCTTTGAGTTTCAATGGCCGATGTTTGCAAATATGTCACAGTGCGCATATGCTATTTGATAATTATAATACAGAACATTGAACGGCTGCAAGAAATATGAAAGCTACGTTTGCCTACGTTTACCAGAAGCAGTCATTTTCATATAGTCTGTGTAAACCGTTCTAACAGACACGGGTCTCTACACATCTACATAATGATCACTGTATATGAAACAGTGCAAGGACGAACATAAGTGTGATGCATTGGGTTTTGTTTGCATGCGATTATTTTGTACCCGATTACTGTCGTAATCTCAGCAGTGGCACGTGATTTAATTGTCCATGTTGTGACGTCGTTGTGACTATTGTAGGGGAAATTCAAAGCACGACATCGACGAAATATAGCGGTGATGAAACGTGTAGAACACCCCGTTAACATTAGATCCTCACATCGAATACGGTGATGCAGTGGCTTTCATTTTGCCGAATTTTCGACAAAAGCTTCAACAACAAACGTTAGATGATGTTACACATCGGGGTGATTGTTTTGCAGTTTTAGTTACTGACACACTCTTGCCCACGCTGGTGAAATGTGGCCACATGCAAGACGAACTCGTGTGGCAAGCTCCAGAGATGACATATCTAAGCATGGCAATGAGAGATATACATCAACAGATACGCCACCACCAGAGACTAAGACGAAACACATTCGTCAGATTCAAGAACATCAACTGCGATGACGTGGTCACAGCAAAAATAAAATGTCAAACAGCAGGCTATCTGACGTGGCTTTAGAAGTTCGACCAGGTGGCGGACGGTCAAGCGAGAAACATAGACTGTGATGTCGGGACAACGCAAACAAATCAGTCTGAGGAACAGTTGTGACATTGTAATTAACGTGTGTATTACACCTCAAATAAGCTCCAATCTTCAAACAATAGCAGAGGTGAAGCGAAACTTGTAAATCCGACAACTTTTCGTAATCGCGCGGGATCCGGCCGTCAGGCAGTAGCTCTCTTCTTTCTTTGTGGGTATATGTCTTATCCACTTCTACCATTTGATCTTTACTCATGTGTTGATCTTCTTTAACTTGGTATATCTGTATATCGTTGACGAACGACAGTAATTACTGCAACATCCGCGTATGCGTGAGCATGTATCACTCCTGCCACAACTTGCGTTTACGTGCAGATTTTGCACATCTTTATTTCATTTGGCAAACTCCTAACGTTTATCAAGAAATCTCTTCAATTAATTAACATTGTGTTTGCAAGTTTTTGTGTGACTAGAAACACGATAACGTTCATTTTTGTATGGAACTAATTCACGTCTCTCAAGTGCACACATTCTAAGTGTAACAAGTCGTGAACAACAATGGCGTTGCCCAGCCTACCAATCGTTGCCCAGCCTACCAATCGTTGCCCAGCCTACCAATCGTTGCCCAGCCTACCAATCGTTTACACAACTCCAAAAACCGCCCATTTTCAATTTATAATCACATTTTGGCAGTAATGGTATATGGTGAGTGGCACTATATTATTATTAGGGGATAAGGTAAGGCGGTAAGTTACGTTCGAGGTTTGAGCGAAATAATATAAATTATGTTTTTCATCAAACAAGTTGTTGAATCGATTATTGGGGCAGTTAGTGGTTGGTCGAGCGACGTTGTCTGCCTTTGAGACGGCCGAAAATGACAGACGTATTAAGGAAACGGGAAAACTGAGACATGCCGCTGTCAGTAACACGATAATGACAGCGGCGGCTTAGGAGCCTCGTTATCGATCAAACCAACTTCCATCGCCGTCGTAAAAACTGGAATAATTTTGTTTTGAAAGAAAACGTCAACAAGTAGGCATATACTTGGAAATACGGCTATTATCTTCTTTGTAGGTGATGCGTTGATTACATTATTATAAGCAACACAGTAGTGGCTGAGATCATTATTTTTTTATTGTACGGTTGTGTCGTTATAAGGATATAGCTTAAAGATATCTTGTCAACACATTTAGTCCATAGTAGATCCGGTGGCTTCATCGATGTTAACATCTTGTGAACAGTTTAAGTGAGTCGGTTTAATAAAAAACGTGTGTACTTTTATTAAAATCATCAAACGAATTGACCTTGATCGTTACATCTGGTAACTTGCGAAGGTGTAAATAAATTGGGGAGGGAATTCTAAGCAGAAACAATGGATTAATAGAAAGAAATCGCCGAGCCACGTGGCAACCTCTCATCGGCCGCCTCAAGCGGTCGTCATCGCTGGACAGCCAGCCTTATTAAGGGGATATTTGTTGGCATTAGTCGACATGTAATTATGCCCCGTAAGGAAATATTCCCGTTCAGCAGCCTTTGTCACTCGAAACAGGCTCCGTCGTTCGAATATTATCTGTCTATTAGCGCCGCACATAAAACAGCGCTTGCGTCGCACTTGAGACGAGAGAGTGGGATTAGCGGCGCGTTTAACCGAGGGAGTCACTTCCGCGTGGACGGCAGTATCGGACGCAGCTGGTACGGCTTAGGACGCTACGTCAACCGCCTTGTCCACTCGCTAGGCTTAGTGCATTCCATAAACGTCGACACGGGCGTGATATGGCTATGCATACAGTACTATTTTCAAAGCCACTGTAAATATGACGTTTGCATATCGTAATTGACTATGATCTAGTGATTTGGCTGCGTTTTCAAATATTCTAGTGCGACAATCAAAAGGTACAAGCAGACTTAAAATACATTTTATGGCTATTTTCTGTTCATCCACGAAATTTCTTACTAACAATTGTATGCTTTCTTGGTAGCAGAGTTGGTCTCTCGAGCACATCGGTTCGAATCTTATTGATGTCGTTTCGAGGCCTAAGCAATTTCGTTTCGTTCGCTCCGTGTTGCCACAGTTGACTCAACTGTAGACATGAGTGAATCACATTCAAGTGCAATCTTCCACTATTATAGCTCATCGTTGAAGCGACCATGTCCCAAGATTATAAGAGCGACCTACCGCCTTATCGTGGTGTTGGTAGTGTTTTTGAGATTACATCTCAGAATTGATCTATTAAACGTACACTGATCATTGGTATCATAAAATCATGTTATACAATGCAATAAAATATATCAATACTAACATACTGAACGCCCAAATGAGTTTTAATAAACCACAATTTCTTAATGCGATTTGACCGTTGTCTTTATGAATATCGACATTGCTGGCCAGCATGCAATTGAAAACATGATGGTCGAGTCGAACCATTCAAATTAAAGACACAAAGGTCAACTATTGTTTATTGTTATTTATTCACATATGTAGATGATCAAAATGTTAAAATTGATATATAGTTATCATTTTATAACATGATGTTATGTTAAAAACGACCAGATTATATATCTTTAAAATAAACAATTACTTACCAACCGGTGAATGACCTACAGTGACTCGACAACCGTTGTCTGCCGTCTGCACGACATTTCACAAAATGAAAGATATTGCATGTTACTCCAATTACTTAACTGATAATTACTGTCACAGTAATTGCTATAAGGCATTCTCTTCAAAGGGCACTCGTGTTGTCGAACACTTGCAGATAAGACGGCACGTTTCATTTTGTGGAAAACTGAACATTTTGTTTTAATGGGGCAAGTACTGTCAGCTATCTAGACTCGTAGTTTGTAGTCTGGGAAATAGTGATTTTTTTCAGCAAATATAATAATTTCTATGTGATAAATTCAAGTTCGCTACGGATGCGCCTGATATTTGCTGGTACAAAAATAAATAAATACAGAACACACTGTAGCACACAGTTCATACCGTCCCATTCCAAACACTTCATTATTTTTTTTAATTAACAGTAAATACGTCCATTTCTGGTAGAAATAGAACCACTTTTTGTAAAACAAATAAAATTTCGCGATGTATTCGTCAAGGTATAAACACTGTCGCTGTCACATAGAATATATACATTACTCGATGAAATATGGACATGGTAACATTTTCTCTATACATTTTGGACCCGGTTACTTCAATGTATGTTGGTGTAGACGGTGACTAAAATGAATGAATGAATGAATAAATACATAAATGAAGCATTTCCATTTCATTTTGTAAAATTCATTGAAATGATTGTTATAACATTCGAGTTACAACCTAGAAACTGCATTGTGTTACCTAATAAATAGTGCACGTTTCAGTTGAGGTCCAAATTCTAGTTTCTATGGGGGGCGGGGTCTATTTCCCCATTTTCACCGGCCAGCCCGTCCCCCTCCAGTGCCGGGCTGAGGTGGCCGCAACTGCCGGCGGCGACGTCTCTATCTCCGCCGAGGCCGGCTGCCGCGGCAGGAAGCCCCTCCAACCGCAGTAGTTCGTTTCCATTGTGCCGCCATTTGCCCGTCAATATTTCAATTACGGCTAACGTCCTTACGCACCGGATAATGTGTCGTCTCGAAAGATTGATATGATATTGGATAATTTGGACGGGCGGCACTGCAATAACAAAGACGGGGAAAGGCGGCGGTAACCGGCGGCCGAGCGCCGACGGTAGGAACGGGCGGCCAGCGGACGAGCTCACAGCTGCGGCCCGACGATCACGGCCGTTACGGCGTCGTCTTCGGGGAACGCCAACACATATATTTTGGTGTATCTTTTTAAGGATAAGTGGTTTTGTAAATATAAAACATTCAATAATCCATATTTGTGTGGATGTGGGTGGGTTAGTCAAATGTTCACTTGGATTATCACAAACATATTAGACAGGTATATTTTCTTTAAGAGTGTTTCTAGGTTGACATTTTGCAGTAGTCGGCTTTTCGTTAATTGCTTTGACTACGCGTGTACAGTGTCTCCATTTTCGGACTGTGGGTGGGTGGATTCAACCATAACACATTTTATTTGGATTAGTGTATATGTTGTATATTTACAAAGCCGCTAATGTTTTAAGTATTCGTCTGTACTAATTTGTGTTATGTTGTCATCAAATTGTAGGTAGTGTTTTAAGAAATGTCATAACATGCTTCGGATATTATAAGAATTAGAAAAGGTTATGTTTGTTCTAAAGCACATTTGTCTACATTGGTTTCTTTCTTGGCTTTGCAGCTGTCCTTCTCCATTTTGGAGAAGGCACCAAGGAAGACGTTAACTTTCTTTTTGAAATATTCTCTGTTCCTGTACATTATCTAATCGTTATTAAAAAAATCACATAGAAACTCAAGTTAAGTGTATATATTTATAAATTATACATTTGGTATTTTAAATGCAATTCACAAAAATCGTCACAACTACAGTTTATTCCATTCTGCGAATAATGCAACCCGCGAAGTTTTAATAATAATAATAATAACAATACTAACAATAGTAACACTATTAATAATAGTAATACTACAAATAATAATATTCAGGCTGGTTGCACAGTTTTGCGTTATACTGTATAGTTTCTACATACGAAAGTATGTGGTGACTTTTTGTCGGTATCATTTGTGAAGAAACATAATGTTCACTATTTTGCGCTAATGAAACACTAATGCCCTGGTATACTGCTATGGAGAAGATGACGAAGAAGAAGACAAAGAAGACGAAGAAGACAAACAAACAAATTAAGAAGGAGACGTAGAAGAAGACGAAGAAGACAAAGAAGTCAACGAAGAAGATGAAGAAGAAGAAGTAGAACAAGAAGACGAAGAAGAAAAAGATAAACACTTTTTATGCATGGCTAATGTAAGTTTGGGAAAACAAATGACCTATCTTTCTCGTATAGGCATCTTAAGTGAATTTAGCGCCAGGCCGATCTGCAGTAACGATGCTAGCTCCTGGTCGTGTCGCTGCGAGCGCAGACGACCGTCGCTGCCGCTTACAGCGCCACCGAAGCAGCTGCGGCTCGGCCGGAAATCGTGTCATTACGTACAAAGCGAACTGACGCAAGAGGAGGAAACGCGCAAAATTAACTTCAATCGGCACTTGTCAGCGAACTCAAACATGTTTACTGCCACATCCAGAGAGTACTATCGTTCATTATCAACAACGACGTTGTGGTGATGTAAATGTCGCAACCTTATAGAACGATTCGTCATCACGATATATGTGTACTTGATAATTGATAACAGCAGTGATAAGAGATACATTAGGGTTTATATTAAAATAATGATTGCATAAACATTTTAGGTAATACATGTAGCGGTATTGTGCATGTATTCGCCTAGTCTCGTGGCTTACACGCTATGTCAACAGGAACAGTCTCGTCGGTGCAGTTCCCTCCAATCTCCTCGTTGTTTTCTTCCATTGTCATGTTGTATATAATAATAGTATTATTCTGAAGAAGATCAAAACAGTGATTCTACAACTACTATTGCAGCTATTGCTACTGCTACTGCAGCTACTGTTCCTATTAATGTCATTACTACATACTACAATTATTCGGTTACAATGCGTTGAACATGATTTATTTTCGGTTACGACGCTTTACCCAAACATTCGGAATAAGAGGTGGCGGTGATGTAAATGTTATGTCGCATGAGGCGTTGCCACGTGGGTGCAGGTTTCGCACTCTACCAGGCCGGCCCAGCAGGGGACCGTACAAAAACCCACTTGTCCTTATAATGATCTCTCTGGGGCGTCGGTGTCTTTATAGAAATATTCTACTTGTAGGTTTTATCTTTAACAATGCTGGGATATTCATCAAAGCTGATACCGATGTTAGACGGCAAACACGAAACATGTGTTAACGACTTTTAATTCGACAGTTACATGAAGTGCTATACGTAAATCAACAAATTAACAGCGATAATTCACCGAACCAACCGTTGATGTATAGGATCGTTAGCGAGTTAGTGAATAGTTGTCATTTCAAGGGAAAATATTATGCGTTCGTAGAGTGGACCCGCATCCAAAAAGCAAACTCGTAAAATACGCCGGCGCTATTTTCCGCTTTTACACATTAGTGACGCGAAATTTCACATCTATCTGACCTACTGCGGTTTAGGAAATCTCGGTTATCTATCAATTTGGATTCACCTTGTGTGGAGATTTTGGTCGTCATTTCATGTGCGTATTCGCTTCGGGACTTTGTCGACGAATGTGAACACTTTGCGACCGCATAAATAATAAAAAC
>BSQZ01000010.1:5092500-5295000 GCA_033239005.1 Lamellibrachia satsuma | reverse complement strand
GTTACATAGGACATTTTTTATTTTACTTGGGGTAAACAATAGAACACATACTTCCATATTTTATGGAGAACTTGGGAAATTTCCACTAAATATTAAAATAAACAGTAGATTGTTGATTTTTTGGGGGCAACTATTGACTGGAAAGGAATCTAAACTACCTTGCATTATGTATAAATTATTATATAAGCCATGCAAAGCTAATTAAATTATGTAAATTCGTACAAGAGATTTTAAATAGTTTTAAGTTGTAAGTTAATCTTCCTTTGATACTTTTGTATTTTGGTACAACCATTTACCAATGTAATTTATAAGTATTATTCAAGCCTGGATTACATACACGTATATCTCACATTGTAACAGTATGCAGCAGTATGATTCTCGTGTAACCTGTAATAAGGTTTTTGAGAATAAAGTTGAATTGAATTGAATTGAATTGAAGCGACAGAACCGGACCTTCCTGCCAAGACATTTCAGGCGGAACCACTGCAGCCTTTCTAGGAGATTATTTAGCTATTTCTTTACGATACACCTGTACTAAAACATTCGACTAATGAGCGTTCTGTATCACTTGTAGGGCAACCTATTCGGGAGTATCGATGACACCCTGTTGGCGAGAGCCGAGGCCTTGGCGGCGGCCGACATGCAGACGAAGATGTCGCCGATGTCGTCGATGTCGCCGATGTCGATGTCGTCGGGGGGCCTGCTCAAGCCGGACAGCATCTACTGCCACCCGGACACGTCAACGGTGCACAGTCAGTCGCTGGGTCGGCCGCCGCAACCGGCCCCCGGACCGCCCCACCAGATGCAGCTGCACGCGTACTCGACGCCGGTCGAGTCGATGCTGGAGCAGATCTCCGGCGTGTCGATGCCGGCCTTGACCGCGATCACGGCTGAGCACAGCGGGCTGAGCTCGCACACCCCGCAGATGTTCTCGCCCCTGTATTCCGCCAACTCCATCAACTGCCACACGGGCGGCATGCCACCCCACCACGGCATCCACCACGCCATGCAACCGCAGCAACAACCGCAGCCGCAACAACAACAACAACAACAACAATACCAACATCAGCAGCACCAACACCAGGCGCCACCGCCACAGCAACAAGCCCCGCCGCCTCAACCGCAAGAGATGGACTGCGACCCTCGCGAGCTCGAGGCGTTCGCCGAACACTTTAAGCAGCGTCGGATTAAGCTGGGCGTCACGCAGGCGGACGTTGGCACGGCTCTTGGCAACCTCAAGCTGCCAGGCGTCGGTTCCCTCAGTCAGAGCACGATCTGCCGCTTCGAGTCGCTCACCCTCAGCCACAACAATATGATCGCTCTCAAACCCGTGCTGCACTCGTGGCTTCAGGAGGCCGAGAAACAGGCTCGCGACAATAAGATGGCCGTCGACGTCTTCAGCGGCGTCAACGACAAAAAGCGCAAGAGGACGTCGATAGCGGCGCCGGAGAAGCGCTCCCTCGAGGCGTACTTCGCCATCCAGCCGCGCCCGTCCGGCGAGAAGATAGCTCAGATCGCCGAGAAACTGGACCTCAAGAAGAACGTTGTGCGCGTGTGGTTCTGCAATCAACGACAGAAACAGAAACGCATGAAGTTCTCGGCGATGGCCATGTCGCCGCACTAGTTCGCCGCCGTCAGTTGCAGCTGTTAAATATGTTTCTTTCACAAGCGTTTATGTGAGTGTGCGTGGTGCGTGTATGCGTGGGTGAGTGTGTGCGTAAGCGCGCTTGGGCGTAAATTTCTTGAAAAACGTATGGGATTGGACTTTATTGCGCCCTGTATTCTTGCAAACCGGTATCATTGCAAGCCGGTTTTCAATGATACAGCGTCCGTATAATATTACGTTGCGAGAGAAATTCGGGATATATATATATATATATATCAATATCCTTTAGGCCATTGTGTTAATTCAATACGTATTTTGGCTGCGCACGCGTGTAAACATGATTTTATTTATATGTGATCGCCTGCAACGAATTTGTTTTTAATTGCCGACGAGGGCGTAATTGCATGGTCTACTGACCGTCTTCAAATCAATGAAAAAACTCTACCCCGTCCCGTTGGAATTTACGTCCATGTGAGATTGTGTTTTCAAATTATTACTGTACGTACGAACTGAAAATATATACGTACCTTGTGTAAATATGTATGCGCACATACATGTGTGCATGCATATAATTATATAAATATGCATGCACGTTGACACGCATGTACGTAGGCAGATATTACAAATATGCATAGGTGAATACACAGATAATGAACGACCAAAGATATTGACCGATTTACAATTAACTTCACTACTTGAAATTGGATTTGCAATTTCAGCAGTTGACGTTTGTGAGACAAGACTATTGTGACATTTTACAAATGTAACGTTCGACATTTGACAACTATTACGTTTCACGATTGTGACATTTTACAGTTGTGACATTCAACACGATTTTAAGCGCCCGCCTTCGCGAAGGTATATTGTAAATACTTTTAATTTTTATACGTTTATTTACGATATCAAAGTTAATGTTTGTAACAAATTAGCGTGAATATCGGGTGTACGAAACTGATAACGATGTTACTGTTACGTAGATATGTCCAAAGTTTTATATTTTTATTTTAGAACGGCGTAATAATGGTATTTATTTACACTGTGTCGTCAATTAAGTTGTAATCATTATTCTCTAATCACATTCCAATATACACATATGCGTACTAAATTATATATTATTATTATCACTACTACGATTTACATCATTAAGTGATGGATTGAGAGTTCTGAATTATTATTTAGTTTCCACAATGAAGGTAGCTTAACATCGCATAAGTCTTGTTTCATTTACAAATCAGGACAAAAATAATATTTATTATTTGTTTGTTATGGTATATACCGTTGCATTTGTTGAAGCATTATTTATTATACATGCGATCAAGGACTGTCACTTAAATCTTCATTTCCAACTATTACGTGGAAAGGTTGTTCAAATTACATAAATTTAGATAGTAAATATAATATTGGTCACACGAATGTATACGCATGATTGGTATATTGGAGTGGACACATATTGGTTACACGAATGTATACGCATGATTGGCGTATTGGAGTGGACACATATTGGTCACACAAATGTATACGCATGATCGACGTATTGGAGTGGACACATTTTGGTCACACGAATGTATACGCATGATTGGTGTATTGGAGTGGACACATATTATGTGTGTATGTTTTTATTACACACTTGTACATAAATGTATGTAAGAATCCTTACTTTCATGTGTGGTTGAAATTGTTTGCGGTGAAACATTTTATTGTGCGACAACTTCTGATTGTGCGGTAACGCCATAATACACATCTTAAAGAGAAACACTTGATCTCAACTCAACTCAAACAGGCATGTTTCAATTTCAAATATACGATGACTGCCGTCACGTGTAAATACTACTAAACACCCACGTTCCTCTTCTGCATATGTCACCTTTAACTAATACAGGTCTGTGATTGTTATTTGCCTTACTTCATCATATAGCGTCATCGCTACCAATCTAGTCAGACGTTGGTTACGAGTCGATCAACCTATTTTGGTTTTGTTGTGTTTTGCCGGCGGCGACTGCGTGACAGTGATTTTTATGTAAAATGCGACTTAAGCGAGCGATATATATTAATATGATGTGAACGCAATGCTGCTCTCTTAAAAGAATATATATATATATATATATATATATATATATATATATATATATATATATATATATATATATATATATATATATATATATATATATATATATATATATATATATATATATATGTGGGTTCACGAATACTCTGGCATCACGTGGTATGTGCAATAATAGTGTATGTGCTAATGTCAAAAAGATTGGGAGAACGTGACAATATTTATATGTTATACTTTAATGTAACATAGGTAAGGTCTTGCAACGTGACTTGTAATTTTACACTTACGTGTCGTCACGTTCCCATTGTCATTGTCATTATAACCGTAGTCATCATGAATGATTGTTGTCGTCTTTGTTGGCACCTGTCACTATAACCATCTTCAATTCATTATGATCACAGGCCAGGGAGCCATCAGTACACACTGCCCGGCTCCCTGGCCGAACTACCTCGATCTCGGTTTAGCGCGGCCATTCCTCGTGTGTGTCATCCGCTTATTACTGATCAGCCGCAATTATCACAACGTGTTTATTTATTTACTTATGTTACTGGTATATGAGTTTTGAACTGTCTTTACGCAATGGATGAAACAATGCGTTCCTTCACTGTCAATAAAGTCGCCGTCAAATATATTCTCACTCGTTCGTGTGTTTGTAAGACTGTGTTCACGCATCGAATTGGTAGACTGAACTATTTCAGAATTCGTTTGTAGAAACAACTGTAGAAGCGATTAGTGTTATGCGATGCTCCAACAAACAAACCCACACACATAAACATACACACGTACACACACACGTACAGCATCGCGCGCACGCGCACATTCGTACGCGCGCAATCACGCACGAGCATAGTCCGTCCAATAATCATAATATTTGTATGCCTTTTTTAATTACATATTATCACAAAAACAGTACGCACAAAACAAAAGTAAAATGCCAACCTCTGGATTTCTATAAGTAAAAACATTACTACAGGCATAACGTTTCTTTTAATAACTAACAAATCTCATTTTGGCGCCGTCATTTGTCTTGGGAATTCGTTTGTGTGAGTGCAAAACCAACGATCATTATGAAATTAAATGTTCGTGCAATACAGTAAAACAAAGTAATATGGATTTCTGTGACACTAATGCCTTTGTACGGCTATAATGCAACAGTCCCATCAAATGTCGGCAGATGTTCATTTCTGCCTCTGGGTCCAATTGACACACATCCAATATCGACATGCCGTCCCAGAAGGCGTTGGATCGCTGCACTTCCTGTCTTGCGTCATGTATATACGTGCCATTCACATGTATTCACGAAAAACGGTATGATCGTTCTGAAAATAAAACACTCCAAATTGATAGATTTCTTTGCAAAATGTATGGCCCAATTTATTAATTTAGTTGAATGTATCAACATGTCGACAATTAATTATTTTAAATATCGAAGAAAATTGCGTTTCGAAACGATATAAGGCCCCATTTAGTTATGGTTATAGTTTAGTTATAGTTAGTTTATAAATAGAATGTAACGTGCACCCGTACATCCTGTTTTCTCTTCTCTGTTGTCGCAACCTCTGATTTAGTGCACGGTGCTTAGATAGACCATTTTACCAACACAATAAACAATAATACACAAACGATTTCGCCGATATCACTTTTTATTAATCCACCAATCTATCAGTCAACCAATCAATCATTTATTTCCAACGAATAGTATATGATTTCACGAAAACAAAATAAACATAATTTGCAATATGTGAAATGTACGTATAATTAATACAATAGTATGTTGGAAAAGGGGAGATCTGACTGGTAATGTGGTTCACCCCCAATATGTTACCTTGCAAATCACTCGTTTTATTTAAAGAATCGCGTTATTTCACCTCTTACTGTCTATAGTGTAGACAGTAAGAGGTCAAATACAGTGCTTCGAGTATGGAAGGCAGATCCGAGAGATATCGGCTAAGGCAAGATCGATTCTTCGTTCTATTTTTGCGATGGTCTCCCATGAAAAAATTTCCACGGTTTTAATGCTGTCTCAAATCGCGTATTATGTCCACTAATAATATTTGCTTTGAACTAGGATATTAATCCGTTGACAACTAATTTTGGAGTGCCGTTAATACGTAATCTGTGTTGACTGGTTTGAGTGTACATAACCCTGAAACTAAGAAACAAATCGAGAGTAATATTAAGGATTTTGCTTCTAAAAAAACATTAAGAAGGAATAGTTTTGTAACATTTCCTTACATTGCTAGACACGGTGATACGCTAAATTTCTTTTTAAATTGTTGCCAAAAGAAATACAGGTCGGTGCTATTTCAAAATAATGCGAAAATACATCGGAACAACGTCTACGGTACAACGCATAATAGATTGCTACCTGTTTTAGAAATATTGCAATATCGACCGTGGCGAAGATAGGGTTAACGTTCCCACACCTCGCTTAATGTCATGGGTAGTCAAGGGATCGTCCCAATGCTCCGAGGTTGGCTTAAATAAACCGGTGCGACGCTACTGTCTGTTATTAAATATTGAAGCGAGACTGCTCGGCGCCATTGCGAATTCATGGTAAATAAACACCTACGCTCGAAATGGCCGCTCGACATGGGCATAATGTTATTATAGTAGTTAGTAGTAGTAATAGTTGTTGTTGCCCTTAGCAATGACTAATGGTGATCCTGAATCGGGTACATGGCCAATACGTATTCTACATAACTCCCACTCATTTACACGTTGTAATTAACTATTTTAGTCAGACGTTCTTGGGTTATTTAGGAGTTATTTAAGAGCTATATCGTTAGAGCAAACGTTTTATTAGGTATTAATAATTTATTCATTTACTCGAGCTGAGGAAATCACACTGCTTCCTATGCTAAGATTTGTTGTTGCATAATTCATTTCCAAGGCATCGCGCGTGTACAACACATCCCGTATGCATACGGCGCGTGTACAACACATTTCGTATGTATATGGCGCCTGTACGACATATTCCGTATATATATATATATATATATATATATATATATATATATATATATATATATATATATATATATATATATATATATATATATATATATATATATATATATATATCGCGTGTAAGACACATTCTATATTCATGTGACGCGTGTACAACACATTATATATACATGTGGCATTTGTGGAGTACATCCATAGGCATATAGTGCCCAATATTGTGGAGCACATCCATAGGCATACAGTGCCCAATATTGTGGAGCACATCCATAGGCATATAGTGCCCAATATTGTGGAGCACATGCATAGGCATATAGTGCCCAATATTGTGGAGCACATCCATAGGCATACAGTGCCCACTATTGTGGAGCACATCCATAGGCATATAGTGCCCAATATTGTGGAGCACATCCATAGGCATATAGTGCCCACTATTGTGGAGCACATCCATAGGAATATAGTGTCCAATATTGTGGAGCACATCCATAGGCATATAGTGCCCACTATCGTCTCAAGGTGACGCACTATAGTTTTGATATAAATTGTTAAAAGAAATTCTGTAGTTAATGTTAACGTACACAATGACTACATTTGTTGCAAATCCTAAACACTAGTTTGGCAGTGTTATCATAAATAACAGACTATTTTTTATAATAACAACGCCAATGTATAAAGTATAATAATTATATTTATAATGCTGATGTTCCAATATTGCACTCCGAACTACGTGTCCCCCACGTTGAGACGCCATTGTTTCAGTCGGTTCAGTCAGTCAGAACCAGAATCTGAATTTGTTGTCCCATAAACATCATAACAACTCATTCAGTGATAAATCATTAACAACCAACAAAAACATGACAGGAAATGAAACAAACAATGCGTTGTGCAGTGTAAAGACACAAGTTGACGTTTGGGACAGGAGATTTCTACTAAGACAAAACGTTGTCACTGCCGTGGGATAGTTTACTTTCCATCTGATAGCGTAAACATTTTAAGGTCCCTCTTCAATTTCGTTTTTTCGTTCGTTTCGTTTCACAATCGATTCGCGAAAAAAGTGAACATGTCGTTGTCGTCAACCACTACGACATGTCGTTGTCGTCAACCACAACGACATGTCGTTGTCGTCAACCACTACGACATGTTGTCGTCAACCACTACGACATGTCGTTGTCGTCAACCACAACGACATGTCGTTGTCGTCAACCACTACGACATGTCGTTGTCGTCAACCACAACGACATGTCGTTGTCGTCAACCACTACGACATGTCGTTGTCGTCAACCACTACGACATGTCGTTGTCGTCAACCACTACGACAAGTCGTTGTCGTCAACCTCTACGACATGTCGTTGTCGTCAACCACAACGACATGTCGTTGTCGTCAACCACTACGACATGTCGTTGTCGTCAACCACTACGACATGTCGTTGTCGTCAACCACTACGACATGTCGTTGTCGTCAACCACTACGACATGTCGTTGTCGTCAACCACTACGACATGCCGTTGTCGTCAACCACTACGACATGTCGTTGTCGTCAACCACTACGACATGCCGTTGTCGTCAACCACTACTACAAGTCGTTGTCGTCAACCACTACGACATGTCGTTGTCGTCAACCACTACGACATGCCGTTGTCGTCAACCACTACGACATGTCGTTGTCGTCAACCACTACGACATGCCGTTGTCGTCAACCACAACGACATGTCGTTGTCGTCAACCACTACGACATGCCGTTGTCGTCAACCACTACGACTTGCCGTTGTCGTCAACCACTACGACATGCCGTTGTCGTCAACCACTACGACATGCCGTTGTCGTCAACCACAACGACATGCCGTTGTCGTCAACCACTACGACATGTCGTTGTCGTCAACCACAACGACATGCCGTTGTCGTCAACCACTACGACATGTCGTTGTCGTCAACCACTACGACTTGCCGTTGTCGTCAACCACTACGACATGCCGTTGTCGTCAACCACTACGACATGTCGTTGTCGTCAACCACTACGACATGCCGTTGTCGTCAACCACTACGACATGTCGTTGTCGTCAACCACTACGACATGCCGTTGTCGTCAACCACTACGACATGTCGTTGTCGTCAACCACTACGACATGCCGTTGTCGTCAACCACTACGACATGTCGTTGTCGTCTACCACTACGACATGCCGTTGTCGTCAACCACTACGACATGTCGTTGTCGTCAACCACTACGACATGCCGTTGTCGTCAACCACTACGACATGTAGTTGTCGTCAACCACTACGACATGTCGTTGTCGTCAACCACAACGACATGTCGTTGTCGTCAACCACTACGACATGTCGTTGTCGTCAACCACTACGACTTGCCGTTGTCGTCAACCACTACGACATGTCGTTGTCGTCAACCACTACGACATGCCGTTGTCGTCAACCACTACGACATGCCGTTGTCGTCAACCACTACGACATGCCGTTGTCGTCAACCACTACGACATGTCGTTGTCGTCAACCACTACGACATGTCGTTGTCGTCAACCACTACGACATGTCGTTGTCGTCAACCACTACGACTTGCCGTTGTCGTCAACCACTACGACATGCCGTTGTCGTCAACCACTACGACTTGCCGTTGTCGTATTGTAAATGGACTTGCCGTTGTCGTATTGTAAATGGACCCGGGATCCATTTATATACCACTGTGGAATTTGGACCGGGGGTTCATAGTCAGTCGTGGTAAATGACTGACTATGACCGGGCGTGGTAAACGTACCCCCATATAATATGATATTTTGATATGTGAGTCATTCCCATAGCTTAAACATTAACGCGTGTAAACATGCTGAGATGCTTGGAGCAGTAAATAACTGTTGATGGACTGCTTTCAAAGAGAATGAGCTCTTGTGACGATACTTCAAGGGTGGACCCATAATAAATCATTATTAAAACTGTTATTCACACTTGATTGCTAACAAGCAGTCAGATATTCAGTCGTGGAATTAGATCCCGGGTGTGGAAATGCAATTTCGAAAATATGGGAGGGGCCCATTCTCAATGGGCGTGGAAAGTGTACCCCCTCCACCTATGTAAATCCTACCTTCGGTTTAATTTTTTTTTATTATTTGTTGTAATTGACTCACTGACTCACTGACTCACTGACTCACTGACTCACTGGCTATAATAATAACAATGTGTCTCCGTAGACCTTCCACGGCTCCCTGCTCTTCTTACGCTGCTTGTGAAGGAAGAGGGGTCCATTCTTAATGGCCGTGGAAAATGTACCCCCCTCTTTCCACCTCCCAAGTTCGGCTTTTTGTTTAAATGAGTATTATTTAATTTATAATATTCTTATTATTTGCATTAACCGTAATTTACTGAATGGTTATAAAAAATGACCCCCCCCATTGTTTATATGGGAGGGGTCCATTCTCAGTGGCCGTGGAAAATATACCCCCCCACCCCATATTATATTATTTTTTATAATAAGCACATTCTTTCTGACGAGGCACTCTTAGAACAGAATTAACTGTTTGATTGAACAGCATTTCTGTGTTTCAGTGAAAAACTATCAGGTCCATTTTTCAGGGGACTCCATTTGCAATGGACTGGGGGTCCACTTACCACCGACCACCCACCGTGGTAAATGGACCGAGGGTCCACTTATCACCGACCACCCACCGTGATAAATGGACCCCGGCCCATTTATCACGGTGGGGGTCCATATTTCACAGTGAAAAATGGGCCGGGGGTCCATGTACCACGGGGGTCCATCTACCACGGGGGTGCATTTACAATCTGACACCGGCTCGCTTGCACTACCCCTAAAAAACCACTTGTTGCATTTATGTAAAATAGTATTAACATTGTGCCATGTGAGAACTAGCTAGTTGCCTTATATTTGAGACGACAGTTCTACTCTTTATCAGAAATGTGACGGATACAACATTCGCTTTAACCTTCGGTACAAGACATATGCAATTGTCCCACGTGCCATCTTGCCACGTTTTGCTTTGGATGGCAATCTTGTTAAATCGGGTTAGGGTTGGGTAAGTGTTTCCATTCTGCTGAGGTTGACGTGACCTGGAGCCCGAATGACCAAGTCATTAGCCCCAATGACGTCTTCTGGACATGGATGCGCCCAGCCCGCGGGCGCTCAGTCTAGCTCGAACCGACGTCGTCGCGTTGTTTAACACTGCGCTGTTAAATCGGCCGTTATCGAACGAGTTTCCGCGTTAGCTTACGGCCTATTTGCGCCCAAGTGTCGGTCAATATTGGCTGTAAAGCCGGGAATAATTCCGTTACACCGAGGCGGCGCAATCGACCACTATCAGACGCAGGACGGAATGATCTGTTCGCCTCATTCAATTACCAGTCATCAAACGCGATCCTATGGCGAGATTCGACGGTCGTGTTAGTCATAGACCTACCACGCCAGCGTTCAACATCCACTTACGTCATCTTAGTTTGGCATTAAATATCGCCTGTTGGTGTTATTCGGAGAGCATTGTGGTGATATTGTGACGTTCATGACGCTTTGACGTAATGACGTAATTGAAGTGCATCAATGGGACGAATTTAATATATTGTTTAAATGTGAAACTCTCCGAGACCAGGGAAGGATCTTTCTGTCTAGATGGTGCATTACTCAATGTAATACTCTGAAGGTATTTGTGGAATTTAACAGCGACAGTCTAAATAACCTAACAAGAATTAGTAAATGGATAAAATTTATAATTGGTAAGTTTAACTCTCATTGCTTGTTCTTCTGACTTTAAAATGTATCTTATCTATATACTAATGTACATCAACGTATACTTATGTGTGACATATCTCATACACCATTGCATGGTGTTAGAAAATAAATATTGTCTTGTCTTATTAGACGCGTTGGTGAACCTTAGCGACTAAAGCGCTGTGCAATCTTCGAATTGCATATGATACCAGAGATATATCCCTTTGTTGACCTACTACGCTTGTTTACTGTAGGCCCTATGGATTCACTAGATCAACCGTTTGCCAAGAAGCTGGAATAATTTAGATTGACAGCATTTTCAGGGATATTTTCTTCTACTGTATTGATCTTGATAACGCACATGTTTGAGGCATACACAATGTCTTACGACAGCAATACCTCTGTCTTGTCCAAGTAAATACATCCACCTTCAAGTCTTCTTCGGATTTGTCAATGTCCCTCCAACGCGACAGAATGGGTCAATCGCCGTGTGTGGCAGTGATTCACACCAGACTGTTGCAACAATAAAATATACCTATTTTTGACGGCCGGCCTAAGTTGTCGCATTACGAGAAGTCTAAAGGTACCGGAAGCTAAGGAAATGTCTGGACATACGACTGACGATAACAACGCTTCCATAACGATGTGAATTTCGTCAGCACCACAGCCAAGGACATCAAGATCAGGTATACAAGTATGCTACAAACTGGTTTCAATATTCACTGGCAGCAACATATGACAACAATAGATCTTTCCAGGGGATGGATAACGCGACTGCCGGGACACGTGTAAGGAGGCTGAGATTTTCTGGTGACTGGCGTTGGCGAAATGGCACCGAGGACCTTCGTGTGGCAGCCAGCACATGGAAGAACAAGCCAAATCAGACCAGCCTTTACATGCGTCGACTCTCCAATGAAAGACATGGGACAAGAACCCGGAGAACTGCACCTGGTAATGAAGGACAGCGATTTCTGGAGACGAATGATTGGAGTTCAACATCACCCGTGGTCGACAGTGTCATTACTTTGCCAGACTAATCGTGTTACGTCCCTTACCAGATGTTACACAGACATAGCCTGATCCTATGCCATGCCACAATAATGACCAATATAGCCGCTACGTAGGCCGATCTGACGCGTCAGGTGTCAATGCGCCCACGGACCCAAGTTTTTGACGTGGCGTCGATTTTTGCGCGTCTGTAGAACAATGATGAATGCCTTGTCAAAACGTCCTACATATATCACCTCCAAACAGTTCCAGTGCGTCCTCTTCTTCGATAGTCTTGTGGTACACCACAAATATAGTGCCTAAAACAGGCAAGTTAACCAACTTTGGTTATGTTATTTGCTACTAATAACTGTATTCAACTATAGAAAGGTTGGATTTTTTAAATGTCGTCCTTTGGCAGCGAAATGTTATTTGAAGATGCGCTTAGGTATTTTGGTGGGACATTTTTGAAACACCGGTAGGCATATTTCTATTTTGCGAAAACTGTCAATTTTGAGGTTAAGCGCGTTTGCGCTACATTATTTTAACAAAACGTGTTCAGCATATATTAGTGATACAGCTCCAGTGGATGCTATGCAGTTTTAGAATGTTTAGAGATCACATTTTCTAATAATCAAGCAAAACCTTACCATCAACTGACGCATGTACCCTTCCGGTGAAAATCGCGATGCCACGTGCCACTCAGAACAATAATATAGATCATATACAAACAATGCTATATATGGAGACACCTACGCGGGAACTCACACACGCACACACGCACACACGTACACAAGCATATACGCACATACCCAACCACACACGCACGTACACACCGGCGCACGCATGGATGCACTCATGGACGCACGCACGCGGGAAGGCACGCACACACGAACGCGCGCACGCGGGCACGCACGCACGCACGCACGCGCGCAAGAAACCAACCAACCAACCAACCAACCAACTAAACAACCAACAAACAAACAAACAAACAAACATCAGACCCACCTGCAACATTCACGACATGCTGACAGCACCCCTCAACATAGCCGGCTCTTTTTGAGACGACCCCGCCGACAAGCCAATCTTCGAGCTTCCACGCCAGCGTTGTCCATTCTCCGCGCGGCGCGACCACTAAGTGTCGATTGCCCGTCCCCAAGGGATGTCCCCGAGGGACCGTCCCTCCATCTGCGCTCGTCCCGGCTTCTCGTCGCTCGATCAACGCCAGCAAATATTTAATTAGACTGCACGCAAGTTCTGGCTGCATTACGTGTGAGACGCTGGCAGCGCCGCCGAATTAAAACTGATTCGTCGTTCGTGTTTGTGTCGTTGTCTCATCATTCTGCATGTTCACGCAATTACCCGGGCCGCTGATAGACCGCAACACGACGAGACGTCCCGGCAATTCACGTCAGAGATAAAATGGCGTTGTTTAACAATAGGTTGATCTAGTCGCGTTGCCGAACCCGGCTCTCGGCAATTCCCGCGTGATCTGATGTATAGAATGTTTGTGCATTATTTAGAAGTTGACATCTTTAAGATGTCAACTTCTAAATAATACATACCAATAACACTAATAGTGTTAGCTGCGTTGTGATTGTTCACGCATGAGCTACTGTGACATCGAACCGACCGACAGACCGAAATAATTTAGTAAATAATTAAATAAAGAGTTAAATGAAGAATTAAATGAAGATATAAACGAAGAATTAAACGATGAATTAAAAAGATTATTAAATAAAGAATTAAAGATCGGTTGCATTAATGCAAAATAACAAATAATAAACTGTTTTTATCTAGCTATCTAACTAAGTAAATAGCCATTTAGTAAAAAACGAAACCGCTAATTAATTATTTAAAAAAGCAACATTACTACTATAATGACAAATTGTGTGCTTTGCCGCCACTTTTTGTCGGAGTACTCGGTGTTAGAGCAAACCACAGAACCGGCCACTGACGTGTTCCGTTCGCCGAATTCCTCGGAACAAACACACGAAAGCGCGAACAGTTCTTGATTAACCACCTTCGTGATAATTTTCCGCTCGGACACAAATTCTCCCGTGACACCTGTTGAAACTCACGCGTCGTCGGGTCGATAATCCTATCTTCTTTCGCACGCGTGATCCGGCGACCCTAACGCGCCGTCTGGCGGAACAACGTGTTGAACATCGGAAGTAGTCATCGCTATACTTTTGTATTATCGTTCAAAGTGCGGTAGTCGTAGCACCGTTGTTTGTAACGAGACATACCGATGGTTTAAAACAAGGAAGATCTTAATACTGATACATCCAAGCGGATCAAATAAAGATTACCAAAACTCATCCTTTTAATTTTTTTTACCTTTTGAATGGGAACGAACGTGGTTTTGATTGAATGATTGTGAACATAATACAAATACAAATGTATGCTGATAATGCATTTACAGTTTTTTAAGATAATCTTGTACTATTGGTACCGATGTCTAAGCCCGAACAGTCAAGTGAGGCCGGGCCGGGTACTGGCCTACATATCGCGGCCCGGGCCGGGCCTGGGCTGAAAACAATTTAAACACAATAGGCTTGGGTCGGGCCTGGGCCTAGTGTGAGCGGGCCGGGCCGTGCTTGGGATGGGCCTGGACATAATAAAAACATTCATACAAACCCAGATTATTAATTTTATTATTAATAAAAACTTATTATAAATTGTAATTCCGATTAATGAATGCTTAAAATTATTTCTTTAGTATTATATAGTTGCAAATTGAGACATTGCATGGAATTATGAATGACACTAGTGCTTTATATATTGGAATGCAGTTTAACATCTTAAACAATGGGACTTCCTATGGTATAATTTTATGGAGTACACTCTGTAAACTGCATATTTTTGGCATGAATGTACCCTTTTGCATAGATCTAATGGCCCAAAATCAGGCCAGTTAAGTTCACCTGGCTGGAAGCAGCCAGCCCCAAATGTTTATTTTAGACTTATTTGCAGAGGCAATTAAGCCATGATTAACCACCAACTTATCACCCTTTGAACCAACCAGTGGAAATTCTATTGTCTAGGTCTTCCCTCCAAACATTGCCCACCTGAATGACCAGCCCACTGGCCACTGCCCACGGCCCACTACCCAGTAGCGCCAGTACCTGGTAACCACCCCAGTTGGTAATTGGTATTTTTCAATTGTGTTAACTAGTGTCTACTCTTCAGTGTCTACAATTTCCCCAGTGCTGACTCATTCACAGTTGTACTAATTCACACATGTCTGAACCTGATCTGTCTCAGGCTAGTGACTGCAGACCTGCTGGAAATGCCACTGGGTGTCAGTGCCAGTGGGTGACTTAGTAGTAGCTAGTACTAGCTACTAGCTAGACACTACTAAACAACAACTGACATTAGTATTTCAGTAGTAAACATTATACTAATTTCCTTACATATATATATATATTTTTTTTTAATAAAACAATAAGCCTGTTTTTACAGTTTATTTGTGTTTCGTCTTTCTTATAAGATTTTAGGTTTATCTTCTCTAAACTTAGCTGGCCGCGGGCTTACCCGTCTTTGGCCCGCGGGTATGGGCCGGGTATGGGCCTGAAACTTGCGGGCCGGACCGGACCTGGGCCAAACATTCACGATCTGGGCCGGGCCTGGGCCTAAATTCTAGTTTGCGGGCCTGGACCGGGCCAAGCTTGAAAATGTGTTGCGGGCCTGAGCCGGGCCTGGGCACTAACTGCTAATTGCTGGCCGGGCTTGGGCTCAAATTATAGGCCCACGCAGGGCACTGATAGCTACGCCGTATAATTATTTAGAATCAAGACAACAAGGACACACATATTTATACTTTTTCCATTATTTAATTATTGCATGGTGCATAACCTTGTGTAAAAAGAATAATTTATGATTGTATCGTAATCAGGATTAGAACAATAACGGTAAGTACACGTAGGTCTCGATCGAGCACCGTAACAGTTGACGCAACGCATCAATCAGTGTGTTTGCCTTCCTTCCTTCCTTCCTTCCTGCCTGCATGCCTGCCCGCATGCCCGCATGCCCGCATGCCCGCCCGCCCGCCCGCCCGCCCGCCCGCCCGCCCGCCCGCCCGCCCGCCCGCCCGCCCGCCCGCCCGCCCGCCCGCCCGCCCGCCCGCCCGCCCGCCCGCCCGCCCGCCCGCCCGCCCGCCCGCCGCCCGCCCGCCCGCCCGCCCGCCCGCCCGCCCGCCCGCCCGCCCGCCCGCCCGCCGCCCGCCCGCCCGCCCGCCCGCCGCCCGCCCGCCCGCCCGCCCGCCCGCCCGCCCGCCCGCCCGCCCCGCCGCCCGCCCGCCCGCCCGCCCGCCGCCCGCCCGCCCGCCGCCCGCCCGCCCGCCCGCCCGCCCGCCCGCCCGCCCGCCCCCGCCCGCCCGCCCGCCCGCCCGCCCCCGCCCCCGCCCGCCCCCCGCCCGCCCGCCCGCCCGCCCGCCCGCCCCGCCCCCGCCCGCCCGCCCGCCCGCCCGCCCGCCCGCCCGCCCCTTATAGTGAATATATATATATATATATATATATATATATATATATATATATATATATATATATATATATATATATATATATATATATATATATATATTTATACCACACGAGCCCACACAATGGCCCTCACGGAGGTCCACACAGAGACCAACACAAAGGCCCACGTGGAGACTCACACGAAGGCCCTCACGGAAGCAAACACGGAGACCGACACGGAGGCCCACAAGGCGGCTGCTGCCGGCGGTGGAGGACGGCAGCCCGCGCGGTCCTCAGAGACCACTCTCTGCACCAACGTGTCAAACAGCGCTGACAAACCCGGCCTGAACCACCTGCTCCGGTCTGACGACAGGCGGATGGTCGATCACCAGCGCGCAGCATAAATAGGCTGTCGGTAGTTGGTGCTGCGTGTGGCCCACGTACAGCGGCGAAAAACGCGCTGGATCGCGGCTGGGGAGAAGCTCCCGCTGGATTCTACAACTATTGATAGCAGCTCCCAGCTGATTTGGCTATTGGAAACAGAAATTTAATAATAACAATTATAATGATAACGTTGAGGATGATGATGATGATAATGATAATCATATGGACAGTACTTATAATTATGATAGTACTAATAATGATAATAATAATAATAATGGTAATAATAATAATGATAATGACTATGATGTCAATAATAATAATCATTATAATAATAATAATAATAACGATAATAATAATAGCAACGACAATAAGAATAATAACAGATAATATAAGAATAACAAGCAAAACACAAGAAGAGCACACACGCAAAGTGGAGATCATAAGAACATGACGATGATTAAGAATAACCCCAGAAGCTGAAACAGCCACAAGACATCCTAACGGCCTAAGTCCAACCTAAATAGCAAAAGCATCAAACCGTAATTGCAACGATGGACAAAGCAATCAATACCAGCCAATAACTAGAGAAGCGGCAGAGAGAGCGAGAGCCCCTGGTACTTAAACATCAATGTATCGAACGACAGTTACAAGAAACGAATACGGAGCGCGCGTGCGATGGGATACGCACACCACAACTACACACACGGAGGCACGCACGCACGCAGGCACGCACGCACGCACGCACGCATGCGCGCGCGTACACACACAGAAAGAGAGAGAGAGAGGAGAGAGAGAGAGAGAGAGAGAGAGAGAGAGAGAGAGAGAGAGAGAGAGAGAGAGAGAGAGAGAGAGAGAGAGAGAGAGAGAGAGAGAGAGAGAGAGAGAGAGAGAGAGAGAGAGAGAGAGAGAGAGAGAGAGAGAGAGAGAGAGAGAGAGAGAGAGAGAGAGAAAGAGAAAGAAGAGAGAGAGAAGGAGAGAAGAGAGAGAGAGAGAGAGAGAGAGAGAGAGAGAGAGAGAGAGAGAGAGAAAGAGAGAGAGAGAGAGAGAGAGAGAGAGAAGAGAGAGAGAAAAGAGAGAGAAGTAAGGGAGAAAGAAAGAAAGAAAGAGAGAGAGAGAGAGAGAGAGAGAGAGAGAGAGAGAGAGAGAGAGAGAGATGGATGGTCGGAGAAGACCCATTGCGCCATTAAGCTGAGCCGGTTAATTACGGCAAGGTCATTTAGCTAACAACTTCTTAGGCCATCACCGCGCTCGTGACGCGTGATTGTAACACGCTGTCACCGTACGCCGCGACTTTGTCGTGTCGACGAAGCGTAATTGTCACCTTCGTAGCCCGGTATCGATGACGCGGGAACAATGGAGACGTCTTTGTCTCTCAACGATGTAGTGACGACCGACAATGTGATGTGATTTGTGGCGGATTACTGTGTAATCGGTGGCTACTCAATTTAAGCTGCGTTCGTTCGCTCGGGCGGGAGGCGGATGTTTGCGGCGCCCAGGGGACGAGGTCTGGGGAGAAGGCAATTTGATTGGGAGAGGTGTCGAATCGACTCGACTCGGCACAATTACATCCCATCGCAACGGGAATGCGCTGTTCGTTACCGGCGATGTTTACTAGTATTAGCTCCACTCAATTTGTTGGTACACTCGTCAGACGACTCGTAATGTCCCCCGCTGGTGTCACGCGGCAGTGTGCGTCACTTCCTCTTTGCACAATGACGTAGACCTCGCTCACAAAATATGCGCGCGTCGGTTGAAATGCTTTGTTCTTCATGGTGTATAAACAAACACGGCAATCACGTTTAATATGGTCGACTTTGTGAATACACAATGACTGATGAACATCTCAGGGGTCCATGAGCAGAAGCATCTGGCGATTTTCCCCGTCCTAGCGTTGATTAACCAATGTATATACCCCTTAAAGTTACGTGAAGTCACGTAACGCTCATGTCTACTCCGATTCTCAGAACAAAAATCACATGTGGTAATTTCTGAAAACATGTTTAGGAAGCATATGCCAATAAATTGATTCATTCACTTGTGTCATATTATTGTAGTGACACATTCATATACACGCCCTAAGGGTATTTTGTACCATTTTATGTTTTGATGTTAGTTTGCTTCCTTGTTTTAGACGTGTTAAAACAATCCAATGAAAAGAAGATATGACTGATTGCATTTATTGTATTAACGCAATTGTTGTATTGTTTTCTAAGCCTTACGCTGTACATAATCATATTGGTATGGCTGATGGAAGATTGTCCAATTCCGGTATAATTGTGGCAAAGAATGGGTGTATGTATGTGCATGCAGGTTACTGAATGGGATGTGATTGTATTAATATTCATGTAAATATAATATATATATATATATGTGTATTCATTAGGACGAACGCATAAAATAATGTGGTTTAACAACCATAGAGACAAGGAGGTTTAGAGGAGATGAATGCTTTTAAGAAACTGAATGGGTTTGAAAATATTGATTGAAATATTTTCTCACTGAAGAAAGATAGAAGAAACAAAAGACATGAAGAAACGTCAGTGAAGGAGCAGCGTAGACCAGATATCCCCGTTCTCACAGAGGACAATAACTGAATGGAACAAATTATCTACAGATTGTGCAACTGTTAGCAGCGTGAATATTTTTAAAAACAAAATTGACAAGTACCGCATCCTAATATTATCGAGAACCCACCGTAAAGTATACATTTGGGGGAGAGCAAACTAGCACAAGATAAAGAAAGACAGCTGCAACGTCATTGAACATTTCCTAAAATATTCCCAAGAATGTCACACAAAACGTACGTGTACATGGAGACACGCTATGCAAAACTTGTCACTGAAGATCATGTTGTGTCTTTACGTACCTAATCGTATTTAATTTCCATAATTACAATATGTCGTAACTGAGGTAGAAGAGCCATGAATTTTGTCCTAGCTTGCTTTTGCACAAGCGTACATTTTTACGTACGGGGATAGGGTGGCCTGGTTGTGTTAGGAATATTATATTGCAACCACCCAGAGAATCTCGTCACATCGGTGGCATATTTCAAATATAGCTTATTTGAGCAGCACAAACCGAGTATCCATCTCTAAAACAGGCTCAGTTTGACTCTCAACATTTGGCACTGTGTACTCGTGGCCCAGTTGTTATGTCAATGTTGATTCCATTCCTTTAATTGAGGACGTGAGAGGACCACTGAGGACGAGGTGCGCCAAGTCAGTGACTACCCTCAGTCGCAGCAGAGAAGTGTTGTACAATATTCTGAAATTGCTTACTTATAATTGAATGGGCAACGCACAGTGTGCAGCCATGCGCATCGAGCTGTGCAGCGTCCAACCAAGCGTAACGAGTCATCCATCCGTTAACATGATTTAGCCAAAACACTATCATGCAAAGCAACTAGCTCCAAATGGCATGGTGTCCATGAAGGCGGTCCCTGGTCCAGACTCCTTGCTCCTACTTCCTATCTCCTACATCCTTCCACCTGAATTCTTGACAGTCTAGTTCGCTCTTCGAGACATATATATATACCCCGCGTGCTGTATCAGGTCGAAAATGCCAATACCAAACTATATATGCAAATCATAAACAAACAATTTTAAGACCTATTATCCTATTTGGCAGTGTATGTTGGATTCTCACAAACAGACTTGAGAGTCGAATCACTGAAGTAGACGCGAAAGCCATACAATATCAACAGCCACCTGGAGGGAAAGAGACCGAGAGGAAGGCCCGGATTACGGTGGATCAACATCAGCAGTCACCTGGAGGGAAAGAGACCGAGAAGAAAGCCCGGATTACGGTGGATCAACAACATCAGCAGCCACCTGGAGGGAAAGAGACCGAGAGGAAGGCCCAGGTTACGGTGGATCAACAACATCAGCAGCCACCTGGAGGGAAAGAGACCGAGAGGAAGGCCCAGGTTACGGTGGATCAACAACATCAGCAGCCACCTGGAGGGAAAGAGACCGAGAGGAAGGCCCAGGTTACGGTGGATCAACAACATCAGTAGCCACCTGAAGGGAAAGAGACAGAGAGGAAGGCCCAGGTTACGGTGTATCAACAACATCAACTGTCACCTGGAGGGAAAGAGACCGAGAGGAAGGTACAGGTTACGGTGAATCAACAACATCAGTAGCCACCTGAAGGGAAAGAGACCGAGAGGAAGGCCCAGGTTACGGTGGATCAACAACATCAACTGTCACCTGGAGGGAAAGAGACCGAGAGGAAGGTACAGGTTACGGTGGATCAACAACATCAGTAGCCACCTGAAGGGAAAGAGACCGAGAGGAAGGCCCAGGTTACGGTGGATCAACAACATCAGCAGCCACCTGAAGGGAAAGAGACCGAGAGGAAGGCCCAGGTTACGGTGGATCAACAACATCAGTAGCCACCTGAAGGGAAAGAGACAGAGAGGAAGGCCCAGGTTACGGTGGATCAACAACATCAGCAGCCACCTGGAGGGAAAGAGACCGAGAGGAAGGCACAGGTTACGGTGGATCAACAACATCAGCAGCCACCTGGAGGGAAAGAGACCGAGAGGAAGGCCCAGGTTACGGTGGATCAACAACATCAGTAGCCACCTGAAGGGAAAGAGACAGAGAGGAAGGCCCAGGTTACGGTGGATCAACAACATCAGTAGCCACCTGAAGGGAAAGAGACCGAGAGGAAGGCCCAGGTTACGGTGGATCAACAACAGCAGCAGCCACCTGAAGGGAAAGAGACCGAGAGGAAGGGCCAGGTTACGGTGGATCAACAACATCAACAGCCACCTGGAGGGAAAGAGACAGAGAGGAAGGCCCAGGTTACGGTGGATCAACAACATCAGTAGCCACCTGAAGGGAAAGAGACCGAGAGGAAGGCCCAGGTTACGGTGGATCAACAACAGCAGCAGCCACCTGAAGGGAAAGAGACCGAGAGGAAGGGCCAGGTTACGGTGGATCAACAACATCAACAGCCACCTGGAGGGAAAGAGACCGAGAGGAAGGCCCAGGTTACGGTGGATCAACAACATCAGTAGCCACCTGAAGGGAAAGAGACAGAGAGGAAGGCCCAGGTTACGGTGGATCAACAACATCAGTAGCCACCTGGAGGGAAAGAGACACAGAGGAAGGCCCGGATTACGGTGGATCAACAACATCAACTGTCACCTGGAGGGAAAGAGACCGAGAGGAAGGTACAGGTTACGGTGGATCAACAACATCAGTAGCCACCTGAAGGGAAAGAGACCGAGAGGAAGGCCCAGGTTACGGTGGATCAACAACATCAACTGTCACCTGGAGGGAAAGAGACCGAGAGGAAGGTACAGGTTACGGTGGATCAACAACATCAGTAGCCACCTGAAGGGAAAGAGACCGAGAGGAAGGCCCAGGTTACGGTGGATCAACAACATCAGCAGCCACCTGAAGGGAAAGAGACCGAGAGGAAGGCCCAGGTTACGGTGGATCAACAACATCAGTAGCCACCTGAAGGGAAAGAGACCGAGAGGAAGGCCCAGGTTACGGTGGATCAACAACATCAACGGTCACCTGGAGGGAAAGAGACCGAGAGGAAGGTACAGGTTACGGTGGATCAACAACATCAGTAGCCACCTGAAGGGAAAGAGACCGAGAGGAAGGCCCAGGTTACGGTGGATCAACAACATCAGCAGCCACCTGAAGGGAAAGAGACCGAGAGGAAGGCCCAGGTTACGGTGGATCAACAACATCAGTAGCCACCTGAAGGGAAAGAGACAGAGAAGAAGGCCCAGGTTACGGTGGATCAACAACATCAGTAGCCACCTGGAGGGAAAGAGACACAGAGGAAGGCCCGGATTACGGTGGATCAACCACATCAGCAGCCATCTGAAGGGAAAGAGACAGAGAGGAACGCCCAGGTTACGGTGGATCAACAACATCAGCAGCCACCTGGAGGGAAAGAGACAGAGAGGAAGGCCCAGGTTACGGTGGATCAACAACATCAGCAGCCGTCTGGAGGGAAAGAGACCGAGAGGAAGGCCCAGGTTACGGTGGATCAACAACATCAGCAGCCACCTGAAGGGAAAGAGACCGAGAGGAAGGGCCAGGTTACGGTGGATCAACAACATCAACAGCCACCTGGAGGGAAAGAGACAGAGAGGAAGGCACAGGTTACGGTGGATCAACAACATCAGTAGCCACCTGAAGGGAAAGAGACAGAGAAGAAGGCCCAGGTTACGGTGGATCAACAACATCAGTAGCCACCTGGAGGGAAAGAGAGAGAGAGGAAGGACCGGATTACGGTGGATTAACCACATCAGCAGCCATATGAAGGGAAAGAGACAGAGAGGAAGGCCCAGGTTACGGTGGATCAACAACATCAGCAGCCACCTGGAGGAACAGAACACCAGCCTCGAAGGTTTAACAACAATGGAACGTTACGAGAACCGTGCAGAAAGGAGGAGGTGGATTTCTTGAGTTCTAGTGTCACTATAATACCTAGTTGTAATATATGCGGTGAGCAGTGGTGAGCTTGTTGCGTGTTTGTGAAGTATCTTGTAGAGATTTAAGAGCACTACATCGGGCAGGAGTGGTCATCTTTCTTTGCTAATTGTCGTGGTATAAGAAAATAAGCCAGTGCACTACAGGGACAGCCGTGGCCTAGTGGTTAAGGGTTGTGAGTTCAAGACCCACACTGGGCACGGTTCGTTTTCGAAGCTTAGGCAATTTCGTTTACCCTACTTTGCCTCAGTCTACTCAGCTGAAAATTAGTACAAACACTGTTTGGAAGGTACCTGCGATGGACTAGTGTCCCGTCCAGGAGAGTCAGTATAACTGCACTCTAAGTTGCTTCGCACTACAGAAACCAGGTTTAAGCACTGGCCATATAAGCCTTCATGGCTTCCTAAGTCGTAATGCCTGGGGGATGACTTTACCTTTACTTCCTAAGGCGTAATGCCTGGGGGATGACTTTACCTTTACCTTTACACTACGACTTTAACTTGGCTTTGGGGATTTTTTTAAATTAGGGAATGAATCCTATGTGATATTCCCGCTTTACGGTGTAATATGAAACTGTACCGCTATGAGAAACTTCACCGCAGATCGAACCCAGTCCCATGATTTCCAGTGTGTGACTACAATATTGTACTAATCATGCTACATAGGTGCCAACTCTAACTGGTGCAGACACATAAGATTGGCTACAGAAATCCATACGATCGCAAACGAAGCCGTATGATTATCTACGTTCTGCTGGTTTGTCGCGCATGCTCAAAATGAGGTCGACGACGTTGCAGTCTTGCATCTCGCGATACTTTGACGTAGATGACTGCGCACAACTATACATATTCTCGAGAGTGGCGCTTCGGACGTGTTTGACTATACATATTCGCAAGAGTGGCGCTTCGGACGTGTTTGACTATACATATTCGCGAGAGTGGCGCTTCGGACGTGTTTGACTTAACGATCTGGTGTTATTAGCAAGCCATTTGTAAAAAGGTGGGACGCATCCTGTAATGTATGAAACCTTGTTTAAAATGCACAAAACCATATTGAATGTTTCCTACGCCCATAAGACTTACTGGCAAACCGTAAGAGTGGGCACCTATGATGTTGCAATTGTCACCCTGTTTTCCTTTGCTGAGTCAGTGTAGGAATTCAGTAATATGAAAACAATGACTGTGGTTGGCTCCGGTCGATTGTGGCCGTTTAACAATTACACAACGCTTGAGGGCTACTCTCCAAAATCGTCTGATAGTTGGCTTGGAGAGGCCATATATGTATATATATATATATATATATATATATATATATATATATATATATATATATATATATATATATATATATATATATATATATATATATATATATATATATATATATATATATATATATATATATATATATATATATATATATATATATATATATATATATATATATATATATATATATATATATATATATATATATATATATATATATATATATATATATATATATATATATATATATATATATATATATATGAAGGCACTTATTAAATAACTGCTGTGAAATAATGCATTCATCATAAATTTTATTATATTCTACTTTTTAACAAAGCTAATTTTGGAAAATCGTTAATTAATAGTATTGAAATATTGGTGCGGGAACTTGTTTTCGGGCGTAACAATTAAAATGGGTTCATTAACAAACAAGATAAGTTTGGGTAGGAGCAGCTACTGTAGGGGTACGTATATATTATAGTTTGGGACACACATTTAAAAGTTTACTTTTATATAGCACACTTCAACTGGTGAATTATCATTACTGAATAAAAAATAACATCTTTCTGAAATACAAAATATTTTTTGGAAAGCTTATTTTGGTTGTTTTAACATTTTAAAGAGACGTGGACCGTTCATTGGCATACGACTATACAACTATACAACTATACAACTATACAACTATACAACTATACAACTATACAACTACAACTATACAACTATACAACTATACAACTATACAACTACAACTATACAACTATACAACTATACAACGGTACAACTATACGACTATACAACTATACAACTATACAACCACAACTATACAACTATACAACTATACATCTATACAACTATACAAATACAACTATACAACTATACAACTATACAACTATACAACTGTACAACTATACAACTATACAATTATACAACTACAACTACAACTACAACTACAACTACAACTATACAACTATACAACTATACAACTATACAACTGTACAACTATACAACTACAACTATACAACTATACAACTATACAACTATACAACGATACAATTACAACTATACAACTGCAACTATACAACTATACAACTATACAACTGTACAACTATACAACTATACAACTACAACTATACAACTGTACAACTATACAACTATACAATTACAACTATACAACTATACAACGATACAATTACAACTATACAACTGCAACTATACAACTATACAACTATACAACTATACAACTATACAACTATACAACTGTACAACTACAACAATACAACTATACAACTATACAACACCTCGTGACAGGCCCCGGAGTGGAACACACAAGGAAAGAGGAAACCAGACACCTCGTGACAGGCCCCGGAGTGGAACACACAAGGAAAGAGAAAACCAGGCACCTCGTGACAGGCCCCGGAGTGGAACACACAAGGAAAGAGAAAACCAGGCACCTCGTGACAGGCCCCGGAGTGGAACACACAAGGAAAGAGAAAACCAGACACCTCGTGACAGGCCCCGGAGTGGAATACACAAGGAAAGAGGAAACCAGACAAATCAAAACATAGTTGGAGGAGATCAGTTTCGTTCATCCCACGTTGCCACATTTCGCTCAGCTGTATAAATGAGTACCTGGCTACAGACAGAGGTGAATATCGGAACGAATAGTCTTCGCGCAGTAATAGCAGCGTGGCTGAATGCTTCCAAGAGAAGTCGAAATGACCTAGCAATGAACAGGTCTGCCACGGGGTGAGGTGCTTTGAACAATCCTATAGACTAGATACTGCGCTATATCAGGGCGTACTTTTTTGTGAACTGTTTCTAATATTTTAAGGTGAAAAGTTTCTAGTATGTTTTATTTAATTTGTGTGTGAACTGTTTTTGTCATGTTTTATGTGAACTGTTTCTATTGCGTGTGTGGAAGTGATGTGTGTTTTTACCAATTTTATTACTGGCAGTGCAATGTATGCGTAATTTTTTTTTCGTTTTTAATGTACTTTTAAACGGACAGTAAAGTTCTTGAATCTCGAAAAAAGAAACGCTTTGATTTAATAGAATGCCTCTTTAGCACATCTGCAGAACTTTTGGAAAAAGCGCCGATTTTGAGCCGAGTAGATATTGACCGGCTTTAACAAAAATGTATAACATCAGTTAGTGAGTTAATTACATCCACTAACTAGTGTTTGTTTTAAGTATGCTGTTCATTTCCCAGTTGAAAAAAATTAAATGCGAAAATATCGTCACTTTCACAACAACATCAGATTACCTTACAACATTTCACATACAACGTTTTCGCTGGAGTTTTTTGCGTGCGCGTGATTTTGGGTATAACAACACGAACGGGGAAGGAATATTTCGGGCGTGGGAATTGCCCGTTAAAAAGCAGTTCGCATGGAGCCGACTTAATGAGATCCGACTCGGTGTGATGGGTGACGTCTGAGCTTGGTCCGGTCCCTCGCGACGTGATCTGATAGGCAAGACGACACTGTGCGACACATCGATCTTTATTACGGGCTCGTCAGAGCTGCACTTTATCATTGGTGCTTAATGAGCTTTAGAGAGGAGGGTGTCGTCGCGGGGCTGATGTAATTGACGGAGGAACGGAGCTAAGGACGCAGTAGTGGTGTGTGTATGTGTGTGTGGGGGGGGGGTAGGGAGGAAAGTAAACGGAAGAAGGTGTCAAATGAGGATGTAGAGATGGGGAGTTTTAGAATAATTCAACAGAAGAGAGAGAGTGTGTGTGTGTGTGTGTGTGTGTGTGTGTGTGTGTGTGTGTGTGTGTGTGTGTGTGTGTGAGAGAGAGAGAGAGAGAGAGAGAGAAAGAGAGAGAGAGAGAGAGAGAGAGAGAGAGAGAGAGAGAGAGAGAGAGTGTGTGTGTGTGTGTGAGAGAGAGAGAGTGAGAGAGAGAGAGAGAGAGAGAGAGAGAGAGAGAGAGAGAGAGAGAGAGGAGAAATGGAGAAAAAGAGAGAGATAGAGAAGTTGAGAAAAATAAATAAGAAAGGGCACACAAACCCAAGGCAGACAATACAACACGCACGCACGCACGCACGCACGCACGCACGCACGAACGAACGCACGAACGCACGCACCACGCATTCGCGCACACACGCACGCACCACGCACTACGCACATCGAAAAAAAAATGTGCGGCCAGACAGCGCGCATAAGCACGCACGCACGCACGCACGCACGCGATCGTACAGTTAGGAATAATTGAGTTTGCCCCATGGAGCCGGTGACTTGGCTGGACGTGGAAGTGACGTGGATAGGAACTGAGTGGCGGTCGGCACGAGGTCTGATAGATTGATCATTTAATGGCGAACTTGTCAGAACTCAAACGCGACAGTCCCTTGCAGACAAATGGAATTATCTACTCCTGACACGTAAGTTCCAGTGCTTACAAATCAGATTAGGTGTTTAGAGCCGACTGGTCGACGCGGCGCAGACTGTTTAGTTGACGGCAGTTTTTAGTGTTGCTCGGGAAGAAACGAGTGCGCGTCGGACGTAAAAACTACTTGAAGTAGGAAAAACGCGTAGCACGAGTGTTTCATAGCGCAAGTCATTGTCATTTATGCACTCAGTTTATTAATTACGACACAACGCAATTACGCCAAACAGACACAGGGCTTGTTTCCATTAACAGGAGATAACGTTGCGAGTGTAGGCCACCAGTAGGCTACGTTATGTTGACGTGTCATTACCCGGCACTGTAGTTTGTACGCTCGGCCGATCGACAGGCGCAGTCACTGCCGAGTCATTGGCCCAAGCGAGGACAGGACTCGTTGTTTAAATCTCGCGTAGATAAATGAGTTTGTAGTCCAAAAATACGGACATTTCTGGTATCGCCACGCTTTGTACTACTACTTCTGCCGCTGCTGCTGCCGCTGCTGCTGCTGCTGCTGCTGCTGCTGCTACTACTACTAAGAATAATAATGATTCTACCATTGCTACTATTAAGTAACAGCAATATTAGCAACAATACATTTTAATAACAACAACAATAACTACAGTGTACAATGATAACATTAACAATATTAGCGCAACATTGACATACTATTTATTCACTATACACGAAAGAAACGTGACGTGCACACGAATAGTTAATTATGCTACATTATTATTATATAAACATTAATGCAATTATATTAAAACCTAGATTGATCAGATAACAGCACCAATGTTTAAAATATAAGTATAATTTAAAACAGTACAGCATCTAAAGACTGCTCGTATTGTCATACTATCACGGAACACTTTGGTTCAAGATGTCCTCGTTTACCTTTTAAATCTTAACTTACCAGGTTAGACAGCACACTTACCATTGTGCATGACCAATTTTAACGTATGCTCATGAACATAATTATGCTCATGAACATGTGCTCGTGCATATTGTTTCCGAAAACTGACCAGGGATTTACAATGGCTACGGTAACGACAACTCTCAAATTTGGGAGGGTTTTAAGATATAGGGTAAGCCATTTACTTTCTTTATCAATCTAACTAAATAGTAAAGACGTACGTCGTGATGTAATTAGCTCTGCTAATTCGTGATATGACAACCATAAGTCTAGAACCCCGCTTCGATAAGTCTAACCGAACCTTACTATTGTATACGACTCGTGACTCTGAAATATAAACATCAACCAACAACAGTTGTGTCGCGGCCAGCATGAAACGGCATACGAAGTAACGGCGCACGCAGCCCACCGCTGATCAATAAGACATCATTATTTATTTACATATTCCCGTGCTAAATCGTCTGTTTAGAACGTATGAGTGTTTGATAACGGAATTAATCAAATTAGCCTGCTTGCGACAGCCGTGGCAAAGGACGTGTGTCGGCCTGGGGCGGTCTCTGGCGCCTCTTCAGTCAGGGAAGATACGTCCGATATAGTAGAGACAACTTCACTTCCATTGGAGGGATCCAACGCCCTGTTTGGGGACATAACACCCACCTCTATATCTAGCTAAACGGTTTAAAAAAATAAGTATTTCGAGAAAGAGCCGCATAGTGTCTTGTCCATTGCCGTACGATTGGCGTACGGTTGCAGAACGGCTGCAGTACGGTTGGCATACGGTTGCTGTACGGTTGCAGTACGGTTGGCATACGGTTGTTGTACGGTTGCAGTACGGTAGTACGGTTGCGGCAGAAAGACGGGAAGCTTAGACAAAGAAATACATATATAACATAGGGAAATATGATTATTATAGTGATATAAATGCATCGGTTGCAATACTATCATTTTTTTTAAATACTGCGCGTCTTGACCAAATGGTGAAAGATAACACCGATAATTAGGAACTCCGATAAAGTGGCTACAACGTGTTTCAGGGTCTAGGTACTTTAACACTGTCAACCAAACAGAACGTACCTAATGCTAGTCGTACGTTGCTGACCAGTCGTTGTGAGTTGCACGTTTGTAAGATTGACAACATTTGTTGCCGCGATTAAATTTTCGAATCGGTTCAACGACAGTTAACCCGGCCAGAGCGACTCGAGTTAAGTCAAATAAACACTCGATTCGCAACAAACGTTTAGCAATGTACGCCTAACATTATAAGACAATGAATTAGGTTATCCACAACACGTAGACGATAGATACCCTAAGATTCGTCAAATGTCAAACTGCTGTTTTGGGAGCTGACTGATGCACCATCAAGTTATCTTATCCTTATCCTTCTGCTACCCGTGGTTCGAGATAGTTACCATACGGTCTTCCTCTCGTTTAGCTGAATGATACACATATCTACCACACGTTCTGCTCTGGCCTTCTAAACCACATCTCATGCAAGACTCGTAACTAATATAGCTTCTACTTTTATCGTTGCACTCGCTCGAATCTCGCCACAGTTGAAAACAAACACTATATGTTTGGTGCAAGAGCTCAGTGGTTGGGCCTCCCAGAGGAGCGGGTTCGAATCCTCCTGCATTTCCCCTCCATTTCAAAGCAACTTCATACACTGCATATCGCCCAGTTCACTCAGCTGTATAAACGACTACCTGACAATGATGGGCCTGTTTGAAATACTATTCTTCGAGCAGTAATCGTAGCATGCGTCCCAGAGAAATTAACAAAAGGTTTTGTTTGAAATTAACACATCTACCAGGGGTGAAGTGTAAAGCGTTTGAGCTGTAGCCGCGCTATATAAGAATTCATACTTCGTTGCCTTTACCGTTCCTGTCAGCTAACAAGCTCGGACAAGCTTCATCTCCTTCTGTCTTTTTAAATTTGGCGACTCTCGTTTGTTTTTTGCTAACTTTTTCTATGTGTGACACACGTATTTTTCTTCTTTCCAAATGTGCGTCGATCCTGCAAAACTACATGCCTTAAAGTTCGCATCTCTAGTCGCTCGGTCTGCAAAATAGGTCATAGACCGTTGGTATGTGCAGTCTAGAATAGTTCTAATTAATTACCGCTAGGTGGCGTCACCTTCTGTATAGTAGGCTTTTTGTTGTTTGGGACCAGGATAATATTTTCATGCAATGTATTCTGTCACAACAGGGCATGACAGTCCTGCTTTTTAAAACAAAAAACTCTGTTGGTTACGTTGTAATGCCATAAAACAGCGATGTCTTAAAAGAACATCATTATTGGGTATGCAGAAATAAACTCGATTATAAGCTATCAGGTGGGTAGGGTAAAGAAACGCAGCAAGATTGCAATACAGCTAAAAGACGCGTCTTCACTCTATACCAGTTTTATTACACGACACAGCTTTTTTTGCTCTTACATTTCCATATGTGAAAATCACATTTCCTGGTCGTCAATCACACATATCTATGCTAGCCCTGCCGATGGCCATTTGCGCCATAGGCGAAACTGTTTCCCATTTGGCGAAAGAACAACTCTTCGCCAATTTGGCGAAACGCTTTTACGGCCACGTTAATGGCGCATTGTCATGGAAGCGGCGGTAAACCCGTGAATCATAGCTGCCCGCCACCCGTGGATTTGTTTTCGTGCCCCCTAATCTATAATTGCACAGCGATAAGCCAATGGTTTAATTCCTCGCGGCGAAAGTTTGCGTCCTGCTGGGCAGCTACACAAAATCATAATATTATAACGTGTAAATTTGGGAGCTCACTTCCTCGTAGTTTTTCAATTTGTTATCGGTTAAAATGATTCGTAAATGTATTCGGCGGGCGATGGTCGCGGAAAGAAACGTCAGACAACGACGCAGCCATGTTTGATCAAGGCGGACAGGTTCATACGTTTTGCGTGGCTTATTCACGATAGCAAAAGCCACGTCTTTCGCTGCAAAGTTTGCGTGCACGCGAAAGCAAGAACGTGTTTGTTACCGGGAAGAACTGCGCCAAGTCCAAGAAGGACGACTTGGCAAAACACGAGATATCTGCCGACCACTGGAGATCGACGTTACTGCCGAGGCGCCAAATGGACTTCGTGACTGCGGACGATCACGCGAACTGAAAGAGTATAACAGTAATTCGTACAGCAAGTTTTGGACAAAGATTTCTTCACAGAACCGAAAAAACTTTTTAAAATGATCTTTTTTCAGTAGCAAATAAAAAAGGAGACGTATACAAAAAAGGAAGTGGGCGGGGACGAGAAACTAGTTTCTTTTTTTTACTAGGCCTTATTATATTATTTTATGTCGTGTTTTGCATTTGGACGTTTTGCCATCTTGGTGTTTGCTAAAAAATGGCTAAACAAAATCTCATTTGGCTAAAGAAAATGTTAACCTTCAACATAACAACCGTGTAGAAATCGTCAGATCACCATGCTATAAAGTATTTGGTGCTACATCTATTAAACATGTTTAGACAATCCACCACTCATCCCTGCCCCACTGGCTCCAGTCATCATCCATTCATCCCTGTCCCACTGGCTCCAGTAACCATCCACTCATCCCTGCCCCACTGGCTCCAGTGACCATCCACTCAGCCCTGTCCCATTGGCTCCAATGATCATCCACTCATCCCTGCCCCACTGGCTCAAGTCATCATCCACTCATCCCTGCCCCACTGGCTCCAGTCATCATCCACTCATCCCTGTCCCACTGGCTCCAGTCATCATCCACTCATCCCTGACCCACTGGCTTCAGTCATCATCCACTCATCCCTGCCCAACTGGTTCCAGTCATTATTCACTCATCCCTGTACCACTGGCTCCAGTCATCATCCACTCAGCCCTACCCACTGGCTCCAGTCATCATCCACTCATCCCTGCCCCACTGGCTCCAGTCATAATCTTCTCATCCCGCCCCACTGGCTCCAGTCATTATCCACTCATCCCTGTCCCACTGGCTCCAGTCATCATCCACTCAGCCCTGCCAACTGGCTCCAGTCATCATCCACTCATCCCTGCCCCACTGGCTCCAGTCATCATCCACTCAGCCCTGCCAACTAGCTCCAGTCATCATCTATTCATCCCTGCCCCACTGGCTCCAGTTATCGTCCACTCATCCCTGCCCCACTGGCTCCCCACCCGCGTTTCCATGCATTCTGGATACAGAATTAAGTATTTTAATAGTTTGTCTGATAATTTCACAGAAACGCTACATACAACAGTTGCACGAAGAGCCAGCAAGTCGTAGGTATGTTTGAATTTTCGCAAACTTAATTTGACATGTTACGAGCAAAAACTCGAACTGAGGAGGGAGCATTAAGAGAAACGAGGAGGGAGCATTAAGAGAAACGAGGAGGGATCTTTAAGCGGTATACTTCATTACACCGGGGATGGCGAATGATTCAATCCCAGCCAAGTGGTTTTATTCTACTAAACGTTTGATTATGTCATCCGCGATTCGGTTAAGCGGAGTCCGCTGTAGTTGTGCTAAGACTGAACACGTATTTGCATATGGTCTGACTGCATTCACATGAAACCTCAAAACATTACACATAAACGCACAAACCGCTATACCCGTCACGTGTCTTCCATAACACGGACAGGTGCATGATAGGGACAGGTGCATGACAGGGACAGGCGCATGGCAGGGACAGGTGCATGATAGGCACAGGTGCATGACAGGGACAGGTGCATGATAGGAACAGGTGCATGATAGGATTGTTGAGCGTATTTCGGGTCATGACATGACATGTCATTTCCAACCGCCGGCCATTTATGTTCTATAGTTGGCAGTCGGGCAAACACATGGTTTCCAATAACGTCACTTCACGAGAGTTCCATTTTGTATTAACAGAGGCGGTTTTGTTCGTCGTCTCGGATCACTGAACCGTTCGACGTCTCAGTAAATTGAACCGTCTCGGTTCACTGCACTCATTGATCCTTGACCTGCAAGCGATACCAACGCTCGCAAACGAGGGTCGTGCAAATTTTCCTTCTTCCTGTTACACACCTGTCTATTAATGCGCAGAACCGGAGATCCAGTTGACCAGTGTTTCCCAGTCACGATAGACGACTGGTTCACGGCTACAGGTAAGGCGGCTTCGATAGTTATGGAATACCACTGCATACTTCAGCGGTCCTTCACACACAACTTGACGCATGTGCTAGTCACCCGTTCTGTTACTGCACTGGACGTGTAGTTAGACCGTTACACGCTCTGTCACTACACTGGACGTGTAACTAGACAGTTACACGCTCTGTCACTGCACAGCACGTATACTTAGACCGGTACACGCTCTGTCAGTGCACTGGACATGTAATTAGACCGTTACACGCTCTGCCGCTGCACTGGACGTGCAGTTACGCCGTTACATACACTCTTAATGGTCTGGGTCGGGCCTGGGCCTAAATTTTAGTTTGTGAGCCTGGGCCGGGGCTGGATTCTAACTGCTAAATGCGGGCCGGAATTTGACTAAAATTATAGGCCCGTGCAGGTCATTAGTACTTAGACGCTCTGTCACTGCATTGGACATGTAGTTAGACCGTTACACGCTCTGTCACTGCATTGGACGTGTAGTTAGACCGTTACACGCTCTGTCGCTGCATTGGACGTGTAATTAGACCGTTACACGCTCTGTCGCTGCATTGGACGTGTAGTTAGACCGTTACACGCTCTGTCGCTGCATTGGACGTGTAGTTAGACCGTTACACCTTCTGTCGCTGCATTGGACGTGTAATTAGACCGTTACACGCTCTGTCGCTGCATTGGACGTGTAGTTAGACCGTTACACGCTATGTCGCTGCACTGGACGTGTAGTTAGACCGTTACACGCTCTGTCGCTGCTTTGGACGTGTAGTTAGGCTGTTACACTCTTGGTTGCGTTGGCGATCGGCGTAATACGTTACGTATAATCACAAACTGCTAGACTTTCCCTGGCGGGCTGGCACTATATACTTGAATCAGCGCTTTGAAGCTTCCTAGGTAACCTAAAGCAAAACTAGCACGATTTGTTTGATCTTGCTGTTAGCCCTAGCGAAGGTTCAGCCCGAGTCATGCACTACGAAAACTCACATCTAGTGTCACCAGACTAGCACTAACACGGAACTCCCGAGGGAAGAGGAAAAGAGCACGGCCCAAAAACACTTTGCTGCGAGACGTGGAAACAGAACTGAAGAACAGGACAGGACAGGACAGGACAGGACAGGACATAACGTCCGTGCGTGCGTGCGTGCGTGCGTGCGTGCGTGCGTGGTGCGTTTATATGTGAGAGCGCGTGTGTGGCTGCTGCGTCTACGGGTTTCATTCGATTTACTAACCGTCCAGGACAGCGTTAACACGCCGCGCGGCGCTGTTGCCGCGGAAGGCGTCAGCGGTGATTCCCCGTCGCTGTCTCGAGGAAATGCCCACATTTTACTTCCGCATAACCGTGATTGGAGTAAGTGTCTGTCCAACGCAGGAGTAAGACGCGCAGCCACCTAGACGGCTGAATCGGTGTCTCGTCCATGCAGGATGTAGTCCTCCGCTGGACTTGTCCATTTTTCTCTGCCTTTGGCTTATTTCGTTTCCTGAATAATTTGTTATGTCAGCGCGCCAATGTCGGTGCTTTTTGATGAACTAAATACATGAACGTATCAACATTACGACATATTACGTATTTCAGACAACTTCTGTTCTTCCGTGTTGCTCCCTTTATAAAGGGTGCGATTAATTCATGTACTGCTGGAACACCCCAACTGTTACCCCTTTCCACTTCACCCTGTCGGCAGCCTTCGGCAGCCTGTTTTTTTACATCCCTTTTTACGCAGTCCTCCAGTCTAAGTTGCGATCTGCCCCTATCCCACGGCGTGGCTGTTGAAGACAATGCAATTTAACACGCTCACATGCCCGACCAACCGTACAGGGTTGTATTATGTAATTTGTATTATGAATAAAACAGAGGTTCGGAAAAAATTACGTATTTGCACGCACGCACGCACGCACGCACGCACGCACGCACGCACGCACGCACGCACGCACGCACGCACGCACGCACGCACGCACGCACGCACGCACGCACGCACGCACGCACGCACGCACGCACGCACGAACGAACGAACGAACGAACGAACGAACAAACGAACGAACGAACGAACGAACAACCTCACGCACGCACGCACGCACACACACACACACGCACGCACGCACGCACGCACACACGCACGCACGCATACGCACGCACTCAGTCACGCACTCAATCACGCAAGCACGCACGCATACGCACGCACGCATACGCACGCACGCACGCACACATACACACATAAACACACTACACACCACTCACCACATCACACATCACTCCAGAGCTCACCAGTGCGTCACTTGAGAAGTTTACACGCTATGTGTGTGTTTGTATGTGTGTGTGTATGTGTGTGCGTGGGTACGTGCGTGCGTGCGTGCGTGTGTTCTCCTTGTTCCCTGCTGTACAGGGGTCCTTGATGTTTTTCCACATCTGACCTCTTTGCTAGTTTGCCTGCACCCATCCTTATCAAGTGGCCTGCCCATCTCATCCGGCTTCTCAATAATCTTCCTGTTAGGCTGCATTACATCCCAACCTCTTTCCTCAGGTCGTTCATCCTTCTTCTGTCCACCCTCTTTGTTCTTGTTATTCGCCGAACCCAGTTGTTCTCACAAACTTGCAGCTTCTGTTGTTGTTGTTCTATCAACGCCACTGTTTCCAGACCATACAGGCATGCCGGTGTACCACACACTCTTAGTACTCTCGCTTTCAGCTTTTTCGAAATGTTTCTGTCCAACAGGACTCCCTCTACCTTTCTCCAAGCATTCGCTCCCGCTTGTATCCGACGTCGCACTTCTACCTCTGAATGCCCATCCTCCGTAACCATTCCTCCAAGGTACACAAAGCCGTCCACTTGCTTGGTCTCCTTACCGAACAACGTGATGCTCAACTCATCTTTCTGATGTCCAACCCACATCACTTCTGTCTTCTCCAGGCTCATTCTCAGTTCGTGCTTCTTGAACACCCCCTTCCATTCATCCAACACTTCCTGATCGTCGATCCTTGCCTCAAACCGATGTTAACTGGAAACTCTTCCGACAACCCAGATCCAACCACAACTCTTCTTTTCGTTCTCTCATATATTGCTTCCACCATCCTGGCTTCTGTTTCTGGCACTCCCATCCATCTCACTGTTGCCGTCACCATCTCACCTGCGACTGTGTCATATGCCTTCTTCAAGTCCACAAATCCTACTGCCATTCGTCCTTGCATGTCCAACCTCTTCTCTACCATTACTGCAAACATCTCATAAGTCGTCCCTCTGCCCTTTTTGAATCCCTGTTGTTCTTCACCCAATTCTTGCTCTACTCTCTTTCGAATCCTCCCATCCAGGATCCTCTCTAGCAGCTTCATGGTGTGACTTAAAAGTGTGATGCCTAAGTATTTCCCTGGGTCTTTCACATCTCCCTTCCTCTTCCATATTGTGTCAATTAGTCTTGTCCGCCATTCCTCTGGTATTTTACATGTATTCAGCAGCCTCTTTGTCCATCTTTGTCCACTCTCCCCCGCTGCCATTACCATCTCCACACGCATCTCAACGATACCAGGTGCTCTCTCCTTCTTAATCCGTTTTATCGCGGTTTGCACTCTGTATCAGTAATATCAGATACTTCCACTTTCCCCTCTACATACGATGGTAATTCTAGATCGTTGTTATTTCCTTCCTGGTTCAGTATCTCATTGAAGTAGCTTTTCCAGACCTTCAGCACTGCTTCTTGTTCTGTCACTAACTTCCCACTTCTATCCTTGATCACCGTCCCACCCTTCACGTCCTTACTATTCTCATCCCTGTGTCGGGTCATTTTGTATATCATCTTCTTTCTATCATCCTCATCTAGCTTGCTATACACGTCTGTTTCCACATTTCTCATCGCCTTATCAGTTCTCTTTGTTGCTTTCTTCTTCTGCCCGTGTGTATCATCCTTACATCCGGTTCATCTCCTCTCTCCATGGTCTTCTCAATGTCTTTCCAGGCTTCCTTCTTTTCCCCTACTGCCTCTGCAGCTCCCACAAATGCTTCTTTGTACTTTTTCCATTCTTCCTCCAAACCACCAACTTCTTTGCTGAGCGATATATATATATATATATATATATATATATATATATATATATATATATATATATATATATATATATATATATATATATATATATATATATATATATATATATATATATATATATATATATATATATATATATATATATATATATATATATATACATATATATATATATATATATATATATATATACATATATATATATATATATATATATATATATATATATATATATATATATATATATATATATATAATTTGCTGAATGTGTAAACACATTGATGCAGATTATCAAGTACATGTAATTCAAGAATGATAAGGAGAAGGACAATGGGTATACTGGAAGCACGAAAATGGAAAAACACATTTTGTACTAGCCTTTATTATCCAGATGAGATGTGATTACCACTGGCACACAAGATTTTCCCGGCGAGTTCTAGCGGGAATCAGCTAAGAGAGGCTACCGTTCTGTGAACATTTGATGGCGAAATAGCGTCGAAATTTTCCGCAAAATATATAAATAACTGTATAATAGAACAGGTTAAATTAGGCAATGATTGTTTTTGAAAGGCAAAAAGTATTTGTGTAAAATAAATAAATTTTGCAAAAAAAGTATTTAAAATGAAAAGAATAAATAGTTAAAAATATTTTTAATTAAAAACACTATTTTATATTTATTTGTAAAATTAAAAAACAAAATACTATTTGACCCATCTCGGACAATCAGTGCACTATTGTTATACAAGTCATTTTGCTGGTTTCAGACCTGCGATATGAAGACCGGGTTGTCTACGCACGTAGAGGTGGTTCTGCTCCCCTTCTTGCTGTGTCACGTGATGTTGGGACAGACAGGAAGTGACGTCATTCCACATGCTCCCTCTGCGTGTGTCGTGTCGAACGGCGTCGGCGGACTGGAAGCGACGTGCAGCGGCGACAGTGTGAGTAATATCCTTTCGACGCTGCCGCCACATCTGCGCAAACTAAAGATCTTCAACACGGGTTTAGCCGTGCTGGAAAACGGGGCATTGTCGCATCTCCCGATGATTATTACCCTCGACTTGTCCGGGAACAGACTTACCCACTTGAAGCCGGGCTGTTTCCGAGGCCTCCCGGCTCTCAGATCCCTCAATATCGCCCACAATCGTCTCTGCTTTGGGGACGACGCATTCCCAGAAGATCTCTTCACCGGTATGACGTCATTGCGCACTATGGTGATGCATTCCAATAACTGTCCGAGTGGTCACATCCGCTACCCGGACCGAGCACTTGGGGAACTGAGCGGACTGGAGACTCTGGCGATGAACGGACTGCCGAACGTTCCCCTCGGCCCAGGCTTCGCAAGGATGACGTCACTGAGGTCACTGGAACTGTCCGGCAAACACTGTCACCTGGACGTCGTGTCGCACGAGACATTTGCGAGCTTGGCAAACACGAGTGTGTCGCTGCTGTCGCTAAGGGCGTGCGACATCAGCAGACTTGACCACTCCGCCTTGACCCCGCTGTCCAGTCTGGTCACGGTAAACCTGGCATGTAACGAACGTGTGGGGTTGGACAACGCTGTGGCCGCCATCAGGGCGGCTACAGCGACACGACTGGACACCATCATCTTGGACAATGTCAACGCGAAACACACATTGATGGACGAGCGGATGTTCAGAAGTGCGCGTTTCTCAAGTGTTCATCGATTTAGTTTTCGCGCAAACGAAATCCTGTCTCTCGATGTTCGGGCCATGAAATACTTCCCGGCCATTCGTAGTATCGCTATGGGTTATAACATATGGACAGGGTTACTGCCACGCGAGAACTACATAGAGATACTGAAAACTGTCACCGGCAACATGACCATCGACGTGGTCGATGCCTCTGATTTCCTGTCGAGTCGCTCCAAGTACCAACGACTCTTCTGCGAGCCGGACCACGTCGATGCTGACACGTTCTTCAGGGATGAAACCCGGTTTCCCGAAGTCAACTTCTCACGCCGCGCCAAGCCGGCGGGCTACAGACATGGCGATGGCGCTGACATACCGCTCTTCATGTTGGCCTTGTACGTGGATCACTCCCACTACAATTCACGCCGGTTTACTGTGCCAGAGATAAAAATAAGCGATTACAGTGACGTAGTTGTCATCAACATGTCCAGCACAGACGTGAATGAACTGGAAGGTCCATTTGTCGGATTCAACAACGTACAGGTGTTTGACGCGAGTAACTGTGGTATTTACAAGATCCACTCAGGCGCCCTACGCCAGATACGTTATCTCAAGTATTTGTTTCTCCAGCACAACAAGATCGGGGGAAAAGGCGACGGTCTCACGAATCAGTTCCACGACCTTCAATCTCTGATCCAGCTCGACTTGTCTCACAATCAAATCTCCACCGTCGACCGCGATGCCTTTCGTGACTTAGAACGCCTCAGACATTTGAACTTGCGAGGAAACAAACTGACGGCGTTGTGGTTCGACTTCTCCCACTTGGCACTCGACGTCTCCATTGACGTGTCCTCCAACCCCGTCGTCAGCAGTAAGTGGACCGTGGCCGGGGAGTGTGAGATGTGGGAAGATAGAACGGAGGGGACGCTGACAGACGTCACCTTGGTGTGCGACTGTTCCAATGTCACCTTTATCTATTGGAGACAGTCGACCAGTGTTGGTGAGACGCGGTCCCTGAAGTGTGTCAACGGTACCGACGACCGCGGGTCAGGCGTCCACGACGGTCCGCGACTGTCAAGACGTGTCGACGTCTTCTCCATTGCTGTCATCGTTGTCATAATCGTCATCGTCGCCTTTCTAGTCGTTGTCATCGGGTGTGTCGTCTTTAGGCATCGACTCACCGGGGTAGACGTCTCCTACAGCCCGGCCTCTACTGACGTCACTTGAAACGAATGACACAATTCTAAGCGCTGGAGAGTGTAACGGTATATATCACTAGAAGGAAAACATTTCAAGTAAATATAATGGACATTCTCTATGTGGAACGTGTTTGGACTTGGCTAAAATGTTCCACATATCCGATGTGCCTTGTATCCATGGGAACAACGGAGGGTAAACAATGGTGCAGGAGAGAACGGGGTTTCAAAGCTGTTCTTTCCATCGGGAGTGTACATAACGTGAGGTCATTGTACATGAGGGCATTGTACATGAAAATTTTAGTTCAATGTAGCCACAACATTGCGTACTAGATGTCAGATGGCAGAAACCCGACAGTATGGTGACCTACCACTATTGTCAACTGTGCTAAAAAAGAGAGAACTGCAATTGGCTGGTCACTGCAACAGGGCAGTCGACCAACCAATCTCCCAGATAGTACTTTGCATACTTCCGAGAGGTACAGCGGGGTAGGAAAGTCCTGACGTACCATGATCTACTCGCTAAAGAGACGTAGGCCTTGAGCCAGCTGAGGTCTTCTCACTTATGCACAAGAAGACAATCTTGGTGAACATAACGCTGCTTTTATTCCGTCCAAAAGGATGATGAGCATGAACAGCAACTGTCCCTACAGCGTTCGTTTGTGAACTGACAGTATATAAGTTGTTGGCATAGTGCCCCACATTGTCTGTATCACCTATCAGGTGGACATTAATGTTGACATAGTGCACCACATTGTCTGTATCACCTATCAGGTGGACATTAATGTTGACATAGTGCACCACATTGTCTGTATCACCTATCAGGTGGACATTAATGTTGACATAGTGCCCCACATTGTCTGTATCACCTATCAGGTGGACATTAATGTTGACATAGTGCCCCACATTGTCTGTATCACCTATCAGGTGGACATTAATGTTGACATAGTGCACCACATTGTCTGTATCACCTATCAGGTGGACATTAATGTTGACATAGTGCACCACATTGTCTGTATCACCTATCAGGTGGACATTAATGTTGACATAGTGCCCCACATTGTCTGTATCACCTATTAGGTGGACATTAATGTTGACATAGTGCACCACATTGTCTGTATCACCTATCAGGTGGACATTAATGTTGACATAGTGCACCACATTGTCTGTATCACCTATCAGGTGGACATTAATGTTGACATAGTGCCCCACATTGTCTGTATCACCTATCAGGTGGACATTAATGTTGACATAGTGCACCACATTGTCTGTATCACCTATCAGGTGGACATTAATGTTGACATAGTGCACCACATTGTCTGTATCACCTATCAGGTGGACATTAATGTTGACATAGTGCACCACATTGTCTGTATCACCTATCACGTGGACATTAATGTTGACATAGTGCACCACATTGTCTGTATCACCTATCAGGTGGACATTAATGTTGACATAGTGCACCACATTGTCTGTATCACCTATCAGGTGGACATTAATGTTGACATAGTGCCCCACATTGTCTGTATCACCTATCAGGTGGACATTAATGTTGACATAGTGCACCACATTGTCTGTATCACCTATCAGGTGGACATTGATGTTGACAATAATTGTTTCTCAGAGGTGTATTTATCAGGCAGCACCACACAATGTTTGGTTAGATTGAAATCACGCGTTTCTCTTATAAAAAAACTAATATGGAAGTGAGGAACCACAGAGACGCGATGCAAATGACAGACTATGTAGTGAAGTGTGATTTAAACGGAAACAGAAGTCTTGGTTTTGGGCGTATGCGCCTATCGCAGTTACTAATACATAGTCATTTACAACTACAATCAAGATTATCACGCCAGTGCCTTACAAAGAAAATCTTGTTGAACACGCAACATCTTAATTCCAAGGGGCGCGCCATACTGTTAAACAATCACATGTCACTAGTGTTTGTAGTCTTGCAATATTCGTTCGCCAAATGAAAACATATTTCTAAACTAAACTAAAACTAAACTAGTCCTACACTTGACAATAGGACATGGCCACAGTTTGGCTTTTGTTTACTAAACTTATTCCGTTCTGACTTAGCAGTGCGCTTGAGAATTTGGTTGCTTCTATGTATGCCCGTCGGCCACTCGATTTCGGTTGAAAACACTTAAGGCGACACAGCGGAAGTCTAGCTGCGTCGACTTCTTAGAACTGCCAGGCGCTTATTGGTCGCCCATGTCAACATGTCAGTCGCCAGGAAAACTGAGATTTGACCAGAATTGCACTGTTAGAACACATTCTAAGTAAATCAATGACGTGATGTTCTTGGTTATATTTGCAAATGGTTACTTTTTATTAACTGTTGTAGGTGCATAGCCGCCAAACCATGTTTCGCTTTAAATACCACTGGTTTGTATTAATAATAATAATATATATATATATATATATATATATATATATATATATATATATATATATATATATATATATATATATATATATATATATATATATATATATATATATATATATATATATATATATATATATATATATATATATATATATATATATATATATATATATATATATATATATATATATATATATATATATAGAATAACATAGAATCACCGTATTCTAAACAAATGAATACGGATAACTCATTTAGGATACATTATCCAAAGAAGCTGGCGTGTGAGGGGACGGTAAAGCTTCCTGTGATGTGTTACAGAGAAGATGTTTTATAGAGAATAATATATGTAAGAAAACGTTTGAGTATAGTTTGAGTAGATGATACAAGTTATTATTTGTTAAGGGAATCATATTATGAAGGCGACACGGACCAACATCATCGTTCGGCGGCCGTAGTTCTGCTGACGTCCAACTATTTCGTAACTTTTTAGTTTCCCATGTGATTTAATTTTTCTGTTACACTGTTTTAAATAAATTTAGTATGTCACATAATGTTGCCTTTTAAAACATCATTGCATTTGTCATTGGCTGATACTAAACACACAACTGCATTACCCTCTTGTACAAAAATAAGAAATTTCTGTTTGATTTTTCATTGAAACCAAAGCTAAACTTGAGCCGAGCACTTCCACACTCTACGCAAAATTACGATTCGGTTTTAATAAAAAGTACATTTGATTGTTCTCTCACATACTTGCAGTATTAGTGAATCGTTCTCTCAGACCTGCAGTACTACTGAAGCGTTCTCACACAGACCTGTAGTACTATTGAATCGTTCTCTCAGATCTGCAGTACTACTGAAGCGTTTTCTCACAGACCTGCAGTACTGCTGAAGCGTTCTGTCACATACCTGCAGTACTACTGAAGCGTTCTCTCACAGACCTGCAGTACTACTGAAGCGTTCTCTCACAGATTTGCAGTACTACTGAAGCGTTCTCTCACAGACCTGCAGTACTACTGAAGCGTTTTCTCACAGACCTGCAGTACTGCTGAAGCGTTCTCTCACAGACCTGCAGTACTACTGAAGCGTTCTCTCACAGACCTGCAGTACTACTGAAGCGTTCTCTCACAGACCTGCAGTACTACTGAAGCATTCTCTCACTGGCCTGCAGTACTACTGAAGCGTTCTCTCACAGATCTGCAGTGCTGCTGAAGCGTTCTCTCACAGACCTGCAGTACTGCTGAAGCGTTCTTTCACAGAAATGCAGTACTACTGAAGCGTTCTCTCACAGACCTGCAGTATTGCTGAAGCGTTCTCTCACATACCTGCAGAACTACTGAAGCGTTCTCACACAGACCTGCAGTACTACTGAAGCGTTCTCAAACAGACCTGTAGTACTACTGAAGCGTTCTCTCACAGACCTGCAGTACTACTGAAGCGCTCTCACACAGACCTGTACTACTACTGAAGCGTTCTCTCACAGACCTGCAGTACTACTGAATCGTTCTGTCAGACCTGCAGTACTACTGAAGCGTTCTCACACAGACCTGCAGTACTGCTGAAGCGTTCTCACACAGACCTGCAGTACTGCTGAAGCGTTTTCTCACAGACCTGCAGTACTGCTGAAGCGTTCTCTCACAGACCTGCAGTACTGCTGAAGCGTTCTCACACAGACCTGCAGTACTACTGAAGCGTTCTCTCACAGACCTGCAGTACTACTGAAGCGGTCTAAGTCAGTCATTGTCATATGTCATTCTACTTAAGAACCGGGGGGGGGGGGGACATATGTCTCGTTCTACTTACATAAGGGTTAATATTAGTTTCAGTCTTTACATCGACACTAGTTCCGATGTAGGCCTATATATGTGTTCCACGGGCACGAGGGGTCTAAGACCCCCTCCATGGCCTAGGGGGGTCTTGAGACCCCTAAGACCCCATGGATCCGCTGTTGAGTAGGTAGGCCGCATTTAGAATACTTGTTTTGGGACCATATCGTAAGAAGGACATAAAGATACGCAAGAAAGAATACAGAGAAGAGCAACTAATCTGATTCCAAAACTTAAAAATACTATTTACGAAAAACGCTTAAAGGACTGTAGACCAACAACACTAAGACAAGGCAATTGAGAAGATAGGATATCACACTGAAGTTTGTTAATATATTAAATGTTTATGAAAACATTGATAAACGTATTTTTTTCACTCGAGAAACACAGAATAACTAGAGGACACGAAACAACGTATATATATATATATATATATATATATATATATATATATATATATATATATATATATATATATATATATATATATATATATATATATATATATATATATATATATATATATATATATATATATATATATATATATATATATATATGTGATGCGCCACGCCAAAACCAGGCGCTTCTCGCTAAATTTTGTTCGGCGGAGCCTAAAATGCATGGTGCCCGTTCGAATTGTCGAAAATCGGTTAACGACGGAATCGAACAACGAAATTATCCAGCTTTCCATAAATCCATTTATATAAGATTTAACAAGATTTAACAAGACTTGCCATCCAAGCCAAAGGCCCAGATGGCAAGTGGACAAGGAAGCCATTGGCTTATCGAGAGTCCAACAATGTTCACCTACTTATAACCCGCCCTCCTGAGATATGTGTCAATCTTGTTTTTAAACTGAAAGATTGTTCAAACTAGTAATATTTAGCACTTTATCGAGGCCCCTGATTAGCGTCGCGGTTGAGAAGTCTGAAACAAAGCCATGTTTACGCGTTTTTGATCGACTGTCTTCGCTCACTTACAAGTGGGAAACCCCACATGTTATACATGGCTGGAAAGCTTATGACGTCAACTACACGTGTGATTGGGAATCTCTTACTCTAGACTAATAGAACAGCTCCTATTATACATACTTTATCCAGCAACAAAGTGCTGTTTTTGCTATGGAAGTTGCGAATCTAATCTATACACACCTACTGGAGGAACATACTAAATTTCATTCCATTTGGAGCATTATAAGTGCATGGTTGCTATGGGAGAAGCAATTTTTCAATGTAGTTTTTAAAGTTGATTTTCTCAAAACTATTATTCCAAGAACGTGTACACTAAAAGTGTAATATCTTGGCCCATGAGTAAGGTACACTCTTCATGTTGGTGTCATTTTAAAGCTGTGTATCTCCTCTATTTGAATATGTAATAAAATGGTTTTGTAAAATTGTCGAGAAGAGCCTGGTTTTGGCGTGTGGCATCACACACACACACATATATATATATATATATATATATATATATATATATATATATATATATATATATATATATATATATATATATATATTGGATATAAGAAAATATTGATTCTCACAGGGGATGATAAACGAATGGAACAAATCACCCACTGTTTGTGTAAATGCTAGCAGAGCATCTTCGCGAGCCAGATAGTGTTACTGTTGATGTAGTCAGCAACCATGTAGCAGAGTGAATATGTTAAATACAAAATTGACAAATATATCAGAAGAGCGGGCTGCACAAACAAATAAAAATCGTTGGACTCTCGATAAGTCGTGACATCTGGTTTTTGTCTTACTTCGGGTGGCAATCTTGTTAAAATCTTGTTAAACGTACGAGCCCGACGGAGCGACGCCACGCGGCCGGACAAAGCGGCTAGGCAGTCGCCGCCGCCGCAGCTCGACAGCCAAGTGGCTGCAGTCGCCGGCTGTCAGACGGACGACATGGCCTCCCGGTACGTCGACAGTCCATCGTCAACCGCCGTCAACATCGCCGGCGATGCTCACAGCGACTTGAAAGCCGGTCCGGGACCGCCCGCCGTCCATCGGCCGTCGAGAGACCCGCCTAATGCAGTCGCCTCTCCGCGCTGATTGAAATACAACCGGGCCGGTCTTGTTTTATACGATTTGATAACCGGCGAGGTCTTAGGAGACCCGGCGTTGATTAAGCGCCTACCTTATAGCCGGGAAAGGTCCTCACTTGAAAGCAATTTGGCGTGTTTAAATCGAGCGCGCGACCGTCTTAATGCCGACAGAATCGCTGTAATAGGGCCGCGCCATTAAGGGCTTCCCGAGGATAAGCAGACGACATTTGATCGTGTGTCGCCAACTGCGTGGATCGAGTTGCTGCCTAATTGTGAGAGTGCGTTGAGTGAAAGGAATCCATGTTGAGCTGATCATCAACAGTACTTGAGCAATGGAGAGGACTTGTTAACGGCTGTATTGAATATTGGTTCACGATGCAGTGAACGCATATGTTCAAAATAACTCATAATCCAAGTGTTGACGTGTCCATGGTTAAAGCAATTGCTGTGTAAAAATACAAACGTAGGTTTTTTTTAAACATAAACATTTCCATTTCGTTTCATAGTTTTTTTTTCAATAAAAGCCACCAAATAAACTCTTAGGTTCCGTGTCCAATACCAATGAAAACGACTCTCTAGCTAACCCATCAAATAAGAGTAAATTGTGTTCAGTTGATATGAAACATTTGAACCAACTAAATATCGATTATGCTGGCACAAATCACACACACAAATCAAACAGATTTTGCAAACGTTTTGGTCGAAGGTTCGATTCCCATAATAGTACACTTTTCCCGTACTATTTTTTATTTTAGGGTCCATTTGTTTAGTATAAAACGTGTTTTAGTTATCCCAAAACACACCTACACATAACATTAATTGCAGGTCTACGCAAAACACGTCATGTCACTGAAATGAAGTAATCCGACCAGTGATGCCATCTGCCGTTAACAATCAAACCATGTTTCTGGAGCCAGACTCTATTTTCTCGGCGCGTTCACAAGGGCGTGCGAGACTATATCGTGGGTATTACATGGGTATTTATATAAATATGGATAGGTCACAATCCAGATAGAAAAATAACCCTCTTTTATATGGAAACTCCTATGAAATTACAAGAAACACCCATGTAAAAATAAATGTTTAAAAGGTCAATAATTGCATAACATGGAAACTATTTCAACAAAAGGGATCATCCTGTAATTTCAGTGAGTTATGATGAGACAATCAGGTGACATTACATTCATGAGTTTTCATAAAGGTGCTATGACTCGAACAAAAACTGGCTCCAGAAACATGGTTTGATTGTTACCGTGAGAGGGCATCACTGGTCTGATTTCATTTCAGCGACATAGTTTGTATTTACGCGTGCAATTAATGCTTAATTAATGTGACAATGTGTGTTAATGTGTGTCTGTTCATGCGCGTGCGCGTGTGCGTGTAAATATGTTTATTTTATAATAAATGTTTATATAAACATTTATTGTAATTGTGATAGTATTTCTTAAGGGTTTTCTCTTCGCTGGAATGTATTTGGATGTTACTATTAGTTTGCCCAGGAGAATTTCAACGGTCTCTATTGTATGCAGTATTTTCTTGTATTTTTTTCTGGTATGCAATTGCATGCTGTAATGTTTAATTATACGCTGTGTGTTCGTGTTTGTCAGCATAGTCTGTGCTTTCTTGTATATGTGTTTTCATGCCGTCGTCGATAACAATCTGTGAATGCCTATGTCCATACATAGGTGAATATACGTTGTGTTGTGTGTATACCTCCATAGACTAGTCAATTCACCGGGTCTCGATCTTGGTCTTTTACGCACTCGGCAGAACCCCACAAAACGTTTGTACCTGGGTCCCACATTGTTGATCTGGCACTTGAGCGTTCAGTTGCTGGCAGATGGATTTCCCTAGACCCCAATTTCAGAAATGTCTCTCTCTGCACACAGGGCCCAACGGCAACTGATTGGGTTTAATATAGACTGTGTCGCGATCAGGCGTCAAACAACCATAATGACTCACGCTTGGCAATTTGGAAAGGTGGACACGGTCTGTATTTTGAGACGGTAGGCCCTACTCCCTTTTCGAGGATTTCTTGGAACATAAAATGTGTTTATGAAAAGCGGAAAGGCGCGTTTGCTGCGCTCATAGATACATACATTCTTTGTTGTTGGTCGGCAGTGCATGCACGTAACAGTGACGGAAGGATCCCTGGTGTCTGTGACGAAAGGATCCCTGGTGTCTGTGACGAAAGGATCCCTGGTGTCTGTGACGAAAGGATCCCTGGTGTCTGTGACGAAAGGATCCATCTTTATGACATTAATTTAACTTAGATCTTGCAAAGCCAGTGCCTGCAGTAAAAATAACAGTACGCATGCAGTGATTCAAAGAATGAACGAATGGAAGAATGAATGAATTAATTAATAGATGAATTAATTAATACATGAATGAACGAACGGTGAACGGATGAATGGTTTGGTGAACGAATGAATGAATGAAAATGAAGGAATGGATGCATGAATGAATTAATGTTTTGGTGAATGAATGGATGGATTAATGAATGAATGATTGGATAAATGAATGATTGAATGGATGGACAGATGAATGAAGGGATAACTGAATGAATGGGTGAATAGATAAATGAATGAATGCATAAATGAATGAATGGATGAATTGGTGAATGAACGAATAAATGAATGATTGCCATTTCAGTGGCCGATCCGTTGTTGGTTCAAAAGGTTCGATCCTCATTTTTGTTGAAACGCACTGACCTATTTCTAAAACCTGTAAGCTTGCTTTAGACCAACTTGTCAGAAACATGATATCTACAGATGTTAACATTTCAAAATGTCCAATCTCTCAGACCAACATTTGTTTTCAGAAATATTTATAAACGTTTCTTAACGCATAACGTCGTTTATCTAATGAGTTAATGTTTTGTTTTATGTTTCTTTAAATTGTGTTCTACAAAAAATATCTCATTAAGCTGTTTGCTTAAATTTCTAACGAACAAGTCAGAACCCAGTTACACAGGAAGGCGCTGTGAAGGAAATCAATGGAAAAATCGTAACATATTAAATCAATACCAAGTGGCCAACACAATAAAATGTAAGATATAGAACTAAAACACGACTGGAAGGAAGACTGAAGTGTGCATGGCGTACACACACGATGTAATGTTTACTTAATGTAAGATATAGAACTAAAACACGACTGGAAGGAAGACTGAAGTGTACATGGCGTACACACACAATGTAATGTCTACTTAATGTAAGATATAGAACTAAAACACGACTGGAAGGAAGACTGAAGTGTGCATGGCGTACACACACAATGTAATGTCTACTTAATGTAAGATATAGAACTAAAACACGACTGGAAGGAAGACTGAAGTGTGCATGGCGTACACACACAATGTAATGTATACTTAATGTAAGATATAGAACTAAAACACGACTGGAAGGAAGACTGAAGTGTGCATGGCGTACACACACAATGTAATGTCTACTTAATGTAAGATATAGAACTAAAACACGACTGGATGGAAGACTGAAGTGTGCATGGCGTACACACACAATGTAATGTATACTTAATGTAAGATATAGAACTAAAACACGACTGGAAGGAAGACTGAAGTGTGCATGGCGTACACACACAATGTAATGTATACTTAATGTAAGATATAGAACTAAAACACGACTGGAAGGAAGACTGAAGTGTGCATGGCGTACACACACAATGTAATGTCTACTTAATGTAAGATATAGAACTAAAACACGACTGGAAGGAAGACTGAAGTGTGCATGGCGTACACACACAATGTAATGTATACTTAATGTAAGATATAGAACTAAAACACGACTGGAAGGAAGACTGAAGTGTGCATGGCGTACACACACAATGTAATGTCTACTTAATGTAAGATATAGAACTAAAACACGACTGGAAGGAAGACTGAAGTGTGCATGGCGTACACACACAATGTAATGTCTACTTACTGTTTACAGAAAATATGCTAACTAATTAAATAGTTGCGTATCAATGATTGAATCAAGGCAATATTTTCATTACGAAACAATAGAGTGGCTTAAATATAGTTGTATTATTATAAAACAACTTAAAAGAACAAAACTGATGTAGTGACTTGGTCTTGTCCACTCTTTAGCTTTTGGGAGAAAGAATGGTTAAAACATTATTGAAAGTATATAATGCCCCGACTAAAAATCCTTCACATATGCTTGCCCCCCTTTCGTTTTCCAACATACGTTACTGGATTTGTCTGGCTATGTTCACTGTTCCAAGTACATTGACAAACAATTATTTATTTTTACTGCACTCACTTCTTTTACAGCTAAGCTCAGCATTATTATTTACAATGCATTAACGACCTTTATTCATTTAATTAATGATCTATTGTATTTTTTTGGTTTATATACATTTTTAAAAGTGTGATTATATGTGTTGCGTTCACATCGATGAGCAGGGTATCAGTCCCGGATTTTGTGTTTTTATTTTATTAATATTATTCTTTAACATTAATTTATTTTATAATCGTACACAATAACCACTGCCTAGATGCACAGAAGTCGACGTTTTTATTAGAAGAAACAGCGCATTCATAACCAGAGGACTGCGATGTACGGGCGGCAGGACTGCGATGTACGGGCGGCAAGACTGCGATGTACGGGCGGCAGGACTGCGATGTACGGGCGGCAGGACTGCGATATACGGGCGGCAGGACTGCGATGTACGGGCGACAGGACTGCGATATACGGGCGGCAGGACTGCGATGTACGGGCGGCAGGACTGCGATGTACGGGCGGCAGGACTGCGATATACGGGCGGCAGGACTGCGAAGTACGGGCGGCAGGACTGCGATGTACGGGCGGCAGAACTGCGATGTACGGGCGGCAGGATTGCGATATACGGGCGGCAGGACTGCGATGTACGGGCGGCAGGACTGCGATGTACGGGCGGCAGGACTGCGATATACGGGCGGCAGGACTGAGATATTCGGGCGGCAGGACTGCGATGTACGGGCGGCAGGACTGCGATATTCGGGCGGCAGGACTGCGATGTACGGGCGGCAGGACTGCGATGTACGGGCGGCAGGACTGCGATATACGGGCGGCAGGACTGCGATATACGGGCGGCAGGACTGCGAAGTACGGGCGGCAGGGCTGCGATATACGGGCGGCAGGACTGCGATGTACGGGCGGCAGGATTGCGATATACGGGCGGCAGGACTGCGATGTACGGGCGGCAGGATTGCGATATACGGGCGGCAGGAATGCGATATACGGGGGGCAGGACTGCGATATACGGGCGGCAGGACTGCGATGTACTGGCGACAGGACTGCGATGTACGGGCGGCAGGACTGCGATATACGGGCGGCAGGACTGAGATATTCGGGCGGCAGGACTGCGATGTACGGGCGGCAGGACTGCGATGTACGGGCGGCAGGACTGCGAAGTACGGGCGGCAGGACCGCGATATACGGGCGGCAGGACTGCGATGTACGGGCGGCAGGACTGCGATATACGGGCATCAGGACTGCGATGTACGGGCGGTAGGACTGCGATTGACGGGCGGCAGGACTACGATGTACGGGCGGCAGGACTGCGATATACGGGCTGCAGGACTGCGATGTACGGGCGGCAGGACTGTGATATACGGGCGGCAGTACTGCCATGTACGGGCGGCAGGACTGCGATTGACGGGCAGCAGGACTGCGATATACGGGCGGCAGGACTGCGATATACGGGCGGCAGGACTGCGATGTACGGGCGGTAGGACTGCGATATACGGGCGGCAGGACTGCGATGTACGAGCGGCAGGACTGCGATGTACGGGCGGCAAGCGTCGTCTTCTCGTGTCACTACACTTGTCCCCGTCACTGCAGCACGCAGGCTCTGGCACAGGAGTTGTATACTGCCAAGTCGTCTGGTCTGCATGACTCTCGTAGGAGGGCGCATACTAGCAGATGTTCCATCGTTTGGGGGTCGTGTCCACAGTCACATTCAACGTTGGTATCCTGGCTATAAACCCACTTCTACATCAAGTATCTGCAGCGCCCGACACCAGACCTGAGGTGGTTGAGACACTGCCAGGTTAGCCACGACTCTCTGGCTACTTCTGGCTGGGGCTCCTCGGTGTCACGAGACACTGTGTAAGGTCTTGTCTGCAGGTGCGTTAACCAATCATCTATTCTGCAGCTGTGTGGTTTGCCATCCAGGGGCTTAACAGCTTGAAGGAAGCTATTACTAAACTTCAACCTCTTGGGTGCTGGCTCGTGTTGGCAAGGGGGCAAGGAGGTCACTGTCCTGCTTGGTTCTCTCTATTTGTGAGAAGGATGCCCTTCTGATTGATGGTGGAGCAATACCACAGAGCAAATAAAGGTCGTCCACTCGCGTTGGTTTGATGCAATCAGTAACAGCTCTGTTGAGGAATGGGTCCATCTTCTTGGCATGTGTAGCGAGGCCCCATGCAGGGCAGGCATATTCAGCTGCTGAGTAGCACAGCAAGGGCAGTACTTCGTATGGTCCCCGGGTTTGTTCCCGATTTGGAGTTGGACAGCTTCCTTGCTATGTTGTTCCTGGTTCCTGCCTTTGCCTTTGTTTTGATGACATCATGTTTTGATGACATCATGTTTGTAGCTGAGGGTGCGGTCCAGGGTTACCCTAAAGTACACTGCCTTGGGATTGTGGGTCAGTGTTCTCCCACTGCAGCTGACATTCAACTGTCGGTTTGCATCTCTGTTCTAAAGATGGAAAGCACTAATTTGCGTCTAACCTGGATTTGTCCGCAGATGGTTGACGGCACAGTAATTAGGTAGGTTAATCCATCGAGTGCATCAGTGATGGACTACTCCACTTTCTCGAAGGTTTGTTCCTGGGATGCAATGCAGAGATCGTTGGCATATAAAAACATGTATGGTTATTGGATGTATCGGTTGGTCATTTGTGTAGATGTTAAACAACAAGGGAGCAAGAACGTTGTCTTCAGGTAGCCTATTCTCCTGTCTGTGCCTTCTGCTGCGTTTACCCGCGAGGTCCACAAAGACACGTCTAGTGGCCAACACGTTTACCCGCGAGGTCCACAAAGACACGTCTAGTGGCCAACGTGTTTACCCGCGAGGTCCACAAAGACACGTCTAGTGGCCAACACGTTTACCCGCGAGGTCCACAAAGACACGTCTAGTGGCCAACACGTTTACCCGCGAGGTCCACAAAGACACGTCTAGTGGCCAACACGCTTTGAATCAATTTGGTTAGTCTTACACCCTTTGTTATGTGGAATAATTTCTGCACAAGAATCCTGTGGTTGACCGAATCGTACGCCGTAGACAAGTCAACAAAGGCAGCACCAATTATTAACCCTTTCTCATATACATCCTCAATGAATTGAGCGAGATTCAAAAGTTGGCTTGTGCAGGGTTTTCCAGTTCTGAAACCTGCTTGCTCGGGAATGAGATACTGATCCACAGAGGAACCGAGACGATTTAGAAAGAGTATCTCGTATTGTTTGCGTGTGTGTGCGCGTGTGTTTGTGTGTGTGCGTGCGTGTGTGCGTGCATGTGTGTAGGGCGATGGGACAGCAGCTCTTGGAGTTAGCGGGGTCTTTTCCAGGCTTAAGTATAACCACTATTCTAACTGGTCTCCACAACTTTTGGATTTTTTTTAGTGTTTAAACAAGTGTTGAATATGTCTAGTAGCCACCGAAGAGCTACTGGTTTGTAATTGTAAGTCATGTTCATAACACGTTTTCTAATTTCGGAATTTATGATAATATTTCGTTTTAATTACTGTGAAGTGTTCTGGCAGCTTTTTCATTAATCTTACATCCAACAAAAATGACTGAATATACATGCGGTGCCTTTTTTCGTCATGCGATGTACCGTTGCTAAGATATTAATAAAACGTAAAAAACTACGTACATTTTATCGTTTTCAATCTCACGGAAGTTATAGCGATGACACAACGCTTGCGTACTCAGACGGTCGCAACATTGTTTATAATTATCAAAAAAGCATCGTTAGGATTATTGTGTGACCGAAGGGTGATCCTTGGAAACTAACGTATCGATATCGCGGCCACAAGCTTCTTCGATATTGCTGCAACCTTTCCCGAAATGCTCCTCGCCAGGTTCCGGTTGTTATGTGATCTACTGCCGCAGGTGGCGCCACTAGACCATATATGCAAATGTCAACATGATGTGTTTTTGCCAGTTGCTTATTAAGGGGGCATTGGGCCACAACCCCCCTTTGGCTTTGGGCAACAACCCCCGTTTGGCTTTGGGCCACAACCCCTGTTTGGCTTTGGGTCACAACCCCTGTTTGGCTTTGCGGTAGACATTTATTCACGAATAACCTGACTCGCCACTATGTGGTAGTATGGAAAACAAATGGGTGACAATAAGCTTGCCACCAACCCCCTCCCGAGTTCCTAGATGCGTCACTGACGACATACTATGATAAACATGATTTTCTACGGCATCAGACACAATTAGTGCTGCCCCATGCGTATTATTAGATGTGATGAGTGCATCGGTGGCGCCACCAATTGAGAAACAGTTAGGTAGTCGGTTCGACGGAGCGCGTAGCTATCGATCGAATCGCTCTGGTTACAGACCAATAAGAATTTTGCGCCTGATGGAGCCTGATATCATCCATCGACACACACTACTGCTGCAGCAATACACGTCGCTTGACGTTCACATTAAAATGTGAGCGTCTAAAGTATACAAACCATCCATAATCACCAACATTGAACTGTGCACGGTTGCCACGGGAAACTGAAACAGATGAATTTAACTAAGATGCTAATATGATTGTAGTAAAATAATATTCCCATGAAAAAAAATGCTATTGCAAACGCCCATCTCTAGGCGCTTTACCACATGGGTACCCCCCCGCCGCTTAAAACTGCTTCCTCAACTTATTTAGCCTATTGCAGAATCGAATTTATGTAACATCTGCAGTCGATTTAATAAAAAAATGCCTGTTTTGCTCAAATCAATGAAAAAAATTTGTTTAGTCGTTAGACCTGGTTAGTGGATATCCAAAATGGTAAACACTGTGTGGGTCAATGCTGATCATGGGCGTGACTTCCATCCTCTCGCCGATCATATGACAAAGTTACGAAATTTTACCAAGGAAGAATTTCGCGATTTTTCAGCAATTCTATTTTCACTTCAGTTAATGCTTGAAAAAGCATTAACTAATTTAATAATTTGTCTGATAATTTCACAAAAACTACATACAAAAGTTGCACAAACGAGTTAGCAGGTTGTAGTGGATACTAGGTTGGTTTGTTTTTTTGCTAAATTTATTTGAAATGAGACTAGCCAAAACATCGAATTGATTAAGCACCTTTAAATGACTACAATGTTTTCCACAGACTAGGGACGTTAAATGTAAACAAAAGGAATGTGCCGGAGATAATGAGCTACATTATTCAAAACAAATAGACGAGATATATTATATTTACGTCATCCAATGGGCGTTTTGTATATACATGTATAGTCATTGACATTATGATATAGTTAGTGAATGTATGCAATATGTGCAATTTACTACACATCTATGCGTTACATTTTTATGTATGTAGCATTTGAACTATCGACAGTTTCTTGAGTGGACTGGTTTGGATCAGTTTCTTAGAATGTGACATTTGAAACTTCAAAAAATCCAAATAGTTTGGCTCATTCGGCTCTTGGAACATCAAATGGGGTTGTTTTTCCATGTAGTTGAAGGTGTGATCCAAAAAGAGAAGCGCGATCAACATGTAGGAATATCTTTTAGATAATTGTAGATAGTTGCAACTATTGTAACGAAAAACGCAATGCATAATTTGTATCCCATACTACCCGCAATCATTCGTCTCAAAAGTCTGGTTAATAAAAAGAATATAACAAACACAACAAGAACATAACAAACATAACACGAACATAACAAACATAACAAGAATATAACAAACATAACAAGAATATAACTAACATAACAAGAACATAACAAACATAACAAGAACATAACAAACATAACAAGAATATAGCAAACATGACAAGAACATAACAAACATAACAAGAACATAACAAACATAACAAGAACATAACGAACATAACAAACATAACAAACATAACAAACATAACAAACATAACAAGAACAATTCGGTTGTTACCGTTTTACTATCCAGTTCGGCAAGTACACAAATTCACGACATGTTAACACCATGAGTAGGTATTAAGTAATTATGATACTTTTACGTACATTATTGTATAAGTATTGGCGGTTGAAGAAATACTCGATAGCAATCAATACATTTGCCATATATATATCCTTTAAAATAAAAAAAATTAATTGTGGATTGTCCAAAGAACATGCTATCATAGTCATAATTTCAAACAACAAACTATCTTAGTTGAATTGTGAACATGCATTCTTCGAATATTGATATAGTTTCATTTCCTACAACCTCGATGCAATAGTTCAATGCGCATACATCAAACATGCAAATGAGAGTTACCTAAAACATATTGGCTACAATATACTATAATTGTATTACAGCTCATTGAAGTGTCACAATCTGTAATAGTATCAACGACACTTAGGTGCATCCCAGACATAGACGGAGTCTCCATCTAGTGGTGTAATAATCCAAGCACAAGCAATGCACTGGCGTAGCAGAGTACCTCGATGACGTCATACCGGGAACGACACCCGGCCGACACACTCTCCGAGACGATATCGGCGGATTCACCGAATGCAGAGCTATGGTTGAACGCCCTATGCAGCGAGGTAGTTTGGTCAGGCACCCTAGGCAGCGGGGTAGCGGTACCCTGGGTGGCTGTAATCACCCCGTTCGTCTCCACGCAGACTTTTTGGTCGGAGGTCGCCAGTCGCGCTATGTGCCCGTTGTAGTCGCCGTAGTCGATGAGAAAGGCGGCGTCAGCGTTGCACTCTCCCGGGCGCAGGATGTAGAGAACCGGCTCACCATAGGTCCAGTCTCCGGAGTGGAACATCCAGCAGTGGACATCCCCGGACGCGCCTTCCCGCTCGGTGACGACGATCTGGGTCGAGTCCTCGACGAAGGACGCCAGACATCGGAACCGCGTCACTTCCGGGCACGACACGCCATGCAGTTCAAGGGAAATGACGTCATCGCCGTCTCCACACGGGTTCACCCGTCCGTGACATTCCGCCGCCCCGTCGTAGTAGCCGCGAACCTGGAGACAGATGATTAATTTACTTCTGGGATCATGTCATACTAAAAAGTACCAGTGATTTTGACACGGTACCCTTTTTGATAATTTTCTGCTCATGGAAAATTATTTCTGAACATGGATATGGCCATATTTGGTAAAATGGCAATTACGCTGTGGCCAAATTAGAATGTCTAGTGGATGCCTAGCATCAACTGCTGTCTGTCAGTGATGGAAGGATCACTGATGTACGGAGGCAGAATCCGGTTTGTTTGGGCGACAAATGAAGAACTGCATATTCTATGTTGATTTTATTTCGAAAACAAAGTCGGTAACAAGAAATGATAAAAGCGTACAGGGTTTATTGTTTATGAAAAACGAATTGTAATTTTAAACACAAGGTGGAATTTCCTGACGGAATTTTAGCACTGGTTTCAATGGGAGAACAATAGTGCAATGCTCCCACCTGCACAGAGGTGTTCATTCGGCAGTTGACGCTCCGTCGCGTGGCTCCGTTGGCCAAGACGAGAGCTTTCAGTCGCTTGCTGTGGTACGGCGCCGTCGGGAGGTCGGTGAACTGGGTTTGTGCGCAGACATCGGCGGCACTGATGGACAGCGAATACGGCCAGACTCGGGTCTGACTGAGTCGATAGCGCATGACGGACGGAGCGACACGAACGAGCTGGACGCAGGCGTAGCGCGGCTTGCAGCCGTTGACGAACACGACGGAGAGGGCATGACGCTCCGAGTCCTCGTACCAGTCGGCGACGCGTAGCTCCAGACAGCGCAGCGTCTCCAGACCGCTCGCTGACAACTCTTCCTCGGTGATGTTGACGAGACGAGACTCGTCGGCGCTGATTTCCTCCCAGCGGCCACGCGTCTCCGCTGGGAAGACGCACTCCTTGCGATTCCCGGGAGCGTTGTCGCACATGTGACAAGACTTCTGGCAATAGAGGTCGCTCACATCGCGCGTACAGTCATCACACGTGACCGCTTCGTCGGCGCACATAGACTGGAATGGTCTGCGCGTCATCTCCAGGATGTAGTAGCGCTCAGTCAGTAAGACGACCTTACCGCGATCTACCTTAATATCGCTCAGTAGCAGCGCCTTGAACGAGTCGCCCCGCTCGACCGGAAGTCGAAGCATCCACAGCTTCGGCCACAGGTCATTTGCATCGGTCAGCACCGAGAAGCTGTAGTGTCCCTCGGTCCAGCTGCCGAGACAGCGCAGTTGCTGCTCCTGGTCCATCGACAAGTCGCCGCGACAGTCGAAATGGCGGAAGTCGATGTTGATTCCGTCTCCCGGCATGCATTCGCTCTCCAGCCTCGGTTTCAGCCAAGTACTTGGGCATGCCTCAATGTCGCCGATGTTGTGCTTTACTGACATGTCGTAGCCGCCTTTTAATGCGCATGCGTGGTACTGGTCGGCTTCCGGCCACACCAGTGGCGAGGGATTCCACGAGAGTTTGACGTCATCACATAGTGACAACGACATTTCTGTGCTCGTCGCCGATTCCTTCATTTCCACCACGTTCTCGCTTCGCACCACAAACTGTCGGCATAGACAGCTATTGTAGCATGTCGTAGCAAGCGTGAATATAAACATTAGACATCTTATTTGAATGATATAGTTACAAAATTTTTATTTTTTTGGGCTATGCGGAAATCCATCAACTCATGCTGTACTGATGCGAGCAACATGACAAATAAAATGAAATTCTAATCTTTTGGTGCACCAAATGAACTACTACTGCATCGCTAAAACTGTAACTGATTTTCGCGTTTCGGTAATTCGGTTATATAATTTATAATATGACAACATGACCAGTTGACAAAATACAAACTGCCTACACAGACTGTTATGGCATAAACATAATGGCATTAGATAGCACCCCTTAAATACTGTCTAGTTTTGTGTTGCAAAACAAACCTGCATGCAGCGATACACGGACGAGTTCCCATCATGCACCTCGTCTCGAAGCAGGAACTTGTTGTCGCTGAGGCTGCGCACGCAGTGCCGTGTCTGTGAAGTTTCTTCGTTAACGCTGCAACATGGACACATTGCACGAAGTCACTCTTAACACAGAAACGCACGCACGCACGAACGCACGCACACAAGCACGCACGCGTGCACACACGCATGTATTAATAAGCATAAGCTATAGTTATAAGAATAACATATTGGTTGTGCTAAGACAATACATTTTGCTTACAACAAATCAAATACAGACGTCACACTGTGGGTCTCGTTGCTACCAAATAAAGCTTGATGTAGAAAAATAATTATCTTGATAGCTTCTTAAAATTATATTATATCCCTTTCTAAATAAATAGGCCTAAATATGACAACAAAATGTACTTTAGTATAATAGTAATTGTAATGAAACAATGAAAAACTGGTCAATAGGTGCGGTATGCAGGTGTGTGTGTGTGTGTGTGTGTTTGTGTGCGTGCGTGCGTGCGTGCGTGCGTGCGTGCTTGTATATAGTGGGAGGAAATGTTTAAATACACTGATACAATTTTAACAACAGGTTCGTTTGGCTATTAATGACATTTTGTATTCGCTGTTGTACGCGGCACGAACGATAGGACTACAACCAACGGTAATGCATCTTAAATACCTGTAGTCGACCAGTTCCATTGAGGATGCATGGAACTTGAAGTAGAGATTGGTCTGTGTTCTCTCCATCAATATATCACTTTCCCAGCGCGGACGGCGGCGCAGCAGTTCCGGAAACGAACACATTGTATCGGTGGCGCCATCGCACGGCAAACACACGGACGCCAATAACAGTAGCAGCGAAAGTGAGGCTTTCACTACCGGTAACACCATAGTGCTGAAACAGTGGATGGCAGTGCAGGTCTGGTTAAACAAACGTGAAATTTAACTTTTGTCTGTCAACCAATGAGATGCGTGGTTAAGAATGATATACATTATATGGGCTACGTCCTGGTTATTGCATTTTTACATACGTTCGGCAAGTGTGGTAATTGATGTAAACCCAAAAAAATAAGGTATACACCGTATCGCTCTAAGTCGTGAAAGTGGCTACTGTGGGCATTTATCTATATGTCTGCAAATCTAGCCATAACTATTTGTCGTAAGATGCACATGTCTGTCGGCGAAATCACTGGAGACTATCCAAACCTTTTCAAATCATTGGCAAGACGCACCATTCAGTGACCAATGCTGTCGTAATAAAGGGTCAATGTCTCAAAAAGTGTACATTTGATCAAAATCATGTCTTTTATCTCTCAGAATTTCTAAGTTAGGCTTAAATAAATTTCAACATGAATTGCTCCCACCTAGAGCCTTCCGAACACGTTCGCCCCATTTCAGTAATGTTAATACTGGGTTAAAAAATAAAACAAGCCAAAAATGGCAAAAATAACATGTCCATTTGAAGATTCCAAATTTGGAAACACTACCAAACATACACAATATTGTATTTTTATTTTTGAGTATACAGCGCAAATGAGGAATGTATCGGTGGTGTACAATATAAAACTCCCTTCTAAAAAGTTACAATAAAAATTTGACAGTATCGGTTCTAAAGTAACCACTTTTTTCTGCTAGTCCACCATATTCGTTTATGAATGATATTACTATGTATTTATACGATCCCTTCCTAAAGAAAGAATTATAATTCTAATTCTGCTCTCTTATACATGAAAGCAATTCACACACATACTTCAGTAAGAACAATTCTTTTCCAGGCAAAACGTGGTGACTCTGGACATTTGTTGGCGCAAAATTACAACATTATAACAACATTACAACAACATTACATTAACATTACAGCAACATTACAGCAACATTACAACAACATTACAACATCATTACAACAGCATTACAACGTTGGACTTGTGGAGACGTCGGACATGTGGAGACTTTTACATATGGAGACGATGGACATGTGGAGACGATGGACATGTGGAGACGTTGGACATTTGGAGACGTTGGACATGTGGAGACTTTGGACATGTGGATACGTTGGACATGTGGAAACGTTGGACATATGGAGACGATGGACATACGGAGACGTTGGACATGTGGAGACGCTGGACATGTGGAGACGTTGGACATGTGGAGACGATGGACATATGGAGACGTTGGACATGTGGAGACACTGGACATGTGGAGACGTTGGACATGTGGAGACGATGGACATATGGAGACGTTGGACATGCAGTTAGGGGAAAGTGCATCCATGCATTGTGAAATGTATTCATTACTTTTGCATTACAAGACATACAAAACAACACATATCTATATAAATTTATTACAAGGACGATATAATGCAACTGTTATAAAAAAAGTAATTAATATTACAATTTGATACTTACGGAAAATAGACATCATTATATATACAATAAAAAAGGCAACGTATGTTTCTTGAATAATACATTTGTTTTTTGACCTGATCCAACACCAACTGGACATTTGTTGGGACATTGGCCGTAGATCGTTTCTGTAATGACAAGGGGCCATCCGTACGTCACCCTCAGTGGGTGGGGTGTCCGGGTAAGCGTTACGTGGGGTGGTGGTGTCTTGGCCATCGTTACGTTCGTTATTAAAACGTTTTTTTGTCCGTCTAGCTATCGATATCAAACTGATAGCATTGATTGCTATGCCAGTTTGGTAGCACATTTCAACTGAGTTCAAAAGGTATGCGCGGACTTTATAGTGCATCAATGAAGTATGTGGCGGCGCGCGAAATGTCTGAAAAAATGTATGCATATCAGGTCGAGGGGGGCTTTCTCAAAACGAACGTAGTTTGATGGGGATGCACAGGCCAGCGTCACGAAGCGTGACAAGGGGTGGGGGTCTCAAGAAAAGTAAAAAATAGCATGACGTACTTTGTGGATAGACCTAATAGTCACTATTTTGTTAAATGTTAAATTGTTATATTTTGGCTAAAAAATAAAACGGTTGGCCCATAAATTAAATTATGGACTTTGTTGTTACTACTTATCAGTTGTCGCTGTGATGTTTCATAACGACGCAACATGACTAAAGTTTGAAGTTTCCCATTTAATCATTAAACACTTCTTTATTGTTGGCATCAATGGGGAGATGTGATTTTAGCCACACATGCGATTTGCACCATTTTGTTTTAAAATATTTTTTCACGTTTACATGCACCAGTGCATGTGCATCACAAACTCCTATGTAAGCATCTGAAGGGACTATATGGCGTATGTAACATCATGTTTTAGGAGATACCCCTCAATGTGTTATGGAGGTTTCCTTCGCGTTTATCACTAATTGGGGCATATATTCGACACTACGTCATTTCAGAGTAACTGGAATTTTTCCAAGACGCACCCTTCAGAGCGACACCCCCATTGTAACCCCAATATAGCAGCTACCCCTCGTACCCTCACATCTGTGTGACCGCCAGATCGCCATTCCGTCCCTGTTCACCCCCACGATGTCACCTCGTCCCCCGCTGTCTTGTCGGCTGGCTCAGAACCTCGACAAGTCCAGCAGTGAGACAGACGGGGTCATCAGCAGGTTATAATAGAATAAATGTGGGGCATCCTATTGTCAACACTCACCTGGAGAACTTAGTCGAGCCACCCGAGATAACCGACTTCAAATCGACGAATATTCGACGATCGCAACTTGGTTGGGAAGACTTACACAGTTTAGTGGACACTGTCCGGTTCCTCAAATATCCCTGTAGACGACGTCAAACAGAGTGCTGTCGGTCAGTCGAGTTCGCCAAGGTTCGGAATGCCAGTAAACAACTCGATTTTAAAACCAGATTCACATTATGCGCATGCGGCCCGACCAGAGCAGTGAGCTCGGAAGTCACTGAACCGAAGCGACACGTAGGCGGTGCAGTGCACAGACTTACGAGACAGCGCTGGCGTTGGCAGTGTCGACACTGATAGATTCGCTGTCACGACAGCTTTATGTCCTACGATGTTTCACCGCAAAATCATTTAATTTCAAGGTAGCGCGCCTATTTGGAGGACAGCTATACAACTGCTGTGCAATCAAATGCATTTCTGAAATGCCAAGAACCACAATATGGTGCAAAAGTAAATAATTATCTCTCAGCTACAACGAATGTTTTCGACACGAAAATTACTTGATTTGACATAACACCCGACACAGTAAATTTCGCCATTATTTCAGACAATCAAGCAGTATGTCTATATGAATATATATATATATATATATATATATATATATATATATATATATATATATATATATATATATATATATATATATATATATATATATATATATATATATATATATATATATATATATATATATATTATATATATATATATATATATATAGATATATATATATAAATCCTACTTTAAAAATATACAAGTGAAAAGTGCAATCCACTGAATCTGCAATTTCGACGTACAATACATGTCGCTAATTACAATGTTCTGAATAATAGCATTTCGCGACATGTCAATCTTGGATTCAGCAACTTGTCAATCCAAGTAAATCATCTGTGTAAATCAGGTAATTGATCACCGTCCTGCCAACTACAACCAACATGCAAATGGCATATCACATTTAATTTAGAAAAAAACTTAAAGTTTACAAGGCCACCGTGCCAGCAGCTGAACAATTTTAATATATTAATTAGGGCAAACCTCTAATTACCTAATTACCAAAGAAAATAAACGACAGCTTCGTCTAGAAAATGGCACGTATCCAACGCGCAAGTCCAACCTATTTCCCAGAGGTGACAAATCCGTCTTGCCCCTCTTCTGTGGTCCATCTCGATGTCAGGCTTGAGGTTCCGCTGCTGGGGGTCCGAGGCCACATTGACAATCTCCACTGGGCTGTCAAGCTCCTGTGACGGTTGCTGGGATCCCATCCAGGTTTCTATAAATGAAATCACTGGTCTTGTTCGCTTTAGCCGCGACAGCCTTGATATGTTTCCCCAGTGGAGGTGTTCCGTGACGTCAACTCCCAGGTACTTGACACTGGATACACGCTGCAGTGTTTGGCGATGAAGGATGTAGTTTGACTCAATTTGTTTCCACTTTTTAGTGATAGTCAAGACACGGCATTTGGTCAGGTTGAATTTCATTTGCCATTTCTCTTCCCTGGCCTCCGCAGCATCCAGATCCTGTTCGAGTTCCATGCAGTCTGCCTTATGGGGGAATAAAGCATGGTGTCATCTGCAAACAGGCTACTATGTTCTTAATGTTGTCAACGAGGTCGTTGATGTATAATTATATGATGACATGACATATCCCCGATGTATTTCTCACATTATTTGACAAACGGTGGAGTTTTTGTCCCCGGATGTCAGTGATGCCAATGTCTCGAGGAGGCGCTGACAAGGAACCTCGTCGAAGGCCTTCGCGACGTCCAGGAGGATGGTGCCTGTCTGTCAAGTTCTGCTGCCAGGTCACCAGTCTATCAGTAGTGTCAGCTGTTTTCACAGGATCTCCATTTCCGAATGTCATGCTGGGCTTTAGCGATGCTGTTGTTTCAATCCAGGTGTGCTGTGATATGTTGAATAACATTGTTGCCAGGTCCTTGGGTAATCCGTATCTTTGTCTTCACCATCGACTCTTTTTACCATCCGGTACCACATAAAATCGCCGGTTTTCGAGCATATTACACACTAAGTCACCGGTCACCTCTAGCACTTCGGTGAGGAGGCGTCTGTGGTTGACGGTGTCGTATGATGCCGATATATCAACGAAGACAGCTCTAGTACTTTACCGTTTTTAAATCCAAATGTTCTGTCAAGTTGAGCAACTGGTCCGTGCACACTTTTCCTGGACGGAACCTGTTCTGGGATTTTTCGTCAACGTATTGGGCAGGTTCAAAGTCAGTCGCTCGAACAGCTTGTAGGTGTGGCACAGATAGATGGATGGGTCTTTCCCTGGTTTCAGGAGTGCCACTACCATTGCTAGTTGCCGTCGATATCACCGACAGACTTCTATAGCAAATGTATCCATTGATAAAACAACCAGCCACACACAAGGTATTTTAAATATGATATTTATTACTGTAACACCAAGTTAAATCGGCAACATTCCAACATTCTAACCATTCGTATTTCCAAACGCTACATATAGATAAAAGCAACACTGTAATGTATATCTATGTCATAAATTGCATATTTTGCATACATTCATTAACAATATTACAATGTAAAATGCTACATAACTGTCAGGCATTATAAAATTGCATAGTTCGGATTATCAGGACATGTGAAAACGTATGATTACATAAATGTTCTGGGGTATACCCATGTACCTCCCAAAAAGTTCAATTACTCTGGTGACCTGATCATACACAGGCCTACAGAGTGATCTTGCCCAACAATTCCACAGTTGCTCACAAAAGTGACATGTAGCATAAGTAAATTGTATTTCACTCAACGTTGGCAAAAATGACTAACCATTGCATATGATAAGTCCTTTAAGGTTTGTAATGAAATATATGCGACACAAATATGTGTCATCCTAGAATGTCTGCATTATAATGTATAATATAAATAATACAATGTCATATTGCACAGTTACATTGCACCTGGCTTCAACATATCTAATGTGTTCATGCAAATTCTAATGATATACAAACCTACGAATAAAACTATTTAAAAAACGTTTTCTTACAAAGGTAAAAAGTGTTAAAACATGCTTGCAGACTACATATATTTCAATAAGCTACTGTATTTACACGCCTTATAATATTGCACTTAAGTATCCAAGTATCATTTAAGAAATGCCTGTTTGTCACATAGCACACTGGAGTAAAAACCCTAATCAACGGCTATATATGACATATTAAACATTACACATAACAAAATATATATGGTATGCAACAGTACTAAACACACAAACTACAACAGAAACTAATTTCACATCACTAACTATGATACACAAAAAATAATTATGCTCGATAACGACATAATTACCTACATAATACATACATACAACAGAAACTAATTTCACATCACTATGATACACAAACAAAATAATTATGCTCTATAATGACATAATTACCTACATAATACAAATTGCATTGATGGATGTGCAATAAAAACTAGACACTGCGATGATGTTAGATGATGTTTGAACATTTTCAGTGTATGTCAAGAAAACAACATTTATTTCATGCAATCCCAACAGCCACTAATCTGCACCATAATAAAATTATGGCCCATTAAATGCAACAAAATGGTGGCATTAAAGACAATCCTGCTGCAGCCAGCGCATGGAAGAACAAGCCAAGGCAGACCAGCATCTACATCTATCGACTGTCTACTAAGGAAGATGAGGGATTAGATCCTGAAGAGCTGAATACAACAGTGAGGGACATATAATATTATGTATAGGGACAGATGGTTGGAGCCAGCAGAGTTCAACACTACCCATGGCTGACATAGAAAGAGAGACACTTGTAACTAAATCCACAACACTCCTTCAAGAGGCTTTGTAAATACAAATTCCAATAATCGAAAGAAAAAATTATGTTGGGATGTGGGCCATGGGTCCATTTAGATTACCACCAACATGGGAAAGTTTAAGTTCTACTCCAGGTTGAATTCTTGCAATAACTGGCTTTCTAATCACTGCATTGGCAATGTGTGTACAGCGAAAAATTATTTTGATGGGGTGTGGATGAGTGGAGTCAATCTTGTCAAATTTTTGTGCATCATTTGAACTTTTTATATTTATATAGCTGCTAAATGATGCCATGCCACAAGATATCACACGGAGCAGGGGTCTTCGTCCTCGTTGGCTTGGTGACAAGTGTACGGGGCAGGCACCAGGAACAACTGACCACTGTTGGCACACACACACAACTTGAAGGTCTTGACCGCGTTGTCTTGCTGGGATGAGATGGCTAGGTAGCGGAACTGGTCAAGGAACATCCTCCCAGTGACACTGTCCATCTCCAGTGTCTCCTTCTACAAACAATCAGACATTCCATTACATCTGTTGTTCATGCGAATTACAGGGCTAACTATTTTAATAGTTTTACTATTGTGATAATATTGCAATAGCTGAATTAGTTGTGTTGCAATACTACTGCGATAGTATCATGGAATAGCAAATAGCCAGGAAAGCAGTCCCAAACCATAACTGACATGTGACGCCATCATATGGCATTTGAATGAATATGGTGAATCCATGAATGACGCTACTCTGATCAGTGATTGGTGATGTTAGGTCGATAAATAAATATAATTACTAAATAAAGATAAAAAAGCTTGTTTACGAAAAGTACTAGTGACACAAGTAGCCCTGCTGATTTGTTTTTGCCAACTACTGTCAACATCGATAGTTCAGTGTACTATCGACAATAACTTTAACAAGATTGCCATCCAAAACAACAAGTTCCAGATGGCAAGTGGCTTATCTAGAGTCCAACAATTTTCTCATCTATGTGTAGCCTGCCCTTATCTGTCAATTCTATTTTCAAACATATTCACACTACTAGCATTAACACAATCATTTGGCAGTTTGTTCCATTCATTTATCATCCTCTGTGAGAAAGAGTACTTTCTCATGTCCAACCTACACTGTTCCTTAACTAATGCTGCTTTGTGTCCTCTGGTTCTACTGCATTCTTTAAGTTTGAAGAACATATTCCTATCAACATCCTCATAACCGTTCACTATTTTAAACACTTCTATTTGATCTCCTCTTAGTCTCCTGGTCTCTAGTGTTGTCAAATCACATTGTAATAAGCGGCTTTCATAACTGTCTCTCAATTCTGGAATAATTTTAGTTGCTCTTTGTTGTATTCTTTCTAGCTTGTCTTAGTCCTTTTTTACGATATGGCCTCCATGCTTGAATACAATATTCCAAATGTGGTCAAACTATTGCTTTGTATAGGGGTACAATTAGCTGTTTCTCCTTATACGTGATATTTCTCCTAATTAGCCCATACATTTTATTTCCTTTCGAAGCAGCAATCTGACGTTGCTCTGAAACTTTCATGTCAGCACTAAATGTTACTCCTAAGTCCTTTTCTTGTGTGGTTCTACCTAGTACAACATCCCCCATTTTATATTCTTCATCCATGTTTCCATGTCCTATGTGTACGCATTTACACTTCCCAAAATTGAATAACATTTGCCATTTTTTTGACCATTTAACTAATTTATCTACCTAATACTGATCCCTGTGGTACCCCACTCAGAACAGATCTCCAGTTTGACATCTCACCATCTACTATTACTCTCTGTCTTCTGTGTGTAAGCCACTCTTCTATCCAGTTGATTACATCATTACCTATACCATGGGCTTTCAGTTTAAGTAACAATCTTTGATGTGGCATTTTATCGAAAGGTTTCTGAAAATCTAAGTAGACAACATCCACTGGTGACCTGTCATCTACCCACTTAGTAATATCTTAAAAAAAACATAAGAGATTGGTTAGACATGACCTTGCTATCGGTAGTTAAATTTACTATTGACAGTATTGCATTGTCACATGTATTGCTACTCCCCTAATTGTGAAGCAGACCTCATTTAAACACATGTGAAAAAAGTATTCCACTTACTGTGGTGAGATTGACGTTATCCCGACCTCTCACTGATACTGTCTTTCCATCAAAGCTTGCTCCCTCGCTGCCCCGCAGTAACACTGACCCACCAGTCTCTATGGTCAAGTCTTCGTCAATGCCACTGGTTATCTGCAAAGAAAATGTCAACATACACTGCTACTTGATCCTACAATGTCTTCAGGTAAAAAAAACAGCATTTTGTCCAATGCATTGACATTGATGACATTATAAACAAAACAACCAGTGTTGCAGTAAAACCTCTGATTACAGTACAGAGAAAATGTCCATTTCGTGGCTGGAAACTAAGGACATTTTGTCCTAAAAGTTGCCAGCACAGTTCATATAGTCATGTTTTGTTTAGTTTTATAAGCCAAGTGCACATTCCTGTCCTCATGGACATTAATTTGAATAACAAATTCCCCAAAACGATCATCACTTGTTATACTTGTCTTTCTTAGTTCTGCATTCAATCACTTCTTCAAGAATCAGAACCTTTCATTTTCTCAATGCAGCACGTCGCTGTATAACCTGTATACTTGTCTACATGATGTTTTGAGTCATCTATCTGTGGACTCAAAGGTACACAGAACAAGAGACAAGTAACTCACCCGACTAGTGACCACTCGCTTCACATCTAAGGTGCTGACATTCTTCGGAAATTGTGACCGTTCGGTGAAGTTTGTGGAGAAGATGGCGCCACCTGTGGCGGGATCAATGACAGTGAATCCCTGCTCACTACTGATCTTTGTATGTTCCGACTGGATCAACACTACAACAAGAAATCACACAAACGTATCTTATAGCTTGCGGCTTTTGGCTGATAAAATGTAAGACCTTTTTAAAACCAATATGACGAATATGTGGAAATTGCACCTCTACATCCCGGTTAAAGGATGAAGACCAACACTTCGGAAATCTAAGATCTTTTTCCATGACAAATTCAATAAAAAATTCAATATTTCATTCAAACAACATCTAGAAGCGATTCATTTATTTGGTGATCAAACTGTGCCATTTCATTAAAGAAGCATGCCACCCGTGATAGACAGTCCATTGCACCTTTCTTGAATTATAACTTAAGGCCTAATTTGGTAAAATCAAATATAAGACATTTGCAAGACCTTTCTTTAAACATTCCCATTTAAAGACTCCCATTTAAAGAAACACACCTTGGTCTCAGGCATATAACATGTGGTAGTGCTTTTAAGGTCAAGGTCAAATGGGCAGTAGAGAATGTCATACAGAAAAGAACTTTTTTAAAAATACTTTTTTACAATTAGTTTACTTAGCAACACTTCACTCCAAGCTAACATATATTTATTTGCTATACATTTTTCGTAGGTGCATAGTTACACTGCGACAGCACTGTTACAGCCTAATATTAATTTTCTTATCTTCTTAATCAGTAAATATTATATAAGAATCTCATATGGGCAGAACAGAATTTCTTATCATTTCATATGGGCAATTTGCCTGTATGAAAGGCCTTAAAATATGGCAATGTAGAGACAAGAAAATTACAGACGAGATGAAACATGGACATCACCACTGTGTGAGCAGGGAGTGAACAAACTCACTTGTCGAGCCATTGTATATCCCAGCATGCAGTTGGATCTACAAAATAATATTACTTTATCAGGAAAACAATCATACCTGGTAACTACAGAAAGAGTACAATGACTGGATTGTAGTTTCAACATGAGTGTCACACAGACAAACATCTGTGTCCTCTACGGGCTGCATAATGCTCAATTTTTACAGCAGAATTGTTATCACATATAATAAACAATTGCAATAGTGTTAAAAATATATGCAGCAACATGTATGCCCGGTTCATTAACAGAAAGATATCTTTATTTACTCTAATAATAAGTGCCCAACAAAGTATCTGTAGACTGCAGTATTATAATGGGTATGCACTTTATTTAGTGTACTCCCTGCAAATTAAAAAGTTGGCTTCAAAAGTAACATATAAAAACATGTTTACATATAAAAACATATTTGCCATAACAAGAGACACTCTCTACAATAAAACTTGCAGTGACCAGTTATACAGATTCAATAGCACCAAAATACCCTTGACTAAGTCCTTTTGTAAGAAACTATCACTGTTGAGTTAAACAATGTTGATCTGCGTTGATGTAGTCGGTTGGAAATATGTGTAAATATTACTCTTATGTAAACTTATAACACGTGAAAATTGCCTTTCACTGTTTTGATTTCTCAATGATGTTGTTGGAAAACAAAAACAATGAAAGTCTATTGATTACATAAAAAAATCACATGGTGTAGATCAAATGGGACTTCAACAGCGTTATGCAAGATAATCAACATATATATTCGACTTGATGGAAAGCTGTAGCATAAAGTATTAATACACACACATATTGAAAAAAAACTAAACAGATTATAAAAATATTTTTCCCGAAAACAAATATGGTGGGACATCTTGCAATAAATTATGATTTTGTAACACCGGCCCTACCTTGCTTTTATGGGGAGCAGAGAGAACGAGATCCCTGTCTGCCAATCCTCCCACCGTACTCTCATATAAGTTGACATCCCCCATGTCAGCATCCTCAGTGAAACGTAACAGAGGACCAACAAACTCCATCGACTTCATACCGTGCCTGTCAATCCGTAGGACGCTCAGTAGAACCACTGTGATCTAAAACCAGTGATTAATCACAATAAATATGATCTGATCATAACCAATCTGTAACATCTAGTGACTAGTCAAATTGTCATAATATTATAAATATGTGCAATAAATCAAAATAAATATTTTTAATTAATAAATAATAGATCAGCTGAGTGACAAGTGTTTTATCCTGTTCATGAATGGGCGTGCAGAATTATAATTATGTCTGCCATCCTTTCACTGTGATCATACTATTACAATGGCAGGATTGGATGTCAAATATGAACTAAAGCCTTGCAGGAGCATTCCATACTGTTATAAAATATCATTAAGTGTACAACAGTAACATTACCTCAGTAATGTTACTGCCGTCTTGACTATTGCAATTCACTACTAAACAACATTGCTAAAAGAGACTTGGCTAAACTCCAACGAGTACAAAATTGTCTGGCACGTGTGGTTCTCAGGGCACCTCGGTTTTCACTGTCACTACCACTACTTAAACAGTTACACTGGCTTCCAGTTTCTTATTGAATTAATTTTAAGCTGTCCACTCTTGCATATCGTGCTCTATCTACACAACAACCATTCTACTTGGCTAGTCTCCTGCATCTTTCAAATATCCCTAGGCAGCTAAGATCATCAGTTTCACAACAACTTATTGTACCTAAAACAAAACTTAACTTGGGTAAACGTGCTTTCTCTGTCGCTGCGCCTAGGGTCTGGAATGAACTCCCTATCGCTTTGAAAACATCCAAAACTATTGCTATTTTCCGAAAAAAACTCAAGACATATCTATTCCAAATTGCATTCCCACCATAAATGTTCGGTTGTCCCTCGTTTCTGATACTGACTTTTGCGCGTCCTTGTTTACGATTACGCCTACTGATTCTGTTTTGTTGCGCCTCTGAGCTCAGGTTCCTGAGGATATAGGCGCCATAGAAGTCAATTATTATTATTATTATTATTAGTACAACGTCAAATAAATTTTTGAACAAACAAGTGTTAACAAAACCTATAAAACAGATGATTATGATAATAAAGCAAAATGGGTTCACATTTCACATCACTGCACAGAATAATAAGAATACAGACAGCAATACTCACCAGAATATTAACTATGATGGCAAGGAAGAGGAGAAATATGACCATATAGAAGAAGTAGATTTTGCGGCCTCGGATGCCAGTCTTGTGAAGCTGCTCCTCATCGATGTGGACGTAGCCGGCTCGAAAGTTGCTATTGTGTTCCTTGTTGATTCGTCGCTTCAGCTGCCCTTTCTCTCTCATAGACATGTGTTCACTGGTTCCTCGCTGAAGCCAACGTTACAAGTCCACATCTTAATCAAGTGTTATAAAAATTCATGGAATGGATATATATCAATTTCAAGGTTCACACTTAGAAAATATCTCTTATAACACAGTTGTTAATTAAGTTCTTCAATAGCTGAGTTTTGTATATGTTATAAAAAAAATTATTATTATCATTTATTTAGCTAATTAATTTTAAAAGGAAACAAGTCCTAGTTTTGGGCCTATGCCTATCATCCTAAATTCATGGGCAGTGCCTTTCTGTTAGATAACTCTACATCACGGGTGCCATAGTCTGGCAATATTCACTAGAGAAACATTGTTGAACACATATCATCCTAATTTCATGGGCCGCACCTTTCTATTAGATAACTCTACATCATGGGTGCCGTAGGCTGGCAATATTTGTTTGCCAAATGAAAATATACACCAACTCCTATACTAACAAATAGGACATGGCATGCTGATTGAGTCCAAACTCAACTTATGTAACATATTTTGGCCTTTGTTTATTAAACCAGTCCCCTTTCTAACATGACAGCTGTTTTGACTGATACTTTGCATTAGTTGTGTATATACATCTAAGTCTTTGGTGTAATTTAAAAAACAGAGACTGAAAGGTATAACTGTTGCATATAAGTATAACAACAGTCAATAATTTTACCACTGCCCCTGGGCCTAGCAGTGACCACCCTCAAATTCAATGCCAGCATATAAAGGTCGGCATGGCGATAATGTTCTGTAAAAGTTTGACTAGTTGAATGAGACCTCGAAACACCATACAATTGTAGTAACCACAACATACTGGAAACAACTACTATGAACTAGACATAGAACATCTTCAAATATCGCCCACACAACCTGTCACTCTCAGTTCGTACTTCTGTTGAAGCACTCTCTGCATGACTATCGCAACAAGTTATTGCACTGTTACGTGTATGCACCATTTTGGTAATCATAAATCCTCACCGTATAGGAAGCCATTACGGCGAAGTGTCTGTTAGTTAAGGGTGTTTACTTCGTACGACAATCCATCATCGGCGATCAAATTAATGGGTATCGCCATCTGACGGAGTAAGATGTATAACGATGCTGGTCTCAAGTCTCAAGTAGTTTACTCCAAACAGCCCAAACTTGGGCTAACGCAGGAGTTTGTGGTGGGCTGTGCGCATGCGCTGTGGGTGGTACATTCGATTAAAAGACTAGTATCATTAATGTTGCTGAAATGGTTTTATTTGATAGTTTTATTAATTTTATGTATAGGATGTTTAACGAAATTTTTTAATAGGTTGGTTGTGTGTATGGACACTGTCGCTGTCTTGCCACATGCACACATAGACAGTCTCCATACCCACACCCTGGATAAGTTTACGCTGAGCACTGTGTTTTAAAGGCAGTTTAGGTGAGGAGGTGTGGTGAAAGGGAGTTCCATAATAGCTTCTTGAAATGATTTTGGGTTTTTTATGTTGGTAATTTTTGATGGAATCATATTCCATATGCGAATGGCTCTGGGATAAAATGAAAAGACCATTGCATTTATACGACACTTGGGGGCTATGTATTGTCCACGGGTTCGAGAGCGAGTTAGTAGGCCTGAAGGTGGGGTGATCTCAATAATGTTGTTTAGAATTTTGTAGAAGGTAGTGGCTTGTTTGATAATGCGCCTTCGTTCGAGGGTTGGCCACCCAAGGGCAGTAATTAGATCTGCTGGATTTGTGTTTCGTCTGTAGTCATTTTTAACAAATCTGGCAGCAGAGTGTTGCACTCTTTCAAGGCTTTTAATTTGTGAAAAGGTGTGGGGATTCCATATGGGTGAAGAGTACTCAAGTTTTGGCCGGATTAGCATGTTGTAGGCTGTTTGTTTAACTTCGGGTTTACATGGGCCAAGAGTTCGTTTAATCATGCCTAAACATTTCGAAGATTTTGAAGTTATGTCAGTGACGTGATTTGTCCATGTTAATTAGTTGCGAGCTCTAGACTTACATCATTAATCACATCATATATTGTGCATGTACTAATGTATTAAGTAACTGTCCCTGGAGTTAGGCCAGGATCAGGTTGGTGCCCTCTCTCCCTTTGAAGTTACAATAAGTAATTGCTCTAGGAGGTGGCTAGGAGACGGTTGATCTTGACCATTCCTAGAGACCTGTGCATTGAGCAGTGCCCAAACGTGTTTGTAAACAACAGTGGAATGACAGCTAGGCTAGACAATCAGTGCACATGTGAAATCGACAACATTGAGGCAATTAAAGACGACTGGCCACAAGATGATACAATGTCAATGATTTACATTGTATCATTGTGGCCAGTCGGCTGTAATACCGTATTTTATTTCATCTATTATTTTTGGTCTTAACTTTTGTATTAATTCTGCTCTTTATTTTGGTTGTATTAGAATTTTGGTTGAAATTTTGTACTTTGATGTTGTACTGAAGTTAGTTCAGGAGTGTAAATTGTGCTTAAAGTTTACCTATAACTCTTACCACCCGCAGCCTAAGTATTATTATAGTGATTTAACAGTCACATTTGGTGAGACATGATTTTTTACCTGTTGTACATTTACTACATACAATAACTTAAGTAATTTAGTAGATGCTGTCTTGATATATGATGAAGACTGGGTGCTGTACAGCATGGGTGACACTATGATGTTATTGGCCTGTGCGTGCATCGCTGTATCAAGTGCCAACTGATACAGCGTAACTTACATAGTTACGAAAGTCGCTTGTTGTTCGAGATGGCAATCTTGTTAATTTTTTTTAAACTGACAGGGGCTCAGTACGTGGTCTTGTTTTACTAACAGGCGTTCTATTTATATATGTGTTGCGAGCGCTAGTAAATATGAGGTGTGGCAAGTATTAGTTAGCCGGCACGTCCGACACGTGACTTGTGTAAAAAATTAATAATAACTTATCATTGTTTTTTATATTTCCTAAATCCGTGAGATTTTACAACATTTCCGTAAGACCGGAAGGTCTCTCCAATTTTGTGGAGACTCGCGGAAATCCATTGAGACTTGAAAAGTCTGATGACTACGTAAGAACTCAAACTGAGAAGAGTTCAATGAAAAGCGTAACACTTAAACTATGCCGCGATTTCGAGCTTGGTGTAGCCCGTAATTTGAAGAAAAACCCAAGAGCCTTTTGGAGATTGAGCAAATCCAAGCTCACCACCAAATCGAAACTTGGAGACCTCCAAATTGCAGACGGACCGCGGTGGTTGGAACGTGTTTGGGCAATTTCGATTACTCACGCAGCAGAATAAATGAGTACCGGGTGGTACAGTGATGGATATGTGAACGAATAGTCTTCGCGCACTAATTGCAACGTGGCTGTATGCTTCACAGAGAAGTCGAATTGATGAACGTGTATGCCAGGGGTGACGTGTAAGGCGCTTTGAGCAGTCCCAGACCTGGGTACTGCACTGAATACTAATTATTCGGTGTAAGAACGTAGGCCTATGTTTTACCGTTGCATGGTGACCGACTGGTGGTCAGAGAATCAGTATGGTCATCGGCGGGACAGCCAAACTTTACACGACAGCGCAGTTTTGTTCTTTCAAGAAAATCAATGCTCCAGAACCATTGAAGACTATCGTAGAGCAAATTAGTAAATCACTTGCACAAGTGTTTAACTTGTCATTGGAAGAAGAAATTCAGAATGGAAAGAAGCAAACATCGCGACGCTATTTAAGAAGGGATCGAGGAATAAGTAAGACAATTACAGACCAGTGAGTATAACATCTGTTGTATGCAAATTACTCGAAAATTTATCGGAAACCACATGGTGGATTTCCTTGTGAAACATAACTTAATAAATACATCTCAACATGGGTTCCTAAAAGCATGGTCATGTCTAACCAATCTCTTATGTTTTTGGAAGAAATTACAAAGTGGGCAGATGACGGGTCACCAGTGGATGTTGTCTACTTAGATTTTCAGAAAGCTTTCGTTAAAGTGCCACATCAAAGATTGTTACTTAAACTAAAAGTCCACGATATAAGTAATGATGTAATCTACTGGATAGAAAAGTGGCTTACACACAGAAGGCAGATAGTAATAGTAGATGGTGCGATTTCAAACTGGAAATCTGGTTTGAGTGGGGTACCACAGGGATCAGTGTTAAGCCCTATGCCATTTTATTTTTAATATATATATATACTGATTTGGAAGATGACATATCTAGCAAAAGTACTGTTATTTGCAGATGCCACAAAAATATTCAGAACGTTTATAAATGATACAGATAAATATAATTTACAGGGTGATCTAGATAAATTTAAATGGTCAAAAAAATAACAAATGTTATTAAATTTTGGGAAGTATAAATGCATACACGTAGGACATGGAAACATGGAAGAAGAATATATAATGGGGGATGCTGTACTAGGTAGAACCACACAAGAAAAGGATTTAGGAGTAACATTTAGTGCTGACATGAAAGTTTCAGAGCAATGTGCGATTGCTGCTACAAAAGGAAATCAAATTCTACGGCTAATTAGGAGAACTATCACGTATAAGGAAAATCAGCTAATTGTACCCCTGTACAAAGCAATAGTTAGGCCTCATTTAGAATATTGTATACAAGCATGGAGGCCATATCGTAAGAAGGATATAGACAAGCTAGAACAAATACAACGAAGAGCAGCTAAACTGATTCCAGAATTAAGAGACTTTAGCTATGAAATCCGCTTATTAGAATGTGGTTTGACAGCACTAGAGACCAGGAGAATAAGAGGAGACCAAATAAAAGTGTCTAAAATAGTGAATGGTTATGAGGAGATTGTCAGGAACATGTTCTTCAAACTTAAAGAAGGCAGTAGAACCAGAGGACACAAAACAGCATTAGTTAAGGAGCAGTGTATGTTGGACATGAGAAAGTACTCTTTCTCACAGAGGGTGATAAATGAATGGAACAAACTGTCAAATGATTGTGTTAATGCTAGTAGTGTGAATATGTTTAAAAATAGAATTGACAGATATCTGATAAGGGCGGGCTATACATAAATCCTAAAATTGTTGGACCCTCGATAAGCAAATTGCTTCCTTGTCTACTTGCCATCTGGAACTTGTTGTTTAGGATGGCAATGTTGTTAAATATTGTTACATCTTGTTAAATCTTGCTAAATACTTCTTGGTGTCTGGAATTGGTGCCGCAAAATTGGCTTCTCAATGCAAAAGTCTTCTGCATCTTTTACGGCTTTATTCCGTTCTATATGACCTATAATCCTACTAGTTCACGTCTACTAGCTTATATCGTCGGTTAGCTCGAAGGTGGTCGATGTTTTCGTTAGAGAAATGCGCATGTCAAGTTGTTCAATCATCTTGTTTAAACTTGCATATTCATGTTATGCACATGTTCCTACATGTTCAATGTGCTTCATACAGAATACGAGCTATCAAACCATGGAGAATCACCCATTTAATGCTTGGTGAGTTGAGTTGAACACTTGGGACGAATAATGATTACTGAAGAGCTTCACTAGCGGCCATGACAATGGCAAACCGGTTAATTGGGATAATTACGAGCGAAAGTATCTGCATGGGAAAGATTTTGTATACTGAGCACGTTCTTGACAATGTAAGATTTCGAAATATTTAAACACAGCGTCGTACAGTGTCGTACAGCGTCGTACAGCGTCGTACAGCGTCGTCTAGTATGTTTTTTTTTATGGCGGGTGTGTCGTTACCCGCCATTTATTTTTCATTTAATTGTAATTCCCCAACAGCGGCGTATGACGTGTGTGTGTGTGTGCGTGCGTGCGTGCGTGCGTGCGTGCGCGCGTGCGTGTGTGGGGGGATTGGGCCACGGCCCACCCCTTTAGAGCGGAGTGAGTAGGTCCTACTCACAGACAGGGTATGAGGAAGGAGGCTTAGACTTAATTGTTGGGCACCATTGTAGAGGCAGCGATGAAAATGGCTTCACGGACAATCATGTTGCAACCAGCACATGGAAGCACAAGCCAAGGATGATTAGCCTTTACATTTATCAACTGTCTAAGGGAAGGTGTGGGACAGGAGCCGGGAGAGATAGAAAAAGCAATGATCGAGGGACAGAGACAGATACGGTTGGAGCCGGCAGAGTTCGACCCAGATATAAGTTGAAGGAATAGAGCACCAGGAATCATTGGGGTATTTGCTCCTTCACACGCTGATCATTGGTTTGGCAATTGGCGCACGCACACACGCACGCACGCACGCACACACGAACTGGCACTGCACTACAATATATTGCACTACAGCAGTGTCCGTCTTAGTGTGGTCAAAGACTGACCGTACATGTCCTGCAATGGACCAACGCGTATTGACGGTTCAACTCATACTGAACCGACTCATAACCTCATATGTAAACACGTTTGCATTGTATGCATAGCTGCACAGAACGCACGACCACTCGCTATTTGCCAAGATTCTCCATGCGAGGTAGAACAACAAACTGCTCTACTTAATGTTGCCAACTGTTATTAATTTATGATACCGGTGTCGAAATTTGGGGGTTGTGTCATAAGCGAAAATTCGTGGTTGTTTTTATGGCGCGAAATCGCGATCCGTGGACCATGGTGCGACAGTTGGGAAAGGTCGTTGTTTAAACATATAGCAAAAGTATTACTGAATAAATAGCTAAGTAACGGAGCGCGCGCGATCATTCCGTACTAAAATCAGTCTGACTCATTTCGACTTTCCAGACGACCCCTGGCCAGCTAATCTGGCGGCAGTCGAGTTCAGTCTTGCGCCAACACGCCAGGTAAAACGCTGCGCGCGCACTCAGTAAAGGCGGGCAGTCGAACGACCGAGGCTAACGGAACGGAGAGAGCTGGTAGAGTACGCTCACGACGGCAGAATGGCGGAATCCCTGCGACGTTTAGTGAACATCGGATCTTTCAGCATCCTGCAGGAGAAGCTTGAAAAATGGCTGGACGATTATCACGTAAGTTGGCGTTTCGTTACGGTTTCGTAGTATCGGCGAAGGCCGATTTCGTCCGGTGCCTGGCCGGTTGCTAAAGACTCGCGTACCGGGCAACGTGATTATCAGCGGTTAATAATTGATTGACAAAGGAGCGTCTGTCAGGCGGAACCGAGAACATTGTGGTGTGAAACCAGATGCTGAGTTTCGGCTAACCTGATCAATAGTTCTATAAGAAACAACATGGACATTTGACAGACTTGTCACGAAGCTCGTAGTTGTCTGGTCGTAGTTTTGCTATTGTTGTTGACGGTTGGTACTTTTAAGGACGCGCTCAGGCATTTTTAAAGTCTCGCAAGTGCTCGCGAAAAACGAATAAAAATTATAAGAATAAAAAATACAGAATCATGAATAGCATTAATAATGCATATCAAAAATAGATTCTTATTAGAATGGCAGAAATTGAAATGGTATGACTGAACTTGTCATATGTAGAAGTACACATAGGGGCTATCAGAACTAACTTGAACTTACAAAACGGAAAGAATATGTTTGCTGGATGTGTAGCATGGACTACAATAGCAGAACCTGCATATATCCATAACAATATGTTCAACAAAAGTATCACAAACTCATAAGGCAAGATATTTGATCTTTATCATTTATCCACTTTTTAAAGTACACACTGTTAAGTACTTCTGAATAACAAACATGAATATCCCTATTCAATTCTGTTTCTGGTATTGATTTTGTGGACGTCTAACGAAAATGAGCCGTGGACTCATGAAGGATACTCCAGTGAATCGCACCACGTAATGCCACGTTCACCTTCATTGTGAAACTAAGTGAAAGCATGTTTTGTACGTGGTCCACAGATATCTGTGCAGACTTGCCTTCTCTGTGTCCACATACCTGGCTTTTACACGATATTCAACACAGCAAACAACGGAACAATCTACTATAGACACATCAGCATATTCCATTTGTCTGCCATGCATGGGTGCACACAGTTGGAAACCTACCTTGATCCTCATACATTGGTTTCCAGTGAATTGTCTACTGTTTAATATTCATGATGTATATGAGTGGCCACTTTGTTGGTCTATGCATGTGTTCAGTTCTGCTGCATGTCTGCTATCATACCATCATTTTTGTCTTAATGTCTTTTGAAAATATAACTTTAATTGTTGTTTGTAAAAAGTTTATGCTATTATAGCTCATAATTTAACCAATAGGTGATTGCACTATTTTAAGACCTTGGAATTAATTGTAATAGAGGTGGATTTTTAATTACTACAAACCTACGTTACAGTTTTTATAAATGTCATTTATAAAAAATATAGATTGTCAGTAAGCCATTTAAAGCAAGTTAGTGTTAAGCAAGTGTAATATTAATTATTTCAAAGTGAATTCATGACAAAAGCTAGATGATTCGTATGAAAATGTCAGCTAGATTCGTGTGGAATTGTCAGAAATTTCAATCGCAGATTAGAGTTAAACATCAATAAAATAAAGATAATTTAATGTTCATTTAAACAGTTTTCAAGGGGGGCAGCCGTGGCCTAGTGGTTAAGGTGTTGGACTCTAAATTCAAGGGTTGTGAGTTCAAGACTCACAGTGGTCATGGTTCGTTTTCGAAGCTTAGGCAATTTCGTTTACCCTACTTTGCCTCAGTCTACTCAGCTGTAAATGAGTACAAACACTGTTTGGAAGGTACCTGCGATGGACTAGTGTCCCGTCCAGGAGGGTCAGTATAACTGCACTCAAAGTTGCTTCACACTATAGAAACCAGGTTTAAGCACTAGCCATATAAGCCTTTATGGCTTCCTAAGGCGTAATGCCTGGGGGATGACTTTACCTACCTAAACAATTTTCAAATCTCTAGTGGATGAATAGTAATATGTACAGTCAGTTTAATAACAAATGAGTGTGTACTTTGAAGCTTTTCTTAAAACATTTCGACATATTCTGACCGGATCTGGTCAAAAATAATTTAATAATTTGTCCAATGATTTCACCAAAACTTTTTAACAAATTTGTACAACTATCATAGTGGATACTAGGTATGTTTGATTTTTGCAAAACAATTATAAAAATGAGACAAGATAAACAATTCAATTGAGGAGGGACACACAAGACAGTTATGTTTCCAGGTGAATACGTGTGACCAGAATGTGGCTCGGTGCTGTGAAGTGATAGAGTTGAACGCCCGTATCCAGTCTCAGCTCTTCAAACTTCTCAGTCTCTCTGCAGCTGAAGGTGAGCTCTCTTCAACCTTTTCTCAATATTTTCTAGGATCTCGCAAAGGGGGATGCCAAACGTTGGGAGGAGGAAGACTTGTCAGCCATTGGTTTACCATGCTACCTTGTAGTGGTGTAACAGGTTAGATAAAAAACCAAAGGGGGCCAATATCCAAAGCCCCCCAAATGTGCCATTGAGCATAATAATTATAATAATAAGATTTCAGTATATTTCATCAAGGAAAGTATATCTTACATTTCTAATCATTTCAAGTGTTCTTAGCAAATTTGTTGCATATATTTCACTCATTTTATAATGAATACATTTTTTATTCTATAAAAAATATTGATACATTTTTATTGATTTTTTGGCTAGTTCAGATTTGATGCTAAAATCAAGGTGACTTATGTTCATTTAGATGGGAATTAAATTCTACCTGGACAAGTTACCAGTATAGCACAGGTAAACCCTTCCCAGTGTAACACAGGTAAACCCTTCATATAGTAATAACGTATCAGCGCTTATCAGTATGGATCAAACAAATTGTTCACATTTCTGATAATGAATAACAAACCTGTGACCTTGTTAATTACTGATTCTACTATGATTGGTCAGATAAAAAGTTGATTCATTGCACTGACAATGTTCAAACACTGACAGTAAATGTTGCAATGTCATGTGATGTGTTGTTATTCGGTAATTATTTATGGTTCCATGTGATCAGTTGTAAGGTTATATGCAGGCTGTAATCAGAGTTGTATCTCAGTTATAAAGTATTCATTGTTACCAAGTTAGTAGGCTGGGACGTTGTCTACATATGCAGGCTTTATTCATGCCTCTGTTCACTTAATTATGTTTGTGAATTCATGGTAAATTGATTTGCTGTTACATTGTTGCACACGCTGCATTTATTGTGCAGTGCCCAACTAAATGTAATGCAAACCTGCTCTGGGCTGAGATTTATTCATTTCATTGGACAGACAATTACCCTTTATTCAGTGCAGTTTTTAAGCTACATTTATGTAGATGTAATCTATAGGTAAGAATTGCACATGTCGCTACAATATACATAGTACCATGTACACAATTGAGTTCCCTAACCACCCAGCTGGCAGAAGAGTTTGAAAACATGACAAAAAGACATCCTTCGACCAAAAAGCAAATTGTTTGATTTATTGTTGTACTACTAGTACAATCATTGTGCCGGATATTTCTTCACCTTGCTCCTGGCACACCTGCTCACACAAACAATTTAGTAACACACAATTTAGTAATACTTGGAAACATTCAGCCACACAGCAAATGTCGCACACAAAAAAATGGTGTTGGACATTGGCATGTTGATATTGTTGATTCATACCCTGACATTCTGTCACTTTGATACAACATGTGTCAAATGCAAATTTTATAATACACTTGCATTGTTTAATGTGTTACTGCAGATTGTTCTGGATTTCTTCAGAAATCAGTATAAAATTATATAGAACAAACAAAGCTTCATGGAAATGACACCATCCAACCTGCCTGAAATTGCATTCATGGAAACCAGCGAAATATTAAAAATGCATTGATCATTCAAATAAAATTTACATAATATTGTCCCAAAATTCTGTTAACACAATCAATATTTTAAAGATATTAAAAACAGGACAGAGATTATTTTAATCAACCACACTTTGCATTTTGATGTGAATTGCAAGTTAAGAGTACACAGCCTGACAGTTTTTATCGTTGTAGTATAAAGGATATTTATTCTAATATATTGACTGTCCAAGTGTGTCATACTTTGACTCTTATCTGTTTAATTTACATTTTTCTGTTTACATTGCATGCACAGGGGGACATCATTTTACGGGTGTTAGTGACACGCCCATCATACGATCCTGTTAAAACCTGACCCCGATAAACTTTGTCCACATGTGTTGGGAATTGTTGTCACCTGTTCATGAACATACTGAACATTACCGTTGATATTCATTCACTGCATGTTATTGATTGCCAGCATGTTATTGATTGCCAGCATGCATTTTCCATTATCTTTGCCCAGCAGGTATGCCGATTTCTTCATTGGTTATACCCACTCATTCTTTTTCTCATGGGAATTGTTTGTCTCCCAATCCATGTGTGCTGTATTAAATATGAACTATCTGTGCGTGTGAGTTTATGAGGGAACCTTCCACTGCGTCTGGGCAGATCGATCATAAACATCGCCAGTGTGACTATCAAATTAATCCGTCTGTGTGTAACTATGTACATTGGCAGAGCATAGACATGTCCTTACTGTACATGAAGCATAATTCATTCACATGAACAAATGTTCACATAGCAGGTGAACTTAAAGCAACGGTGACCTTGTTATGTACATTTTACATTGTATGACAATAATTTATGGGAAAATATTCTGTGGATGTTTTGTTTGTGGTGTATCTGTGGACTTGGCTTTAAAATCATCAATTTATCAATGGTTAGAACTGAAGGTAACATATGGCACTGGCTTGGGTTCAACATTGTAAATGTGTGCTTTGACACCAGAATAGTTACAGAAAGGTCCTACACGTATTATCTACACGTATTATCTACACGTATATAGCCAATGTTTCCTGAGGTCACCCTTGTGCTAATTAAGAGGCACCTCAGGTAATGTATCATAAACATATTGCTGTAAGTTTAATTTTAAGTGCACAGGTCATGAACTATAATTTGTTATTGAAATATTGATTTGGTATGCAATGCCAGTTTACATCCACAAATAAACATCTAAATGTTTGTATTACAAATATTGATTTTGTTGATTTAAAGGGATAAATGTGCAGTGGATGCTTGAATGCACAGTGGCTACTGTATTATTAGAATAAGATTAAAAATGTGTAACCAGAAAAATTATCAGAAAGTGCAGAACATTATATCTCATAATTTAGCACAACATTGAAAGGTTAATTTAATGAGTCAGCAAAATGAAAGGTTCACTTGTAAATGAGCTTAACAGTCATAAGTTATTATTTAAATAACATTACAATCTGATTAATTTTGGGTTGTTACATCAATTAATTGTTAACAATTGGTTACATATTTTATATAAAAATATACAGAATAAACAAGACACATTAACATATTTTACAACACGTTTCGCTGTTGAACAGTCAAAACATTTGAATTTGCACATTGCAGTTGGTTGATCTGTTAGGCTTCTAACACACACAAATTTAGTTTCATTGTTTTGATCTTTCAACAACCTATCTACCGAGAAATCAAAGTAATGAAAGTCCATTTCCGTGTGTTAGAAGTTAGTGTAATAGACACATATCCTACCAACTATAGGGTGCAGATCAAAATGGACTTCCATTGTTTTGACCCTTTAACAGCAATATTAGTAGTAATAACTGCACGACACTGTGCGTTCATGTGTGAATGTAATCCTGTGTGTGTACTTAAATTTGTGAGCACACATTTAGTATTAATGGGCATTAATGCATGCATGTGTACCTTATGTGTGGAGCTGACACGTGCACAATTAATCAAACTGGTGATTATGACACCAAACGATCCATGTCATGGGGTTAATCTATGCGCAGGCCTATTGTGGCACAATTATACAGTTTCAGTGCACAGTATTCCACAATTTACACAATTTATCGATTTTTGTTCTGATTCCTTGATCTTGTCTGACCATCGTCTTTTTCAGTCTCCAGCTGTCATATTTGTTCATTTTTATTTACTTCTGTTTATTGTCACCAACCAAAAGTGGGCTTTGTGGTAGAGTGTCGGGGAACAGGGTTCAAGTCTCAAGTAGTTATACTCAATCTTGAGCTAACACAGGAGTTTGTGGGGTGACCGAAATTGCCCGAGCTTCGAAACGGCGGTGGTGGGATTGAACCACCGTCCTCTCTATCGACAGGAGGGTGCTCTAACCATTAGACCTCCACTTCCCACCTGCTGCTGCATTAAAACTTGGGCTATTATATTCATCCGACTTTGTCTTCTGGAAGAGATACTTAAAGCTGTTGGACCATTTCACTATGCCATGTGTCTATGTCAGGGAAAGTAAAAGATCTGATGCAAGGAAATGAAAAAAACTATCATGCACTCGCCAACACTAGAGAAGGACACTCTGAAATAAACCTTATGTCTGGTTGCTCTGTCCTTGGACCTGTTGGAACTGAAATAAATTTATAAATAAATTTTTATTTTGATCATTCCCATTCGGACATCATTTCATGGGAACGGAATTTCCAAACGCTAATATACCCTGTTAATTACATGATTTGTTTATCTGTAAAACTTGTTAATCTGGACACATACATTAGGGACCGAGGTGTCTGGATTAACAAGCTTATACTGTATTATATAATAAAGGGGTTTGTTCATATGGGTTTGTGAATGTCTGTATTATTGCACTTCTCTGAATGGAACATCAACAGATTGGTGGGGATTAATAACAGTCTTTCATGTGGCGTTGTGAACGTTATTTGTCATTGTAGTCACATTCACCAACTTGAAATCTCCATGTAGCCACATCTTGAAGATGCTTGCATAATATATTACACTAGAGGATGCCCTTGTATTAGAAAGCCACCCCAGGGTGCCCAACGTTCCTATATGTTCTTATATTTCCTATATTTTAATTGCAATTCCAATACTAAAAAAATTCCTTTATTTAAAAAAATATTTTCCTAATAATTGATTGAGATTATGAGGTTTCTTGCGATTCATCAGTACAAAATAATTTTTGTGGTAGAAATTGACAAGTCGATGACCACCTGTGGATTTCGATCTGATTGTGGTATGGTATATATGGGTGGAAACACCTCATGTACATACAGTATATACCATACTGTATATACCATATATATATATATATATATATATATATATATATATATATATATATATATATATATATACAAGTATGTATGTATATTTAATCAACCTACAGGTGTGTTGTTTAAATGAGTGGTGACACATTATCGTGTTTCATTTTATAATTTCATCTTCGTCGATCCCTCAGATAATGACATGCAATCTTACGTGTAAAGTACAGAATTAGATATTCCCTCATGCAATCTCTGTCTTTGTAATATAGTGCACGTTACTGAATTAATCAATGTTGATATTCATGAATAATTAGTCACTCAAATAGCTCGGTGACAGTTAATTAGAATTACAACTTTAGAATTTTATTGAATGCACAGGGCTTATGGGCCTCAATTTTAGTGCTGACACATTTCCTGTTTTTATGGTTCTGTTTTTTTCTTGGTGACTGTTTATTGGGTTCAGTACACAATTAATTTTTTGTCATTAAGACCAAGGCTAAAAGTCAGTGAGGCCATTCCAGTTCCACTGTGCATGCAAAAATATGATTCAGTTTTAATAAAAACTGAACACTAACTGTTTTCTTGTCATCGACCTTCAGTTGTGTTTTCGTTAAATCCTGCAATTTTGTTTTTAAGAAAATCAACACGGAAGATTGTTTTTATCACCTAAACAAACCGGATTCTGTCTTTGCCCACCAGGGATCCCTCACTGACACAAGCATGAGCTGCCAACCAGCAAATATAAATTTTTAAGTGGTGTGGTCCTCAAATATTACCATATCCCTTTTGAAAACTAATTTTACAGGCAACAAAAAAATTGCCAAAAGGGGACCACCTCAAAATCACTGGCACTTCATTTATATGACATGAACATGTAAATAAATTAATGCTCTATCCTTTATTCATGGTACATGTTTGCCATGGTTACAGTTACCACTATTCTAACTGGAGATTGGAATTACAGTTTTAACAGTGCATGTTGTGAGACGATATTTGTAGGCATATTTCTTGTGAGATTATCTGTAAGTGTTTAATTTATTTTACTTGATTTTTATATGATTTTTCCTGGTTTTACGTGCATAAAATCTACTCAGACTTTGCCAGTAATTTCCATCGTGAGTTGATACAGTATGGGACATGTTTAGTTGCTGAGACATTGTGATATTTTTGTATTAATTTTCTATGTTATCTGCGACTAATGTGTCACAAAAACATGCAAAAAAGCTTATTTAAAAATATCCAGTTTTCATGAAAACATAAAGTCGGATAATATGATATAATAAAATATGATATACTTCTCACATATGATATAATATTTTTTACAATTTACACACAGTTCGATCACAATCAGCAAAATAATTTCAAAATCATTTCATATTTTTCTCAGTTCTGTGGTGTACAATTCTGTCAGTGGTATGCACACTCATCGCCATTTTTATTAACACGTGACAGTATCAATTATTAGGTCAATGTGATTTGCTTTGATCTAATTCTCTACTGTGATATATACAGTATATTTAAATTGTTAGATCATATCCTACCAGACCTCCAATTGGACCTAAGAAAGGTTGTGAGTTTCACAGGTTTCTTCTGATGTGTCTGACAATTACAGCTTCATCATGACTGCTACAGGAGTCATGAATAATGAAATGCCGCTCTGTCTGGGGCATCAGTACACCCAATGAGCTCTAGTAGTTGTAAATAATGAACTATGACCCTGGACAGTACATACTACGTAGCACTACACATTGCCTACCATCTGTCAGTCATAGTAAAAGCTCCATGTGCACTAGTTATGACCCAAAAACCTACTGCATGACGCCTCACATGAGAAATGATATTTGATACACTATTAGAAAAGTCCCTAAGCCCAAGTCCAAATGCTTTAAAATATTCCAGTGTAGTTACAGAACATTATAACTAATGATACGATGCTGCACTGACTGCCATTACTACTAATAATCCATTAAACACTTAATCATCTTTAATTTCACAACAACTTATTGTGGTTAAAACAAAATTTAACTTGGGCAAACGCTCTTTCTCTGTTGCTGTGGCTAGGGTCTGGAATGAACTCCCTTTCACTTTGAAAACATCTGAAACTATAGCTATCTTCCGAAAAAAACTCAAGACATATTTATTCCAAATTGTATTTTCACCATAAACCTTTGTTCTGATGACTATTGCGCATCCCTGTTCATGATTAGGCTTAATGATTCTGTTTTGTTGCGAGCTCAGGTTCGTGAGGCACCATAACCAGAAATTAATTATTATCATTATAATAAAATTTTGAACTTCTTTTTATTTTTACTTGTGAAAAAACTGGGTATTATGTTAGATATCATTATTACTACTAAGATGTGTTAATTTTCACTGTATTTTTTTTCTGATATTTTTTTAACAAATTTGATGTGTGTCACCTTTAAACCTCACAACCAGATATGTGCGTTTGGCCAAGCGTGACCATGTGACATGGATATATTTAAGGGATTTTGTAACAACATATTAATATGAATCTTGATTCAAAATGTTTGTGGTATTTGTAAACTCATCACTGACCTTTCCACCAGGTGGCGCCTACGGTGGAGCAGGTATCATCAAGGATCGACTACTGCCCTGGCTGGGTCAGGGTCTGGTGACTGTCGGAGGTTTGTCCACGGACACGAGTCTTAACATCCTCGCTGATGTTGCCGCTAAGGACCGGGAACTGGGGGAAGTGCAGGACATGTACGAGAGATCGATCCAGAATCTCCAGGCTGATCTTACACAGACTCGACTTGAAGCAGATGATCTGAAGAAAGAGTACGTCTTTCTGATTGTGGTTATTTTTGGTTATGTTGTGGTTTTGTTGTTATGGAGTTGTGGTCAAGTTGTAGTCAGGGTCTTGGTTTGTAAAATTATAATTATTCACTCTTTAATCATAAAATATTTTGTTGTATTATAATATATGGCTTAATCACAATAGAAAGATTATGTTGACAGTACATTACTACATCACGTTTTCACATTTAAAAAAATATTGTTTGAACTTCCATTTCCTCCAAAACATATCCATATTTTTTATGAAATATATCTCAACTGTAATAAAGCTGTAAAAAGAAATGTGAAAATTTTTGGGGTGAATTTGAGTAATATTATAGAAGATACCATTTTCGTTTTATTTATTCGCAGTGGCTGTAGAAATTCAGCAGTGGATGTTTATTAATCACAAAGGTTTATCCCGAAAAACTTTTCCGGACACTATCAACATTCAGTTGATAAATTAGGTGATATGTATATATATCCATCTCGATTTCTAACAGCTATTGCATATATTTTGCAGTACTTAGCACAAAAAAGAGTATAATCAAAATTACCTTCATGTCATGATATCATTGTAAAAGAGTAGACAGTTTCAGCTATAAGTTTTTCGCTCTACATATCGCCAGTTCCATAACTTATATGCTATGAAATCAGTTGAGTTTGCCTGTCACATGTTCTCTATAAGTTTTGAGCCGAGATATGGATAAGTAAATACAGACAGAGTGGCCTCCATTAATGAATTCGCTGCTTATCAGTTTTTTTACATTATTTAAAAAATATCTGGTAAGTTTTAATGCGATGTAATCTAAATATCTAAGAAAAGTTGTTATTAACGGGAAAGGGAAAACAGTTCACACGTTTATGAACGAGTTAAATTTTGAAACCCCGCTGGTGTAAAATCACTCACAGTGACTGCGATATATGTGTGTGGCAGGGTCTCAAATTTAGTTGCACTTTTTTGGGGACCAACCTCCCACCAATATTAGGAGTCCACTTCCCACCAATCCCACCTATTATTGAGGTCAACCTTCCACCAATTTTTAGGACCAACCTCCCACTACCTGCCACGCCCCATCGCATTAGCACTTAATGGGCAAGATCACTGCTTCAGAGTTATAGCTGAAATTGCATTACGGCTTTATACGAGATAAGTTCAACTTATAGGCTAAGCATTAAGTATTGAGATACATTGGGAGCAGAGAATCTGTAGCTGAAACTGTCTACTATGTTTATAATTACCAATACACCTAAACTGATAGTCTTTCCTAAGCCTCTTTATCTTATGGCAGACTTGATGACACCCGAGAGGAACTGGACTCATCAAAGAGAATGTCAACCAGCGAGAAGATGTTTTCGGAAGCTGAGGTCCGTGACCAGCGATCCAAGTAAGATATCACTTACTTACTTATCTGCTTCGTGCCTTGGAGCACAATAGATGTGTCACAAACTGTAATTGCATTCAAGCAATGTATTGCAGTATGATATATTATATCTATAAACTAAATTAACACTTGTAAGGTTCACCAGTAGTCTGTTCAAATATTATTTTGTTGTTAGGATCATTCGTCTTGAGGACGAGATCATCCAGCTGCGATCGCGCGCCAATCTAGTGGACACTTACGAGCACCAGCTACGTAAACTGAGGGACGATATCTCGATGCTCACTGGCCGTGACTATCTCATCAATGGGTAATGAAATAATGTGATTATAATGAAGTAACGATTTCTTCTAATCACAACTACTGAGATTTACTTACTCATTGTTTCGGCTATAGTTGGTAGCCTTCATCAGGAACAGAATTCTGGGATGACTAGTTCTACTGCTCACCAGTAGGCATGTCAAGCAGGCCGTCCCATACGTGGTGGAGTCGATACCCAGAATTCAGTTTCTTGGAATGTGATATTTGACATGGTGATTATCTTGCATGGTGATTATCTTTTTGTAATCTTTCTGAATATTTCGACCCACTCACTCGGTCTTTGACAGCAGAAGACGGTCAGTTGGTCAATATATTTGGAAAGAATACAAAAGTTTCTTACCTTGTCAAATATGATCTAGAAGTTTTGTTAGTTATTTGAGTTTAGCAACTCCACATATGTTTATACTGAAAGTTTAATTGGGACTTTTCTGCCTCCCTTGAAATTTATATTGAAGAAATAACTGCAACAATGTATTGTATTATAATATGTATTACATATGTTATAATTCTTGTTACAATCCTTATAAACAAATACATTAAATAAATTTTTTTTTAAATAAATATTGCATTAGTAGGCTAATTGAAACTGGCATTTGAATCCAACAACTGCAAATAAAATATTTTATCTTAAAACAAAAGTACATTTTAGGTTTTAACATATCCCAAATATAATTTTTTTATAATTTTTTCAGCGAAATCTTTGATTCCGTGAAGAGCTACCACAGCCTGCCACGGCCGAGTTCACCTTTTGCGTTGGATGACGTGACGCAGCGGGTGCGTCAGCAGACCCTTATCACCCGCTTCAACGACATGTTCGCGTCGGACCGACTTGACGCGATGGACACTCTGCGTCAGTATTCCGATGACCACGAGAACAACCAACGCATCATCTTTGTCGCCATGCAGGTAATGATGATAATGGTATTAAGCCAAGTGAAAAATAAACATGTTTCTCATGCAACTTGCCCCAAAAATTCATGTACCGTATCATTCATGCTGTACAAAGGAACATATGGAGACGTTTGATTGTAACTCAGATCAGTCATAGAAAACATACATAACATAACAGAGCAAACAGTTGTATGCAACTACGAACTATAATTGGTCCAATATACAAAATCTACGTAAAACATCGACATAAGTTGCTCCATAATATCACCACCGCCAAGGGAATTAAAAAAAAATTATATTGTTTGCACCGTCCCTGTAGACCCCCGGGTACACCAAATAAGGCGGGCGGGCGGGCGGGCAGGCAGACTTACAAACTACTTTATGCTATACAGATCTAACATTAAGACACCTAAAACACGTAAAAATTGTACTATTTTTATTTCTACAGGATGCCTTCACTGTGGCAAAGCTGGCATTTGCCAACTTCAAGGTCAAAGTTCGCAGCAATGTGGCCGCGACCCACCTTGGGCCAGAAACCCTAGAGGAGGCTGTACAGGATTATGTCAACCGCAACTCTGACCTCTATGACCTTCCTGGAATGGTTGCTGTAAGTAATGCCCAGACATGCAAACGTTAAGCGAATGTTAATACACCCTGTATATTGCTTTCAGAATTGCTACTTTAATGTTTAATGCTAACGTTACTTAAAATTTTTAATGTTGATCGAACATTTAATTTTAAACGTTAATTTCTAGCCAAAACGTAACTTAAATGAAGCCTTCTCTATGATAAGTCCACATTCGATTTAGTATGAAATAACATAGCATTCTTCCTACACGTGCATTGGTAACACTTCATAAACACACGGAAACAATAGTATATTTACAATATACAAAACTTTATTTTACTACGTAAAGCAACAAAAGCATTTTATGACACAGTGACTACTTGATGACACATTGACTACTTGAGTATGTTTCTTTCCTCCACTCCCTGTAACTACAAACTCCCCAGGTTCAGATAAATCAACATACTTGTCTCTTTCTCCCATCCTCTCTCCTCTCTCGCTTGCTTCCTCATCTTTCCCACACCCATTTTCTCTCCCTCTTCCTCTCCCTCTTTCAGTGTTTCTCATTGCTCATGTATGCATGCACGCATGCATACATGCACGCATGCACCCCTTACCCTCTAGTTGACCAGTGTTGTCATGATGACTCAGGATCTAGCTCATGCACCTCTATCTCCTGTAGGCCTTTTGTACATCCTCCGTCTGCTATTGTATTAATTTTGATGTATTCATAAGTGGCCGGTCAGTCCAATATGCATCTGGAATGTTTTTCCACAAACAGGGCATGGTCCTGGGTAGAGGTGTTGATGGCTTGGGATATCCTCACCTTGCATTTCTTTTCTGTCTTGGTGATGCTCTTGCTCTCGGAGGAAGCAGCACACTTGTTAGTCGTGCTGTGCTATGCTGGTTGATCCTGGGCTAGCATCTCCCTAGCATCTCCCAAAACTCAGGGTCAATGCTGAAACTCTTGAGAGATGCATTCAGGGTATCTTTATTTATTCTGACCTCTGCAAGAACATGTCCCTTTTTTATTGCTCTCCATAGAATGCCCTTTTTTTCTGATAATTAGACATCTTTCACAATTGAAGATTTCTGCCATCACAACGGTCTACTCTTAGTAACAAAATCTATAGCATTTTTATAGAATATTCTGTGGGATTTTTGCAGACACAGCTGTGTAGAATTCAGAAATATTGTATAGAATTTTTATAGAATATTCTGCACAAATGTTTTGCAGACTATTAATTTTATAATAAGATATTTGTGGACATAGCTATTGAATGTATAGCATTCTATGGTTTTCTGTGCAATATTCTACTACGCTCTGTAGCATTCAGTAAAATTATATACAAATATATAGAAAATTTTAAGTAAACATAAACTATTTCTATAGAATCTATAGTATTCTGTAGTTAAAAAAAAATTATGCTATGCTCTGTCGAATTCTATAGATTTCTATACTTTTCTATAGAATCCAATAGCTGTTTTGTTAAGGGCAAGTGCTCTGCCATTATTACAATCACAGCCATAATCAAACACAACCCTGTTTGCAGGACGTGATCCGATACCTGAACCGCAACCCGAAGATCTTCCTGCCTCCAGAAATCTCCTACAGCGTCATCCAGCCATTTGTGCGAGAAGCCTGCAAGATGGCATGGGGCATGAGTGCCCTGGCTCGCCCCCTGGACATAGCAGTGTCGGCTGATGGAGAACTGTTTGAGGACAGCAAGTAGGTTTAACAGTTGCTACCAGAACATGTAGCAATCATTCAGACAAGAATCATGGAATCTCTATGCCCTCATTTGTCTTATCATGCTAATTAAAAAATATGTTTTTTATGATATACACTTGCAAAAAAACGGAACAAAATGTAAATGATTTTTCTTTAATTCTTCATAAATAAGTCTTGCATGGATATAAGATCAGTGATGCCAAGTGTACTGCTTTGGCGATATAGAACTGCTTTTTCTTCTTTTTAAAAATAATCTACAGTCTGAGCCAAAATCTATCGCCGAACTGCAATTTCAATGTAGTTTTATTTAAACCAAACCATTTAAAAAACATTTTAAAAACAAATATACCATGATACATGTAACACCAATTCACGTCAAAAATGCACCAGGAAATCCTCCAGAATTAAGTAAGCACATCCTAAAAGTGAACAATTCTTCTGCCAGAGGCTGTTTTCTATTGGTCTAGTTAACATGGCACAGTGGTACCACATAGCGACTTATATAGTTAATATGGCACAGTGGTACCACATAGTGATTTATATAGTTAACATGGCACATTGGTACCACATAGCGACTTATATAGTTAATATGGCACAGTGGTACCACATAGCGACTTATATAGTTAATATGGCACAGTGGTACCACATAGTGATTTATATAGTTAACATGGCACAGTGGTACCACATAGCGACTTATATAGTTAACATGGCACAGTGGTACCACATAGCGACTTATATAGTTAACATGGCACAGTGGTACCACATAGTGATTTATATAGTTAACATGGCACAGTGGTACCACATAGCGACTTATATAGTTAACATGGCACAGTGGTACCACATAGCGACTTATATAGTTAACATGGCACAGTGGTACCACATAGCGACTTATATAGTTAACATGGCACAGTGGTACCACATAGCGACTTATATAGTTCTGCTATACAACATTGTATACTAAAATGTGTTCATCATTATTGCTACTAGATGCTGACTTTTGCACATTTGAAACATAAACTAATGTTTTCATGCCAACAGGGACGTAGAAGTTGTAGTACTTCCTGTTTTGCGCCACATAACGACTTATATAGAACATCCACTCCACAAACAGCTGAATGTAGAAAAAGATCAAAACTCTTGTGTAATTTAGGCAAAATACAATCCTCCCGCCATGAAATCCTATCATGGGGGAGATCTCCCACTATTTACTTGTGCCACCTTGAAAAGGCTGTATTAAGTGTATTTCATTTTTGTTTTCAGATATCGTCGTAGCTATGATTCCGAGTTCAGCGCCCCTCTCGTGAACCATCACATCTGGCCATGCCTTGTCCAGGGCATCCGTGTCCTCATGAAGGGTGAATGTTGCAGCCGTCGCGGTGCCACCCTGGTGAGTAATGCTGGAACCATAAGTGCGAGTTGATCGTCATACTGACCTCTTTGTCTGTGTGCAACTAGAACTCTTGCTATTACCAACCTCCCCCTTGATTAGATAATATTCGGGCCTATATAATATATTCAGCAATATTTTATTAAATAATACAGTATATTATTAAATAATATATTTTATTAAATAATACATTTTATTAAATAAAACAATGTGTTATTACATAACACAATGCTTTTTTAAATAATACAACATTTTATTAAATAAATTTTTTTTTTATCAACTAAAGCAACATTTTATTAAATTTTTATTATTCTGTTTATTCATGTTAAGATATTTATTTATAAAAAATATGATGGACAATGATTGTATAATATATGTATGTACATATTGCGTAGAAACTATTTTGAAAGCCAATTTAATTTTCATGTAAAAACATTTCTGCTATACAACATTGTATACTAAAATGTGTTCATCATCATTGCTATTAGATGCTGATTTTTGCACATTTGAACCATAAATTTATTTATGTTTCCATGCCAGCAGGGACGTAGAAGTCGTAGTACTTCCCGTTCTGCCAGCCCTCTCCGTGCGATAAGCCCGGCACGTTCCCCATCTAGGACCCGGACCCGCAGCCGATCTCCGAGCCCTCGACGTCTCGAGTCGGCCTACAGTGGCAGATCCAGTCCTGGTGAGTTACCTCCAGTCCACCAGTGCAGTGGCTGGCTGCAGATTACCTGTAACCAGGGTAGGGTTCGATTACAGTTGCCAGTTACAATTACGCAGCCTCATAAAAACCTCAATTACAGCTACAGCACTTTAGAAAAGAATCGGTTACTGTTACAACGCTTTAAGAAAATTATTACAGTTGCCTCTTCAAAAACATCAGTTACAATGCTAAATAAATAGCCAGTAGCAACAGGGTTGAGTATAACTAAATTGTTTTGTACTGGTATTATTAAAGAGGGTTTTATGTGAATTCATGCAGTCTTACAGCTGGGGTTAGGTTCAGTTACAACTACGCAACATAATTAAAACTCAATAACAATTACAGTGTTCTAAGAATTAATTACAGTTACATTATAATTAATTACAAATTATGCAATTACAGTTTCATCCAGCCATGCCTGGAACTACCACAAATTAACTGTGTGAATTTTTAATGAACTGTCTTAAAAAGGTCTCAAATGTGATTTCACTAAGCTAGGCCTAAGCGATATTTCAACAAAGGTGGAGTGACTGCTTATTGCTAAGCTGTCAGCTTCTTTAATCAAATGATACAGTTTGATACCAAATAAATATATATGGCTCGTACATGAGGATGTTTGAAAAAAAATTTCTTTGTTATTTTATAATGAATTTACCACGGAGAAAGCCCAAAGCTGCACACGCTATGAATACAACAGGCAGACATAGTACAGTTACTATCTAGGCAATGACTGGCAAATAAGATTTACCTGATCACCAGTGTGGGATAGTGGAGTATTGTAGCAACCAAGGTGCCCTAGTGGAGTATTGTAGCAACCAAGGTGCCCTAGTGGAGTATTGTAGAAACCAGTGTGCCCTGGTGGTGTGTTGTGGCGATCAATGTGCCCTGGTGGTGTATTGTGGCAACCAGTGCGCTCTGGTGGTTTATTGTGGTAACCAGTGTGGCCTAGTGGAGTATTGTGGAGAAGGCAAGATGTCATTGCCTAGTTCTTGCTTTCAAGGTCGTGTCAGATTTCACTGAGACGTGCTTCAGCAGGCATACTGACGGCTGCGGTAAGCCACAGACAAGTCTTTCTTTTTGCTGCTTACCATACCGGACTCACCGCCAGCTGTGTACTCACCATTTGCGTCGTATTTGTACAGTTCTGCTTTCGTGCGTTAAGTGTTCGTTGACATGAAAACATCTGCCATTACTTTGTATTTTTCTAGTTGTAAAATCGTCAGACATCTAAGTAAGTACGTTGTGTTATGTTGTCCGCATCAATGTACAAACTTACCATTATGTGCAAACTCACCAAAGCATGTTTCACTCTTCTTCTTCATATAAGAACAAATCCTTAAAATTTGAAGATTATATACTCGTCAATGAATATTCAAAGAAAGCAAAGAAATGATAGTATGTTGACAGACATCAGATAGCAGAACAGGTTGCTAGAAAAAAGGAAAGGAAAGAATGTTTAGGCGATATATAATTTTGTATATTTAAATTGAGAGTCTTGGTCAGTTCTTGAACTTGTCTAAGGACTCTGTCTCTGCAGCTGTAATAGGGAGGTCATTACATTGTGGAATTGTTCTTGGGAAGAAACTCTATTTGTAGCACTCTGCCGTAGTTTGTACTTGGAGAAAACATCTGTTGTGATTTGCATGTCGAATGCATCGTGAAGTAGATGTGAGGAAAGTCTAGGTTCTAATGTGCAGAATGTGTACAAGGTACAACGAATCATTGGTCATAATGAAAAATTACGGTGATAAGGTGTTTCTCTTAATACCCCTAGAATAGCCATCTCTAATGAGAAAGCAAATATTCATTATATGTTCAGTTAACGACAAAGACAAATAGTTCCTGGCTAAATTAATATAACTGTAAGTGGAATGAGCTATACAGAAAATTTGCAGAATTTCATCAACATTAAAATAAAGTCCACAACAAGTTATACCTTGAATACAACCATTTTTAATTGTTCTTCTGACTACACATCACATCATTTTATGATGTTTTTCAATGTTCATCGCACGTGATGCATGGCTTCACGTTTGCTGATAATGTGTCACAAGCCTTGAATTGTTGACTGGACTCTGTTATGTATTATGTTTTGCGTACAACATTTCTTTTGCAGTTTTGTTTTGTGCTGTTCATTTGTCTCTGTTCTGATAACGTAGACTTTTATTGTGGCTGTTGTTATTTCTTTTGATCGTAAAACTAACTTTGTTTCAATGTTATTGCGTGAATGGTATCGGCTGTACTGTGTGCATATCTCAGTATAGCGCAATAACCTAGCGGTTGTTTCTGCTTAGTTTAACACTGTGAATATGCAAGCTTTCTGGGACTGGTCTTTTGTATATGGTGGTTTACTTGATGTGAGGTTATCACTTTATTCTGCTTCTTAACAAATGCTGTAGATAGTGGTTGATTTCTTGTACGCATATGTAGCATAGATTTCGTTGTGGTATCTTGAATATCGTCTCTTGATGACAAAGAATCATTTCTTAAGGTCTGTAAATGCTATGATAGCCTTGAGAAATAAAGATGTTTAAAATAATACTTCAGGGTGACATGCTATGACATGCATTGGTCGAACATTGAGATTATATTAGTTACTTGTCACATATAAAGTATTGTTTGTATGTTTTGAAAATACATTGGCAGTGCGAGAGCAGGACACTCTTATCAACGGGTGCTACTTTAGTAGGCAACATTGGTTAGTAAACACCAGAAGAAACATGAAAGCAGATTAAGAGGCACTGCATTTTGCTAGACTGCTACATACGTAAATATGCATTCTAGGATAGTAATATAGAAATATCAATTAATAATTACGGATAGGGCAAATTTGGTAGACGAGCCATGACTTATTTGCAGAATGATAAATACTGCTGAAAAAAAGACAATGAAGCTCTAAAGAATTGGTTAACATTACGGGATCTGCCAGTTGTTGGACTATATATTACAGAAGATCCAAACTTTCGTAAGCCTCAGATTAGTTTTGGATAGGCCATACTCTCAGGAAGCCAACACAACGCGACACAAGACGATAGGATGGTTGTAGGACTGGGAATCTTGTTTAAGATAATATTCCTCATAATTTCTGAATATTGTCTTGCTTTCGTTGGACATGCGTTCAGTGGGTTGGCAAAGATTAATTTTGTTTATTTTATTGTTCACCCAATACCCCATTTATCCGAGTGTGACTGTTTGTCTACATTTGGGGGTAACTCTTACGATGTCACAACAGCGCGCTAGGTGTTGTTTTATAGAGACACATTTTTTGACAACCTTTCTTATGACATTAAAGACCAATGCATAACCTCGATACATTGTCTCACTGACATATGGGCCTAGTTAACTGCACTGGGTGGTGATCTCGTTAAATCTGCTTTGGACTCTATTTAGTGATTTTATATGCATTGGTAGTAACACGATCTACTGTCGGGTCGTTAAAGCAGACGTCTGGTGGAGAGCTTGCTATACGAGCGTCGGTTTTACAACAATGAATTTTTGTAGGTTCAAAGTACCAAATAACTAATAATGAACTTGCAGTGACGCGTAATTTGGTTCACAGTCTTGATTTTGAGTGAACGTTGTTTTGATGGATGTTTTCAGGTTTCCGCACCCGCAGTCGGACGTCGAGTTCTCCCAGCCGAGCCGTCACCGCATCCACCTCGCTCTCCCACTACGGGATTAGGTGTTGATCAATCCCACCGAGAAGACGTCCACCACAAGACGCCTGGCCGACCACCCATTTGTCCAGCTGTGCCAAGTCTCCTGTTTTGGGAAGGATATCTCTTCTATTTGCCAATTGTGTCACATCACCTACTGTTACTTCTTTTTCAAATGATCGGAATGCATACAATAACTTGTTGATACCTTCATTTGTCAAAATAATCCGTATTCTGTGACAGGTTTACCCCTTTCACACACACGCACACGCACACGCACACGCACACACACACACACGCACACACACGCCTTCCTTTGTTTCATCTCCAGCAGAAGAAACTCCTTCCTCCCAGTTCTTGAACGTGGTACCACTGTTGTCCGCCGTCATCTACGCAGGGTTGCTGGGCAACTTATTAGTAGGCTACTACACGGTCTACTGTTTATGCTGTAACGCGTTATCGATTTACCCGTGTTTACGGTGTAACCGTTTAAAATATTTGGCAATGGGTTTTTATTAAGAAGCTTTTTATAATAATAGGATGGTTGTTGAAAATACGTATTGGCCGTGTGTTGGTATATGGTTTGTGCTGTTACTGCACGATCTAAGAATAAGTAACACGTTTTTTTATGAGAGATTTTATCAGTTATCGCCGTTACGGCAGTCATATTTATTCTTTGTATATTTTGTACAGCTATTTGGAAAATCACGAATATTTCGTGTCAACGCTTTATTGGATATTCACGTGCCCAAGTAGAACTTGTTCGCTTCAGTATTATGTCTGAACTCGAATATAAAGTAGAAAGTTACAAATCAACAGAGGCTTAAACTTTCTTTCAGTGTGCTATTTCTTAAAGTGGTGCTATCTCAACGTGTCAACCCAAATTGATTACCTTGTTAGCGTTTCTGTTATGTCTTAACGACATTGGGTAAAATGTGCGAGAAAACAGTACAGTAATTATCTTGAAACCAGTGTGACGTAAGTGTGGCATTTCATATTTAATTTATGCACAGTGTGTTTAAGAATGGAAAATATGGTTCTGCCGGAATCTTCCATTGCGGTAATGTTTCACAGATGCGATGTTACTTATATTTGATCGCATTTACATCTGTTTTGTTGGTGTTTCACTATATTTTACTTGGTGTAATTTGTGACCAATGACAAACCACTTCCAGTCTTATTAAGTTTAAGAAAAGACCATTTATTGCGCTGTAAAAGTAAGGTGCACACTGCACATCCCAAGTATAACCTGAAGACCTTATAGCAAGTTATAACAACAAAGGCCTCTTTGTTTTGCATGAGTGTTGGTTTGGAAGGACGTGGCTCTCGCCATGCTGTGGTCGCGGGTGGTAAAGCAAAGCGGGGTTGGTGCTGTGGCTGTCTCGGCTTGGCCTTGGCCGAGCTTGGGGGAATATTCATTAATGGTGTGCGTTTGGCAGTTTTGTAGATGTAGGATGTCGTAGCGTAATGAAAGTAACGACTGCAGCGTGGAGTCGTGTGTTGGGTTGTAACACTAACATTGTAGCAAACATTCAATTCCGTCCACGATTGTTACACACTGTATGCTTGTGGTAGTGTAGACACGTGTTTAATTGGATGCAACCAGTTTGTAGATGTGTATTCTTCGTACATTAATTACAGTAGACTAGTGTATTATCTATGCAAAACACTCACGGTTGTAGTAATTTCCTGGACACAATTGAGTTCACCTACATGTCGTGCTGGAAGAAAAGTTTGCGGAAAGAACGCTTTTCGAATTGTAAACGATAACCATCTTACTGTTTTGTCGTTTTGTTGATAACAGGTTAATAAGAGTGAGCATCTGGACATTATATATTAACTATTCATTAGTATTGGGAGTCCCCTGAAAATGGTGATACGGACGAGTAGCAGATCCGTAATTTACCCGCAGAGCTAGGCGTGAACTCTCTATTATGGTTGAAAGTAATGTTATTATTTCATCCCTGAAGGTGCGTTATTAAAATATATTTTTTTTCTGAAAACAAAACGATGTAAAATGTTGAAGGTTTGCAAGTAGCTCAGCGGATGTTTGACAGGAATAACATGTTGGAACACTGTGGGCCGCACCTAGGGAGGAACACTTCTTACAGGAGTGTGTTTTCGGTACCCCAAGGGCAATGTATAGGGGTACAATAATGTGACCTAGCAGGGTGTGTCGGTGAACCTCGGTGTGGCAGGTTTGTTAATGTTCACAGTCCACGTGACGACTTACGTGGATGAAGAAAAACCGTCACAACACAAAAACACAGGGACCAATTTCATTGTGAAACTGTACAATTAACGTGTATCTGATCTATTAAAGCTACGTGATGCTCATTTCCACAAGATGTTGTTTGTTTTCGAATCGCGAACCTTGTGTTTGATGTGGTACGCAGCAATTTCATGTATTTGATTTCTACGCGATGAAACAACACCGCTGTGTGTGTGTGTGTGTGTGCGTGCGTGCTTGCGTGCGTGTGTGTGCGCGTGTTTGCATGTGCGTGCGCGTGTTTGTGTGTGTGTATGCATTCCACATACACACGCACCTGCCTGTTTGGGTCATGCCTTCTTGATTAAGAGTAATAATAGTAATAATCCTTACCTGACATCCTTTTCCGGCTGGGTGGTCCAATAGGCTGCAGTGCTCTCTCTCGCTATCTCTCTCTCCCTCCCTCCTTCCCTCCCTCCCTCCCTCCCTCCCTCCCCCTCTCTCTCTCTCCAGCTTACCCTGTCTTTGACCAACTGTTTTGCTTCAATCCAAGACTACTCCAGATAAATGTCATATACCTTTGCCACAGTTTTACCCACTTCCCAACGGTCCTAGACACGCCACCAACTAAAACCGTTGGTGGCCTTTGAACTGCAATGTTTAAAATATATAGGAAACGGCGATATATTCAAGCCCGCAGTTTTATATATGTTGCAATCCTAAAATTTATTGTTATTGAAATAACACTTAGCATAAATATCATGCCGTAAGTTCCCAGGTGACACATATGCTGCTTAGTACTGACACCTGTAGGAAGCACCAATTTTCTCAAGGTGGTCATTTGTGAGCACTACTTGGGTCATGATGTGTCTGGGCCATACAGGAATATAAGTGTATGGGCCATACAGGAATAGAAGTGTCTGGGCCATACAGGAATAGACGCAAGAACAAATAATATATAACTATAATACAACTTGCCATACATGACTCGAATCATAGGGGCTGACTCGAGTCGAGTGACTTCCCAACAAGTCTAGTGGCTCGAGACCAATTGGTGACAGGCTGCACCAAATACAATAACTATTAAGTACTTGCTAGGATTGGCTAGAGTATCGATCGAGGCAGCATCATCATGCATTTTCTGATGTGAATTAGCCACAACAACCTTGCCGATTGGTGAACCCTTGGGACATGACTTGGAATTCATAGGCAAGAAGCAATAGTTTGACCTTGCACACGTTCAGAGCATTAACAAGATTTAACAAGATTTGCCATCCAAGCCAAAGGCCCAGATGGCAAGTGGACAAGGAAGCCATTGGCTTATCGAGAGTCCAAAAATTTTCACCTACTTATAACCCGCCCTCCTGAGATATGTGTCAACCTTGTTTTTAAACATATTCATGTTGCTAGCAGTTACACAATATGTAGACAGTTTGTTCCATTCATTTATTGTCCTCTGTGAGAACGAGTGCTTCCTGATGTCCAATCTACATTGATCCTTTACTAATTTTACCTCATGTCCTCTAGTTCTGCTATCCTTCTTGAGTGAGAAAAACATCTATCAATATTTTCATACCCATTCAATATCTTAAAAAACTTCAATCTGATCTCCTCTTAACCTCCTTGTCTCTAGAGTTGTTAAACCACATTCTTTCAGGCGTTCTTCATAACTAAGGTCTCTAAGTTCTGGAATAATTTTAGTTGCTCTCCTTTGTATGCGTTCAAGCGTATCTATATCCTTCTTACGATATGGTCTCCATGCTTGTATACAGTATTCTATTAGGTCGCCTACTGGTTTATATATATATATATATATATATATATATATATATATATATATATATATATATATATTATTTTTTCGCCTTTTAAGCCCCATTTTTTTATTTATCGTCACACGCACGCACGCACGCACGCACGCACGCGCGTGTGCGTGTGTGTAACATGTACACTACTAGAGTATTCGGGTAGCGATTTGAGACCGACGTGGTAAACAAAAACGTTTTGGCGAACGGGAATTCCCAAAGCAAAAGTAACACACCGATCTATGGGCCATATGCAGATTAGTACAACATGTAACTGTTTGTTTGCCTAGCAACCATGGCTGAGTGCTCCTAGCAGATCGACTGAAAAGAAGACGTTTGTTAGTAAGCGATCACTTACAATCTATTACAACTTATTTCAGACACCACCCACTTGCCACAGTTAGGTAAGTTCTGTATGGATAGGTATCATGTATGGATACGTATCATGTACGGGAGTAGTGTGAAATAACGATGTGTTCGCGGCACACAAATCTGGTTAAAGTCAGTGGCTGTGTTGCTGACGACGTTGAATTTCCTTGTCGCTGCTGGAACAGAAATCGACCCGTTTCACGAAATGTTATGATTACTGTCACTCAATAATTATTATAGTGTCAAAATACGGCATAAATATTAATCTGTAAAAAATTTTAACTATTGACTATCAAGACCCAATCTGGGAAATCCATTATCGTAATTATAATCTAAGTACCTTTATGACGTTCAATACAGATATGTCACCAAGTTGGTATTAATTATGTTTATTCTAAAGCCCTGGATCTATAAATTGATTTATATATATTTTGTGATATTTCTTCGTCCCCAATCATGGTGCCCTTCATGATATAGGCTGTAACCACAAGTGTGGTTACAACTTATAATACCAGTTCTTGCTACGGGCGTAGTTATCACGGCATATATCGAAATGTCACCATCGCTGGAAAGCATTAAGCACCTACATTGCACAGTATACGCAAACAAATATTCCATGGCAGTGATACCAGGCCAAATATGGGCCGGCTTTCCAGATCTATAAACAAGGCTGTTGCTACAGCTCCTATAGAAAGATGGCCTTGGTTCGTCACTTCCTGTGAGCATACACAATGAAAACCCGTTGTAACACAGGACAATAGTAGCACCTACATATCAGGCACGACTATAAACGGTATAAATCGGCTGATATCAAGTGGCTGTCCACGTGAACTCATGCGTAGCCATCTCCATCCCGTGCCAAGAAGGTGGTATGGCGGTGATGTAAGAGAGTATAAATGTTGAGAAGTTACTCGTTCTGTGTGAGTCCCGGTATGACTGTGTTGTAAGCTCAGAGTATGTGAATGCTGAGAAGTTTCTCATCCCATTACGACTACGACGAATCCGTTCCGTTCTGTCCACGTTCGTGTATGCTATGGCGGTATTCAGCAGTGTCCACGTTCACGTATGCTATGTCAGTATTCAGCAGTGTCCACGTTCGTGTATGCTATGTCAGTATTCAGCAGTGTCCACGTTCATGTATGCTATGGCGGTCTTCAGCAGTGTCCACGTTCGTGTATGCTATGGCGGTCTTCAGCAGTGTCCACGTTCGTGTATGCTATGTCAGTATTCAGCAGTGTCCACGTTCATGTATGCTATGGCGGTCTTCAGCAGTGTCCACGTTCGTGTATGCTATGGCGGTCTTCAGCAGTGTCCACGTTCGTGTATGCTATGGCGGTCTTCAGCAGTGGCGTATTTAGTTGGACTGAAATTAGTTTTAGAACGTAACTCTGTTGACATTTTAATCACTCGAACATTTTACTTATTTAACTTATTATTTATTTAATTTGTTTATTTAACTTATCTGATTAACTTATATGTTTATCTAATGTTTCAACTTAATTGTAGTTGTTTATTTTATCTTTTTATTTATTATTTATTTATTTTATTTTATGTATTTATTTAACTTCTTGACATAATTAATTCATTTAAATCATTTATTGAACTTTTTATTTAACTTATGTTTACCTGTCTTTTAATCACATTTTATTTTAGCTCTTCAATTTATTTAAAATTATTTAGCATTACCTTGTTAGCGCCTTTGAGCAGGTTTTTTTTTTTTAACCCGGATACACGGCGCATTATAAATGTATAATAATAATAATAATACCTGTTGCGCCACTACACGGTAGCATGGTAAACTAATGGGTGACCGAGAGGCCGTTCACAGTTGTCCACATTGACCTATTTGTGCAAAGCATACTAACGGGGGAGAGGGGGGTGTCAAGTCCCACGTACTTATTATTTTCATGTCGGTCACATGCGAAATGTGACCACTGTTACGTCATGCAGCGCGCGCTGTGAACTTCTACGGAACAACTATTGTTTTACATCGCGTAACCAGTCACGGCGCAGGTTGTCACACAGTTCGTAACCGGTCACGGCGCAGGTTGTCACACAGTTCGTAACCGGTCACGGCGCAGGTTGTCACACAGTTCGACAACTTAGAAATGCACAACTTCGTGGAACAAAAATTCAGTATCACATCACGGAGATGTTGGAAAAACATCAAACAAAACAAACAACGTTAACATAACTATTGGAGATAAATGTCTGTAGACATATTCTGATAGTTATCGTTGTATGTCGTGTACGCATAGTGGCCTACGTGCAACGTGTCATAGTATTCTTACATCGATATACTTGTCAATGTGGAACATTATCAACATTTAATTGAACGATTTCGGGGGGGGGGGTTAATTAGTACGCTTTGTATGAGTAGGTAAATATCGCAAATTGTGAACGTCCTCTATATGCTTGACCGGCCTCTATATGCTTGACCGGCCTCTATATGCTTCATCCTCCTTTGCGAGGTCCAACATACGCCACAGGTCTCTTGTTTGAGTGTATGGATTCAAAGATTATTGATCAGTCATTGACCCGCAGTGAAACCCAGATGTGAAACAGAGTGGAATATAGTGAAATTGAACTGTAATAAATGGACTATCGGCGCTCTTTTCAGATGGCGTTCCTGGTACGGCTATTTAAATGTGAAACCATCATCATCGCCATTATGCAGGTAAGTTACACTGAGAAGTCTCTCACTGCAGGGACACAAGCTCCTGGCATTAAGAAATAAGTGCCGGTGATTTTAACGCTACCCTCTTTTGGCAATGTTTGGCTTCATGGAAAATTATTGTTATGACCACATCTGTGTTCAGGTTACAATTTATGTTGTTGTAAGCGCTATTTGATGGGATGCATCTTGTATGTTGATTTTCGGTATAAGAAAATAAATGCGATTTTATTCCAGTTGATGAAATTAAATAATACAATATTACCAAAGACGCTTTTCAGAAGATTCAAGACACATATTTGTGAAGAGTATGCGTTCCCTGAACGTTGCTGCCTTTGTGATCATCTTAAGGCTCTCGTGTATTCCAGAACAGAATAATCCCAGTAACTGCAATGTTGTTTACCATTTAATTGCCTTATCTCTTGTTTATTTTTCGTGTAATTTCGGATTGTTGTCTCGAGTGCCCGCAGACCGCTCTATATTTACACGCAAAAACGCGTTGAAACATCAAGATAACTATTTTATAATACTTGAATATTTCAAAGCAAAGACCTTGTATTATTCTTTCTGAAAAAAACATCGTTGTAGGCTATGTCTGATACAGACAATGCCTGTTTATTATTTAAGCACTTAACCAGGACACTCATGTTTTGTTTGATTTCCTAGTTATGTCTGATACAGACAATGCCTGTTTATTATTTAAGCACTTAACCAGGACACTCATGTTTTGTTTGATTTCCTAGTTATGTGTGATACAGACAATATCTGTTTATTCTTTAAGCACTTAACCAGGACACTCATGTTTTGTTTGATTTCCTAGTTATGTCTGATACAGACAATACCTGTTTATTCTTTAAGCACTTAACCAGGACACTCATGTTTTGTTTGATTTCCTAGTTATTTGTGATACAGACAATACCTGTTTATTATTTAAGCACTTAACCAGGACACTCATGTTTTGTTTGATTTCCTAGTTATGTCTGATACAGACAATGCCTGTTTATTATTTAAGCACTTAGCCAGGACACTCATGTTTTGTTTGATTTCCTACTAGGCTTCACCGTCGAAAAGTTCAGGACAAACAAAGAAATAATAAGTAAACACAATTGTTCGTCTTCGTATCTGTTTTAGATGGCTGCCTATGTGTGCGGTGCGCACGGTGGGGCCATGTTAGAAGTGCATATGATAACATTTGAAAATCCAGCTGGCTCAAATTGGATCTACGAAGACTGCGACTGCCGGTATATGGGGGTATACTGGCGCTGTGATTCCAAGTTTACATTCTGCTTTGATAAGCCAGATGGGTAAATAGTATATGTGTTAGTTTACGTGTCCGTGTGTGCATGCGTGTGTGTGTGTGCGTGTGTGGGGCGCGTGCGTACGTGCGTGTGTGCATTGGTGCATGCGTGTGTACATGCGTTTGTGTGTGCGCGCGTGTTTGTTTGTCCATAATATGTAGGTACGAGCGTACGTGCATGTATTATTTATTGTTGAATGTCTATTTGTCAAGAACGCGCGTCTTTGTTCTTTCCACCGACCTTATTCGTCAGAAAGCAATGTTTTCCAACAGGGATTCGAATATACAGAACTGTGAGTATCTGAAGGCTGTGACGAAGAAGTATCAGGATCAGAACAGCGTCGTGTTCGACAACAACATCAACCCCGTTGGGCCAGTGCTCAACCCTCTCAAGATTCATATCGATATTTGGCCGGTAGATGGCCGGTGTTACATATTTGCTCAGTAGGTGGTCGGTGTGTATCACTGCTTCCATTTTTCACTGAACATTCCTGTTATTAGCAACGTACTATGTTGGGTGGAGAGAAAGTATTATATACACGCACGCACGCACGCACGCACGAACGCACGCACGCACGCACGCACGCACGCATTATAATGCTCTTCTTCCTTTATTTTTTTAATCACTATTTCCTTCTCTCCACCGTCTATATCATTTGCGTCAATTGTGCTTGTTTTATTTTCATTAAACTAAGTTGCAAAACTGTATCTCGTGTATTATAAAATTATTCACTAACGCTTATACAGGGTGTATGTATTTGACCGACCGACCGACCGACCGACCGACCGACCGACCGACCGACCGACCGACCGACCGACCGACCGACCGACCGACCGACCGACCGACCGACCGACCGACCGACCGACCGACCGACCGACCGACCGACCGACCGACCGACCGACCGACCGACCGACCGACCGACCGACCGACCGACCGACCGACCGACCGACCGACCGACCGACCGACCGACCGACCGACCGACCGACCGACCGACCGACCGACCGACCGACCGACCGACCGACCGACCGACCGACCGACCGACCGACCGACCGACCGACCGACCGACCGACCGACCGACCGACCGACCGACCGACCGACCGACCGACCGACCGACCGACCGACCGACCGACCGACCGACCGACCGACCGACCGACCGACCGACCGACCGACCGACCGACCGACCGTCCGTCCGACCGACCGACCGACCGACCGACCGACCGACCGACCGTCCGACCGATTTCAGCCTTGCCTCTCTTGCGCATCCGTCTTACTTAACTGCATTACCGCATTATTATCTTGAATGTTCTATCTCCGTCTTCCTCCAGGGCAGCATCCGCTTCAAGGCGCTCACAATTGACAGGGATACTATATTTGACGACGTTATAGATCGGATGAACATAGTGTGGGAGATTACCGCGGCACGAAACATCAGTCAGTCTAAATGGTCTGATACAAAAACCATCGTTGGCTACAGGAATGATGAACCGACCACGTAGGTGCTATTTTGTAGATACTATTATAGCCAATAAGCTAGTTTTACTTTGTAACAGTAAAACAACAACTTGTTCATCGTAATTTATTTTTATTCATGTGAATAACTTGTTTCTGAATTACTTGTACTGATGTGTGCTAATTGCGAGTACACAATTAATAATTGCCACTTGTTATACTTCAATTGTATCAACCTTGTTTCAGGCTTGTTAACAAATGCAAATGCATTTGAATGCGCATTTGAATGCCTCCATAAATTTTTTAATGCATTTGCATTTGCATGCGTACCTTAAACATTTGCATTTGTATTTGAATGCGACCCACAAACATTTGATTTGTCAAATGCACAATCAAATGTACAATTAAATGCATGCGTAATTCTTTGAATAATTATTATTGCTAGATTCACTTTCACAAGTTGACAACATACAATTGAAAAAAGTGCTCTGCAGTGAGCAGTACCCTCAGTAGATTATGGAATCATTGTCTGACCTGTGAATCCACTTTCACAACGTGCTCTTTGAAAATGTGCTCTATAGGTCAACTGGTCAATGCCTGAGCTGTTATTCATTCAACATAAAAAGACCAATGATGGCTTTAGAAATTACCTGTTCATTGACATAAATGAAACAGTGCAGACAAATGACTCCGTTGTGTTGTGTTGGCACTGTTGGGTGGGTTGGGGTGTCACTGTTGGGTGGGTTGGGGTGTCACTGTTGGCTGGGTTGGGGTGTCACTGTTGGGTGGGTTGGGGTGTCACTGTTGGGTGGGTTGGGGTGTCACTGTTGGGTGGGTTGGGGTGTCACTGTTGGGTGGGTTGGGGTGGCACTGTTGGGTGGGTTGGGGTGTCACTGTGGGTGGGTTGGGGTGGCACTGTTGGGTGGGTTGGGGTGGCACTGTTGGGTGGGTTGGGGTGGCAGCTGATTTGGGGAGTATAAACATTAGCAGCCCTGAATATTTACAGCCAGAAAGAGTGAATAGTGGCAGTTGTAATTATCCACCAAATTATCTTCCCAGTGACCCCACCAGTGGACAGTCTATTGTCTTGGAACCCCCTTCCATTCTAGCCTACCTGGAAGATTAGCCTATCATTCCCTGCCATGGTTCACAGTAAACTGTCAATTGTCTATTCCTCCCTCTCATTTCCACCACCTCTGCAGGCCTGGAACTGTGTGACTCAGTGTATGACTCTACAGACATGTTCATGTAGTGGGATTTAGTGGTTTTGAGAATGCACTAATGTATTTATTAAATAAATTAAGGGTTTGTATACATTATTACATAACAAGCAAGAAACTAATTAAGTGTTGCATAAGAAATATACATAAAATCAGCTGTGTTTGTATACATTAGTTGTTTTTTCCAAATAAAACAAATCGTTAATATAAAGCCAAAACTTTTGAAATAAATTCAAATGCATTTACAAATATGTAACCAAAACATTTGCATTCGCATTTGAATGCGTTCCTGGAAAATAACATTTGCATTCGAATTTGCATTTGAATCAAGTGAAACATTTGTATTTGCATTCAAATGCGTTGACATGCATTTGTTAACAAGCCTGCCTTGTTTGTGGTTGTTTCAACAAACGATTTCCCGGTCTATTTCTGTCGCAGAATCTTGTGCAGATTGTCGCGATCAGTAAACACTTATAAACAAGTGGCGTTTATAAAATCTATGCATTACGATATTTGCAGTGCCGTATCTAGGATCTCACAACGGGGGAGGCCGGGGGGGGGGCAAGGGGAAGTGAAGGGGGCCAATGGGGGGACGGCAAATATAGTCACCCTTTACTTTTTACCATGCTATCGTGTAGCGGCGCAACGGAAACAAACGAAGCCAAAAGGGGCCTTGGCCCAGTGCTCCCTAAATACGCCTCTGGATATTGTATCCTTTTTAAGACATGTACAATATGCTAACAAGCACTTTAATCATATTTACATCCGGTGCACACTCCTGCAAGAAAGCCCTGGCTACCTTGGTAATGTTGTACTAGTCAATTATTTGTTCCCTCAGTTAAAACAAACTAGGGCTTTCTCGCTTGCGGTATCAACTCATTATTTGTGGTAATTCAGCTGTTTGGTTGCAGTTTGACACTGAAGCACCGCTTGTGCTGCAATAAGGACTACTACAACATCGATTGTGGTACACATTGTGTTGGTTCGAATGGCCCGACAAGACACACGTATTGTGACCCAGCAACTGGAGCTGAACTTTGTCAACCGGGTAAAATTTTCCATCGAGCATGACTCATTGAATAGGACACGATCATACATTATATTATGATATCGGTGATAGTACTAACACATGAAATAATGTATTGGTTTGATTGTTGATATTGTTGTTGTTGTTGTTGTTGCTGTTGTTGTTGTTTTGTGTCAGTCATGCAGCCACTGGTGATGAACAGAACAATACACGTTTACTTAAAACTTGCTTTGTTGACGACACCATTTGGACATGTTCGATTACTTGTCAAACTTTCGTGTACTTATGACATACTCTGGTATACGGTTAGATGAACATCACAAACTAAGTTTTCGTGACGGAGAATCATTCTCATCGAGAGCGATATATTTTTAAACCGGAATCTTAAAAATCGCTATTGCATGTACACCATTGAGGCTACGTAAAGTTGGATTATGGTTATTCACTGTTACAGCGTGGGAAGGCCCCAACTGCGACATCTTCTCGGATGACTGCATCGATAACAAGTGCACCAACGGGGCCTCGTGTGTGGACGGGCATCAGGCGTACACGTGCACGTGTGCTGCCGGATTCACGATCTTTTTTCATAACCGTTATAGTTGATTATGCCTGGACAAACTTATTGAATAGCTGGTTAATGGTGAGTTTCACCTTTTGTCTTTTCATCGGAGTTGCCTTGTACCTGGTGCATAGGACATTTAGTGCCGATCGAAAAGGAAGATTTCGCCTTTGACGAAAAGTTGATATGTCGGACGAATAAATGAAAAATAAAACGAATGTGATTGGTGCGAAAAACAAATAACAATTATAGCTAGTATTTCATTCTTCATGGACATGATTCCTATTTAAAAAAAATTAAACATTACTATTATGATTATTATTATTATTATGTTACCTTTTATTCATATGCCATAACCTTTTATTCACATGCGTATGGATGGACATGTAGAAGAGCTAGCCAGTAGCTAACTCTACACTTGATGCTTTCAGGTCGATACTGTGGGACGAATATTGACGAATGCTCCAGCGGACCTTGCCATAACGGCGGCACGTGTACTGACAAAGTCAACAGTTTCAGTTGCAAATGCAGGAAGGGTTACTTCGGCAGCCTGTGCTCCCAAAACAGGTGCGACAAGGACAATTCGCCTTGCCAGAACGGCGGTACTTGCTACGTGAACAAGGTCAACCAGGCAGAGTGCATCTGTCCAAGTGCGTACACTGGAGACATTTGCGAACGCGATAAGTGTTTAGGAGTCGTATGCTATAACCAGGTCACATGCATGGATGGAGTCTGCAACTGTCGACCCGGATACCAAGGTACACTATGCCGCGTTAGCCTGTGTCAGTTCAACCTGTGTGTGAACGGGGCGACGTGTACAGACGGACGGTGCATCTGTGCCCCAGGTTACACAGGCATTTACTGCTCGATTGAGGTAAGCAAGTATCAACCACAACAATGATTAGATTGCCAGTTTAGTCATATCTCAATGATTAGGTTGCCAGTTTAATCATATCTCCAACATCGCTACAGGCCCATTCAAACGAGCGATTAGTTGTCCGATTGATTGGCCGACACAGCGTCGCCCAACCAATTGGATAAATCAATTAATGAAAACAACAAAACGATGCGTCCAATTAGTTGGGCGTCATCGTGTCGCCCGATCAATCGAACAATTAATCGCTCATGTGAAAGGGCGTTAACACCTAATGCATCGACACAGTTACAACTACTAATACACACGCCATCACATCACAACCACCGTTTCCGCACCGTCACTACTATCATCAACTCCCAACTTACAGAACAACCACCACCACATCACCACAACAACCACCACCGCACTACCACAACAACCATCAACACACTACCACAACAACCATCAACACATTACCACAACAACCATCAACACACTACCACACCAACCATCAACACACTACCACAACAACCATCAACACACTACCACAACAACCATCAACACACTACCACACCAACCATCAACACACTACCACAACAACCATCAACACACTATCACAACAATTGCTAATGAACTGCCAAAACAACCACCAACCCAATACCACAACAACCACCAGTACATTGCCACAACAACCACCAGTACATTGCCACAACAACCACCAGTACATTGCCACAACAACCACCAGTACACTGCCACAGCAACCATCGAAACACTGTCACAAAAAAAACACCAAAATACTGCCACAAAACCACCAATACACTACTACAATAACCTCCAACACACCACCAGAACAACCACAATATCACTTCCACATCGATGCTCATCTTTAAGACCGATGGTCGAAGCAGAGCCGACAATCGGTCTGGGGGAGTGAACCGTGGGATACAGAAGAATACGCTAAATACATACAGTATACACAAATGCGTTGTATATTTTACAGTTCTCTGTGTGTCTTGACAACTTAATTGTTGGCAATGTAATTAGGCAAAACAACCATGACCTTTGCTGGCGGAAAACTTGACGCCATCACTATTCCACAACAATGACCACCACCACCCAACATCGACAACGCCAACGACGGCGACAACAACAACAACAACAACAACACACACACGCACGCACGCACGCACGCACGCACACACACACACACACACACACCACACTAGCCATGATAAGTGATTAGTGTCCAGTGCGAACTGTCATTGATGCTCCTCTTTTCAGATCGATGGACGAAGCAGGTCTGGACCAGTGTATCATGAAATGCCGAATAGCGGCCGTGAATCCAGAGATGACCAGTCTCCCCAGACCGGCCAGTCCATGCAGAGTGGTCAAACTTCCACTGACAGTCAATTGTCAACACCACAGCTTCCCAACATCCAAGCCAAAGTAAGTGTCATATCAGAAAAAGTGGTCTTGTCGTGTAGCAAAATGATGTTGATTATAGCAAAGGCATGATCACACAAGCAATTAGTTGACCGATTTATCGAGCGACACACTGTCACCCAAACAGTTGGGGGGCATCGGTTCATGTTGCTTCTAAGAAACAATGCGTCTAATTGGTTGGGCAACATAAATCGGACAACTACTTGTTTAATTTAAACAACAACAAGAACAACAACAACAACCAGCCACCAATGATGATATTTATTGATGCTCACTGCAACGGAGACAATACCCTCTCTCTTTAAATTGTTGTTGTTGGTGTTGTTATTATTGTTGTTACTCTGAGTGCAAGGACGATGTTGCTCGATCAATCGGACAACTAATTGTTCGTGTGAACGGGCCTTAACACGACAACAACACCGACTATAATCGGAATCAGCATGAACCGGTGGAGTCAACCTGGTATAAAATGGTTAGACATCTAGGCAACGAAATGCACAAAATATATACAGGATCACTAGAGATGTTTTACTGTCGGAGTGAAACGTGCTACAACCGTATTCCACGCAATTGACACAACTGTGTGTGTTTTAGTATTTGAAATTTTTTTGCAACACGAGTAGGTTGTCCACTAATTGCAATATCCAAGCCGATGTTTGACAAACTCGTATTAGTTATAATAGTGATGATGTTTTTGATGATTGTGATGATTATGTTAGCTATACAAGTAACAACACAATCGTGACTTCTGCTGACTTGGTGGCGTGAGCAGATATCTTTGTTGGGTGTTGTCTAATTATTGATGTCCGTCTTTGCAGACCAGCGGTGGTTCGAAGGCAGACAGCAGCGTGCTCCCACTGACCGTCTGCGTCCTGTCGGCTCTACTCACGTACACAGTCTGGTAAAAGCGTTCGAGATGGCGGATAGCTACCAAACGTATCCGCGTCACCTTGGGTGCAGACTGTCGCCATCCGTACTCGATACACATCGTTCACGTCGCAGGATTGTCAACTTTCGAACTTTGAACAGTGATACCTTTCCCACAATGTCATACGTTTCAAGAGAACAGTTTTGCAAATGTGTATCGTATTCCTGTGTGTTATGAATACCTTATGGACAAGTCGTAAATGAGGTAATGTCAAAGATCGGTAGTATTTAACAGTTAGATGGCATCAACGTCATTCACGGAACCGGTTCCATTTCTAAATGGTGGCAATTACCACAGCTATAGCTGTCACGGGAGCCGGCTCTATGGCAACTGTTACTGGTGTCACCGAAGCCGGTTCCATTGCGACTACCACAGTTACTGGTGTCACCGAAGCCGGTTCCATTGCGACTACCACAGTTACTGGAGTCACGGAAGCCGGTTTCATTGCGACTACCACAGTTACTGGAGTCACCGAAGCCGGTTCCATTGCGACTACCACAGTTACTGGAGTCACCGAAGCCGGTTCCATTGCGACTACCACAGTTACTGGAGTCACCGAAGCCGGTTCCATTGCGACTACTACAGTTACTGGAGTCACCTAAGCCGGTTCCATTGCGACTACCACAGTTACTGGAGTCACCGAAGCCGGTTCCATTGCGACTACCACAGTTACTGGAGTCACCGAAGCCGGTTTCATTGCGACTACCACAGTAACTGGAGTCACCGAAGCCGGTTCCATTGCGACTACTACAGTTACTGGAGTCACCTAAGCCGGTTCCATTGCGACTACCACAATTACTGGAGTCACCGAAGCCGGTTCCATTGCGACTACCACAGTTACTGGAGTCACCGAAGCCGGTTCCATGGCGACTACCACAGTTACCGGTGTCATCGGAGCCGGGTCCACGGCGACTACCACAGTTACCGGTGTCATCGGAGCCGGGTCCACGGCGACTACCACAGTTACCGGTGTCATCGGAGCCGGGTCCACGGCGAGTACCACAGTTACCGGTGTCATCGGAGCCGGCTCCACGGCGACTACCACAGTTACCGGTGTCACCGGAGCCGGTTCCACGGCGACTACAACAACCAACGGTGTCACCGGTGCCGGATCCACGGCGACTGCCACAACCAACGGTGTCACATATTCCATCTATATACTGCAGCCGTCAATGGTCGAGGAATGACACACACACACACTAGCGTCGATTTCCACAACTCCGCCGTTGCATTGGTTGGAGCGGGTTCAGTATTCTCTTTGCCAACAATCACAATGTAGCCGACACGTCATGTTGTAAATATCATGCTTGATTACGTTATTAGTTTTATATAATAATTTTCTTTGTTTAGTCTTAGTCTAGTTGTATCTGGTCTGGTCTGCTTTAATTTGGATTTTTCGAGCTGCACGCTTCATATGACTTGTGATTTGAATTACAAACTATTATTATCCATTCCCTATCCGTTTTATCTATCTGCTTTAAATGTCGTTTTATTTTAATGAGACATAAGACGTTAGGTCCGCTAAAGTCTGTCAAGTTTGCAGGTTAGGTCCACAAGTGTCACTTTGTTTGTCATGAGATCTGGTGATTCCTGACAATTCCCAATTCGCTCATACAATGTTTACGGTATTTAAATGTAAACTGTGAGCAACATATTCTATTGGTTGTGTCATTTTTAATTTTTGCATACAAAAACACAGAACTAACTTGGTTAATCTATATAACGTACACAGGACTAACTTGGTTAATCTATATAACGTACACAGGACTAACTTGGTTAAGCTATATAACGTACATAGCTCATGTTTGCTTTTTTGCTTTTTGCTCGCATACATATCTTATTATGTTGCTTAAATATAATGTGACCTGAATTCCATATTACTACTGAATTGTTGTTTGTTTCACGGAGAAGGACCTCGTGAGTGATACGACGCACTGTATGTTCTTGTAAATATGCTGCACGTGTAACCCAATAAAGCTCTTCTTCTTGGTAATCTTCTAAAGTGAAGTCGTTTATGAGACTTGCTAGTTGACGTCTGTCCCACCATGTGGCGCCTTTGTTCCGGCTATGGTTCTCACTGCGGCCACAATAATTAGTACATGTTGTATATGTACTAACAGAACTACTCATCCTCCCGACGAAATAACTTGGTAGTCCGTACGTGACTTCAAAATGGCAGTAATAATTACAATGGGTAATTCGATTGTTCGTAGAAAGGGTAATAGCGGCGGGTATTTCGAAAACATAAAATTGACCGTCGGGTCATGCAAAGTGTCAAGGAGTAACATACATACATACATACATACATACATACATACATACATACATACATACATACATACATACATATATACGTACATATATACATACATACATACACACACATACATACATACATACATACATACATACATACATACATACATACATACATACATACATACAAACATACTCACGATGGATTATTAAAAGATTATAAGATATGTTGCATCACATGCCGCCGGTCTTCCAGCTACGGTTCGGATGCGGCCAAAACTATATGTATTTGCTGGTCGCTGTTATCTTTTTGCCATTATCTCCGCGTTGCTAAAGCAGAAGTGCCAACTTGTACTGGGATATTTTATTATTACTGTCAAAACAAAGTAACTACAGCATGGTTGGTCGTCTTCCAGAGTTCTCCTTTCTTCGTTGACCAGTATATTAACCGAACCTGTAATTTACCGAGTTGCACGGCCACTTATTCATGATCGATCATTACCGAGCTGCACGGTCATTTACCGATCCAGTCAATTACCGAGCCGGTCACTTTCCGAGCCAGTCATTTACCGATCAGGTCACTTACCGAACCGGTCATTTACCGAGCTGCACGATCACTTACCGAGCTGCACGGTCACTTACCGAGCTGCACGGTCACTTACCGAGCTGCACGGTCACTTACCGAGCTGCACGGTCACTTACTGAGCTGCACGGTCACTTACCGAGTTGCACGGTTACTTACTTAGCCGATCTCAACATTATCTCAACTTTGTTCAGTTGTGTCCTCGTTACAATGCCGGCGACTCAGTGTCCTGCAATAGGACGTCCATCGAGGCTGTGTCAGTTCACAGACCGTCCGCAGGTTGACGAAGCGACTAACACTGATTGAAACGGTGTCAACGGACGTTCCGGATGGCTGAACAGTCTGAACAGTACAATCCGGACTGGTATATAAGCTGGGCTCAAGCGTGACACGCTCGACTCGTCAATTAGCAACTGCACAACCCACGAGTACATCGCGTACAAACAACAAATTCGGGGACTGGTTAATGTGTTTCAAAGTTCGGAAAACATTCGACTCGTCAACTTTCCACTGGACTTACTACGAGTCTACTGCGAACGAACAATCATCGCAAGGAACCACATGATTTGTTTCACAGCAGCCAATGAATCTCGGATAATCTGAAATCCAGCCAACTCAGGTAACACTTTGAAGTAAAATCTTGATTTTATAGAAAAACACGGCGACCCGAACTTCAACGCTAACAACAGGCGGACAGGCGGGTTTAATTAATTAATATTATTATTTAGCATATTAAACAAGCAAGTAATTACAACCATTTATTCAAATACTAGTCACGTGTTCGCTTTGTGCTTCTACGGAAGAATGTTCGTCTCTCGGGTACGTCATTGACGTCATCAAATTCTTAATTCTTAGTGATTGGCCATTGACTTGGTGAGTGGTCAATCGGAACGGTCATCACACACGAAGCACTCCTTCCAGAAATAAACTGCCCCGCTTTGACGAATTTTCGAAAGGCGCAATTATGCGACCCAATCAACCATGTTAACTTCAATGAGAATACTGACTGCGGTCATCTATGGCTAACTCTGTTTGGTAAACAAGTCAACTTTGACCTATCCTCAAATTTATGCCATAGGGACCAAAGTTATACAGTTTTATTTTGTCACTGAATACATTGCTAACTCTCATGACCAACTAAAAATTGCTTCGTTCAACATCCACTACACAATTGGTTTGCAGATAAAGTCTATTCATGGGATGTATCCGGAACATTTCTAGCCTTGATGTACAAATACATTTAGGTATTACTAAAATTTTCAAGCAAATTTTCCATTACGGGTGTTGGCGAATAAGTCACAAATATTAAACATCAAAGAAGTATTTTCCTCAACTCATATAGCCCAGATTATTCTACAGCTGTTGTTAACATGTTGCTATTGTATTAGTTATTAGGTATTGCTGCTGAACAAGATAACATTTCAATGCGGTATGTTATGTTAAGGTAAAAGTAAACACAAAATTGCACGTACACACACAAAACAACATTGCACGTACACACAAAACCCAAATTCTTCCAATTGAAACGTTGATATTTTCTGATAGGACGGTTTGTAAAGTTCCATCATCGAGTGCCAATTATGTACACCAATGCTCCCCACACTACTAGCGATCCAACAGACTGGTCTTAACTAAACATTATGCGCGTGCCGTAGCCTGCTACCACCTGCAACAGGACATTACTCCAGTGTCCATATTCAGTATTATATAAGGCCACATCGCTTCTAAGATCATTTTATTCCATTACTTAGTAGAACTTTATACAACGATGTTTGATTGCATACCTATTTGTGAATATTAACCCTATACACTCGCCCCTGTACAGAATCGGTCGCCGGCTACCGGTAACTTTAAGACGCATTACACCACGTCTATGCTGCCCCCTGGTGATCAATTATATACTATTTGAAACCTTACATCATCAGCTTTCCGATAGAGGCACTGCTAAATGACGTTTCGGCCGAGAATATCGCCCACCGGCGAAAATCATGTCATGCTGTCGATCATGTCAGTGATTCTACTTGTCTTCTTCTACTAGTCACGGTGGGGATCTCTACACTTTATACAAAAATACTAAACGCTCACAAAATATGGCTAATGTTCGAAAGAGGTATACTTGCAAAGAGGTTCTGGCTCTGGAAAGCGATGAAAAGGGTGACTTGGACACCGACGAAGAAGAATTGATCAATGAGGGGTTAGATCCCGATTTAGACCTAAGCTTTACTGACCCAGTTTTACCTTGATTTTGACCAAAACCGAAATAGATTATGTTAGTTTTACAAAGTAATGATTAGATTATAAAGTATTTGCTATTTTAACAGTTTTGTATGATCAAGTCTGAAGACATACCCCAGTTGAGCGAGTGTGGGAATGTCACAACCACTTCCGGGTTTGTGTTTACATTGTCATTGAATGTACTTCCTCAGTTTCTGACTCATTTCTTTACCCATTTCTTTCTTTCCTGAATGGAGAAAATGTATGAATTAAACGCTAAAGTCATAGTCTTACTGTCTGAAGCAAAAATGTCAATCTATTGTGTGAGAAATGATTGAAATAATAAGAAATTATTTACTGAAATCAAATGGTACATCCATGCCATGACAGTTAGATATGGTCAGTTAGTAAGTCATTTATTTTATCATAGAAATACCTTCAAAACTGTTAGAAAATTTATATATTTTTCTTATATTCCATTTAGTACTGATCAAGAAAATGGAATAATCCAGGAAAATGTGAAAAAAAACACCAAACCAGTCCTCAGCCTAGACCCAGTATGCCGAGGCACAGTAGTCATTTTATGATGGATGCTGATAAAATATATAAAATATCTAATAAAGATAGCATATACAAGTGTTATATATCATGACAAAGGTATTTTCATGAGCTATCATGATAAATATCCAAAAGCTTTCTAACTAGTAGATTCAATTAGTAAATCGTTATGGTTTCATATAAAGTTACACTGCTCGATACTTATGACCTTGATTGAAAGGTAGGCCAAGGTCAAATGTCACTGACAAGAGTGCCAAAATTATCGCAGTGCGATAGAGTATAGTCTTATCTTTTCAACCATATATAATGTGTTGGTATTGCATTGTTAGTGTTTGTTTGAAGGTGGCATAAATAAATTATATTAAAATCAGTCTCAGATGGGGGGAGTGTATAGGGTTAAACGTGTACTTCCTACTTTCAGATAAAACAAGAGGGCTTGAACGAGGACATGACGTTAGGTTGTGGGATCAACTGCGAGGAGAGAGGACTTGATTTCAACGCTGCTGAGACCCTGTCGTTATGGCGAATACGGACCTGCTACGGACCGATCGGTGTGCTGGGTGTTTGCGCCAACGCATATGTCGTCTGGACGTCGACCGGACGTCGTTTCCCCGTCCGCTGGGAAACGTTCCGTCTTAACCTCCTCTGTTCGAGTGTCATCAACTTATCTTTGTGCACCTTCTTTGCCTCGATTCTTCTGTGGCCGTTGGTGTTCTTGCAGACCGGAAGTGACACCACTTTGACAAAGCAATGCACCCGGTTCCAGCTGGAAAATGTGCAGTTCAGCGGAATGATTCTCGTAGCCAGCGGCGTCTTTGTGTTCATTCGTCAGGCGTGCCTGTTGTTTGTCACGGAAGACGACGTTCCGCTGCAACTACAACAACATAACCCACGCAGGCTGAAACTGCTACGAGATATCGCTATTCTCGCTGTCATTAACTTTGCATTCTCGATGTTCCTCAAACGGTTCATGCCGATCGTTGACCTGCCGTTGTGTTTCGTTGTCGGTAACATGACATCACGAGAAATCTACCTGCTTCTTGTCCCAGTGGTCGTCGTTGGTGTTATATTCGGGGTTGTAGTGTTGGCGCGGGTCTCACGGCCGGACTCTGACTGCGAGCGGCCGCTCTCATTAACCGCTGTTTTCGATGATTTGCCCTCCGACAAGACGAAACTCGCCGAGCCGTCGATATCTTATGAGGTTCACGATGCACAGGCCGAAATGACACATCCACAATGGAAACATCTGACTATGGTTTGGAGTGTGGCGGTTCTCATCTGGTTTGTCCTAGGGGTCATCGCAACAGCCGGGGTACTAACGCAGCCAATTGGTGTAGGCACACTGTTTTTGCTGACCAACGGGGCAGTTTTGGACAGTATTTGGACTGCCATCGCCGTATGTAGATGCTGGACATAGTTGCATCTAAAGGTGTCGAATGTCATATGCTTAGCCTTAGGCAGATATATATATATATATGTATTTATGTATGTATGTATGTATGTATGTATGTATAGTATATATATATATATATATATATATATATATATATATATATATATATATATATATATATATATATATATATATATATATATATATATAATGTGTATATATATATATATATATATATATATATATATATATATACACTCATACATATATACATGTAAAAGACTACGTATCAACAGGCGGATGAGAGATAGCTTCCACTTCTCGGTGACATAAACTTTCCGTTTTACATACATATTTCTTTGGTATCGCGCAACTGTTGAGTACTTTAGTTTGCCACCTCAGTCGACTCTCTCTAACAACAGTCACTGGCAGGTGATGATGGGCTTATGGTTGTATGTGACAACATGTTCATGCGTGTCATTAAACAAAAACACAGTAGCGCTGTATTTTGCAGGGGCATTTTGTTATTAAATAGAGTTTGCACGTTACTTAAATTAGTCACACACTACACATCTGGACATAATAGAACCGGGTTCGCGATAGGCTGAACAATTTGAGGAAGCAGCTTTAAGGTTTCCCAGTGGTGCACAGAAGTGGTGGGGGGATGGGACTAGGGCTCCAATATTTTGGGTACGCAGTATGTTGCCCCCCACGCAGCAGGGCCACCGTTAGGTGTCGAACAACGTAGTGGATGTATTTTCAGTGGCTGGACTGAACTGTTAAGGAAATACACACTTAAGCAAAACAATGCTAGTAATAATATCTTATAGTAATAATGCACTTATATAGCGCTAATATCGATATCATAAACAAATGATATATATATATTATATGCCAACATCACCACCTTGAAGGTGATACGACTCGCTATCAGCAGCCAGTCAATTCCAATAATGCGTTATGTACTGCAACTGACGTACTCGTGCCTATTAATGCCTACTGGTGCATGTCACTGGTCTGGTGGCATTGTTCTGCACTCGCTGTTGGCGAGGTTTATGACATGACGTTACCTTGAGCAAGAGTTAAGTGCACTAATCCAGAGGAGAGATGAAGAATGCTTTGAAAACATTGTTGGAGGATTCAATGGTAACAACAACTTTCAACTTGTGGACAGTTTTTGGTTGTTGGGTATAACAACAAATATCATGGAGCTGGACAAATGAAACCATTGAAACATACAGTAATTATACCGCAAGACACTTCGCATACCCTATATAGCGCACCGTACTAATGTATTGGTACTGAGGGAATTTCAACAATGTCAAAAGTGCATGGTTGTATCATTTTGTGAAGCACTATACATATAAATATGATGTGGTGGCACAGGTGGTGAAATACACCGGTTTCTCGGCGAGATTTCGCCGCAAATGTCTAACAGCGCTCACGTCCCCAGCCGCCAATTCGCGAACAGCTTGAATGAAATATGCCAAATGTTGTCGCTTGACAATGTGCGCGTTAACATGGTGCAACAATTGTGAATGCAATGTTTCTCCTGGATCACCGTGGAACATGTCCGGCACAGGCGGTAACTGGTAAACATCGCCATTCAGTGTGACTTGTATATCGCTAAACCTGGTCTTGTTTTTATTTATGTGGCGCACAGCCCACCGACTTTATCGAATATCCTCAAACTGATATGTGAGCAAACAACGCAGTGTCATCATATGACGTAACATATCGTGTGAAAGGTTGTTACATTTGCAGTGCTCCTTTGTATTCATTCGTGCTAACGCAGTGATGACGTTATCGTCGACAATTATGCTGTGAAATTCACGTACAAGTTAGAAGTGCCATACCGTTTATTATACTAACTGGACAACCGTCCTACTCTCGTGTGCTCATTCCAACACCAATCCACTTTCCGACGCGTTAAGTAAAGTTGCAACTATTGCGCCAAAACTATTCCGTTACATATCAAACGGAGGCGATGTCAAATGAACGAAATAAGTTTTGACACGCCGACCTGTATAATGTTTAACCACTACGCTACGATTGCCCATAATGATGCAGTTATGATCGTGTATACAGATTCACTGTTCAAAAGTCTTAAATTACTAAAAGTAAGGCATATTCTAAAACTGCAGGAACTAAAATTATATAATAAATGTTCACACAATAAACTACCTATTTACCTGAAAACTAACCACTTGATCAAAACAATAGTATTCACAACTTTAATACAGATGGTCAATAAAATATACATACAACAAGAGTACACCACGAGTTTGCTAATCTCAGGTACAGTTTGCCACATACCATAAATAATGCACCTGATTTATTAAAAGACAACATCACCACTCACAGTTTTCATGGTTTCTCCAATTACATCAAACTTTATTATCTGAATTCATATATTGAACAATGTATATATGTATAAATTATATATGCCAACATGATTGACTATGTTTCCGGTCTTCCTTGGTTAAAAATCACACTATGTAAAACCGGTTGTATGTGTATTTGGCATTTGTAATATATATATATATATATATATATATATATATATATATATATATATATATATATATATATATATATATATATATATATATATATATATATATACACACATATCTACATTACTTTTGCTCACTCAGTAATTATGCACTAATATCACTAGGGAGTTTTTATAACTTAAATAATCGGAAAACAATAATCGAGGGGGTCGCTCCTACGACAGCGATTAATGTTCCTTATATGACATTTTCTTTTATTTTCAGACCTTACTCTATATTCTTACCACTTCGTTTTCTCATGTCGGCGTAAATGTAATAAAATGTACGGTTTTTGTGTTGAATACTGTGTACTCTGCTTTGTTATGTCCTTGGGACTAATAAATATTTACTGTTCCTTATCCTATTATTACTTCTATTTGTTTTATATGTGATGCATACATTTCGACAAGCGTTTTGTATGAAATGTTTTTATTATTTCCTAATCGAATACCCCACCAAATACGCCACTTTGCATTCTATATTACAAATAATAACAATGTCGTATTAATTGATACATATACCATGGATATGTCATCAGTCATTAAGACATCAGTCATTAAGACTGGAGGTTGGCGTGAATGGAACGACTGCACTCAGCCATGCTGCGCCACCGTCCGTGCCTGCAGATATCACCCCTACACCGATATCTCTCTCTTCTCTGGGTGGGCACAATCGTCAGCGTCCACCGAAGTTCGACAGCAAGACGACCTGGGAGAGCTACCACGCACAGTTTGAAATGGTAGCGGACCTTAGTGACTGGAATGTAACTGAGAAAGCTGCTTTCGTAGCTACCAGTTTGGAAGGTTCAGCAGCCAATGTGCTTGGTGGCATGGACAGCACGAAGCACCACAGTTACTGCTCCCTCGTAACACCTCTGGAGACAAGGTTTGGATCGACAGGGCAGCGGGAACTGAGTTGCGTGAAGCTCCGTAGTCGTCGGAGGCGCAAATGTGAGCCTTGTGTATAGAGAAGTCCAAGCCTGAAGGATGCTCGTAGACACGTGTGCCAGAAGAAGAGTATCCTGCGATAGGTCGACAAAGTTGAGGGGAATTACGCAACTGCATACTACTACAGGAGATGTGACTCCCTTCTATGGCCGTGGCGAAGTGACGGCAGAGATTGGCGACTTCAAAAATTGCCAGCAAGTGTTCGTAGCTGACATCATAGACAATGGGTGCTGGGCCTTGATTTCATGAATGCGTTTAACTGTTGAGTCGACATCCTGCACCGTATTCTGGAACTGAAAGGCATGCAAGTACCACTTCTCCACAGTGCAACATACGATGCACCAACGTGTCATCGGTTAACATTTAAACTGCGATGTCAAACTCAAGTCGAGGACCGAGGTAATTGCTCCGGCTGTGATGGTAGCAGGAAGTGTGTGCGATGGTCTGCGTGTGCGATGGTCTGTGTACCAGTTGATGACGCTTCGGATGGATTTGTGATGGGCAGGACGCTGGTTGACTGCTCGAATGACGTCGTTCCAGTTCGACTTGCGTACACCACACGGAACCCTATATATCCAAAGGTTCACGCAGTCTGCTATGTCAAGAACGGAGAGACCGGCATACCCAGCGGGTGGGGTAGCCTTCTGCCTCCTCATCTGGAGGACTTGTACAACAACATCAACAAAGATCTGGACTCAGCGCAGCGGCGGATGTACATGGAGCTGCTGCTCGAATTTTAAAATGTTTTCTCCTCGGCCGCACCAGCGTCACGAAGCACACGATAGACATTGGGGGTGCTCGACCGATACGTCAAACTCCCCGCCGATTACCGTTGGTGAAACAAGAGAATGCACAGGTTGATGTTGACACCATGCTGAAGCGAGGGACAATTGAGCCTTCAGTTACCACGTGGTCTTCACCCATCGTCCTGGTTAAGAAGAATGATGGCTCCACGCGTTTTTGTGTTGTCTATCGCCTGCTGAATGACCTGAATCGGAAGGACTATTACTCATTGCTACGTATTGATTTTACTCTTGACGCCCTCTCCAGTTCTTCTTGGTTCTGCACCCTGGACCCGAAAAGTGGCTACTGGCAAGTGGAGGTGGACGAAATGGACAAGGAGAAGACCGCGTTCTCCGTTGGTACTGGACTCTGGCAGTTTCGGGTCATGCCGTTTATCTTCTGCAACGCATCTTTGAAAGACTCATGGAACTGGTGCTTCGTGGTTTGCCAAGGACGACTTGCCTGGTGTACTTGGACGACTTGCCTGATGTACTTGGACGACTTGCCTGATGTACTTGGACGACTTGCCTGGTCTACTTGGACGACTTGCCTGGTGTACTTGGACGACTTGTCTGATGTACTTGGACGACTTGCCTGGTGTACTTGGACGATTGGCCTGGTGTACTTGGACGATATGAATGGTGTACTTGGATGACTTGCCTGATGTACTTGGACGACTTGCCTGGTGTACTTGGACGACTTGCCTGGTCTACTTGGACGACTTGCCTGGTGTACTTGGACGACTTGTCTGATGTACTTGGACGACTTGCCTGGTGTACTTGGACGATTGGCCTGGTGTACTTGGACGATATGCCTGGAGTACTTGGACGACATGCCTGGTGTACTTGGACGACTTGCCTGGTGTACTTGGACGACTTGCCTGGTGTACGTAGACGACTTGCCTGGTGTACTTGGATGACTTGCCTGGTGTACTTGGACGATATGCCTGGTGTACTTGGACGACTTGCCTGGTGTACTTGGACGATATGCCTGGTGTACTTGGACGACTTGCCTGATGTACTTGGACGACTTGCCTGGTGTACTTGAACGATATGCCTGGTGTACTTGGACGACTTGCCTGGTGTACGTAGACGACTTGCCTGGTGTACTTGGATGACTTGCCTGGTATACTTGGACGACTTGCCTGGTGTACTTGGACGACTTGCCTGGTGTACTTGGACGACTTGCCTGGTGTACTTGGACGACTTGCCTGGTGTACTTGGACGACTTGCCTGGTACACGGCAGATCATTCGCTGACAACGTGCGCTGCCTACGAGAGGTATTGAGGCGATTTCGTTGTACTGGACGTATACTCAGCCTTACGAAATGTAACCTGTTTCGTCTCGAGGTCGCGTATCTAGGACATGCTAACGGCGTGGCTGTACACACGATAAAGACCACTGCCATAAATGAGTGGCCCGTTCCAAACACAAAGAAGGATGTTCGCCGTTTCATTGGCCTTTTTACGTATTGCCAGAGTTTGCTGCAATCGCTAAGCAACTGCATCGATTAACAGAGAAAGGAAAGGCATTTGCCGGGATAGATGAGTGTGCTGTCGCATTTCAACGTCTGAAGCAAGTACGTACTGCGGCACCAGTGTTGGCGTTTCCTGAAAGTGATGGTGACTTCATAGTGGACACTGACCGCCAGTGATGTTGGGATCGGCTGCGCCTTATCCCAGGTGCGGGATGGAAAAGAGTGGTTTATCGCATACTACAGCCGAACTCTGCGAAAAAACTGAGCGAAATTACTGCGTCACTAGGAAAGAACTGCTTGCAGTCGTCACAGCCGTGGGACAATTTCACCACTACCTATACGGCAGCAAGTTTCTTGTGAGAAGTGATCAAGCCTCCCTGCAACAGCTATTGCGGTTTAAGAACCCAGAGGGACATACGTGCCCAACTGTGTTATAATTGTTTTGAGACGACCCTTCTAAGACCCGGATGTAAGGAGGCGCGTGTACGCGTAATGGCGTGATACCCAATAAAGCAGTAGATGTTCGCAATCATGTCTACTTTAATTTGTTACGATAAAACACAATCATTTGAGATAACGAAACACAACAACATTCAACAACATACGTGCACTCCAGTTTTATTTCATGCAAAGAATACCAATGCTACCACCTGATAAGACGAACAACGAACAAAGAATACCAACGCTACCACATGATAAGACGAACAATGAACAAAGAATACCAATGCTACCATCTGATAAGACGAACAATGAACAAAGAATACCAGTGCTACCACCTGTTAAGACGAACAATGAACAAAGAATACCAGTGCTACCACCTGACAAGACGAACAATGAACACATAATACCAATGCCACCACCTGATAAGACGAACAATGAACAACGAATACCAATGCTACCACCGGATAAGATGAACAATGAACAAAGAATACCAGTGCTACCACTTGATAAGACGAACAATGAACAAAGAATACCAGTGCTACCACCTGATAAGACGAACAATGAAAAAAATACCAATACTACCACCTGATAAGATGAACAATGAACAAAGAATACCAGTGCTACCACCTGATAAGACGAACAATGAACAAAGAATACTAGTGCTACCACCTGATAAGACGAAGAGTAAACAAAGAATACCAATGCTACCACCTGATAAGACGAACAATGAACAAAGAATACCAATGCTGCCACCTGATAAGACGAACAATGAACAAATAATACCAATGCTACCACCTGACAAGACGAACAATGAACACAGAATACCAATGCCACCACCTGATAAGACGAACATTGAACAAAGATAAGCTGTGCTATCTAAGTTAGGTTCTAAGTAATACATTTGGAAAAACGCATTAAAACAGTTGCAAATTTGGCTGTCATTTGCTCTGTATATGAGGATCGAAGAAAAGAGCGTAGAATATTGTCTACGTTCTTAATTATTTGCCAAGCTATACATTTTACTTTGTTGTGACAGTAAAGAGGTGGTGGTTGTTGTGACAATAGGAGGTTATGTTTTTTTTTGTGACAGTGGGGAGGTAATAACTGTTGTGGCAGTGGGGAGGTGATGGTTGTTGTGGCAGCGGGGAGGTGATAGTTGTTGTGGCAGTGGGGAGGTGATGGTTGTTGTGGCAGTGAGGAGGTGATGGTTGTTGTGACAGTGGGGAGGTGATGGTTGTTGTGGCAGTGGGGAGGTGATGGTTGTTATGGCAGTGGGCAGGTGATGGTTGTTGTGATAGCGGGGAGATTATGGTTGTTATGGCAGTGGGGAAGTGATGGTTGTTGTGGCAGTGGGGAGGTGATGGTTGTTCTGGTAGTGAGGAGATGATGGTTGTTATGGCAGTGGTCAAGTCGCTGTGAGCATCGCCGGCGATGTTGACGGCGGTTGACGATGGACTGTCGACGTACCGGAAGGCCATGTCGTCCGTCTGACAGCCGTCGACTGCAGCCACTTGGCTGTCGAGCTGCGGCGGCGGCGACTGCCTAGCCGCTTTGTCCGGTCGCGTGGCGTCGCTCCGTCGGGCTCGTACGTTTAACAAGATTTTAACAAAATTGCCACCCGAAGTAAGACAAAAACCAGATGTCACGACTTATCGAGAGTCCAACGATTTTTATTTGTTTGTGCAGCCCGCTCTTCTGATATATTTGTCAATCGCAATCGCAGTGTTAAAACGGTGGCTTTGATGATAAATTGCTGCCTGTATACAAGTATACTTTTGTATGTTGTGATTCATAGGATACTGTTAGAGGTTAGTGATTAATAATATTATGTTTACGTCACAAAGTGAACAGCCCTATTTACTTATTAATATTTTAAAGTCGACATAACGGCTAGCCTATATTGGGTTATTGGGAATATTGGCTATAATCTATATGCAAGCTTACCGATTCCTCAACTTCAAGGCTCAATGATCAGAACATCGTCTTCAGTATCTAATAATACTCAAGAAGTTCCATTTTGTATATTCTAAATATTGCTTAATGTTGTAAAGTTGAGTGATTTGCGCCGTCATTTCAAAGTCCCCGAAAATGTCAATGAGTACACCGCCATGCACTGGTTGCGGCAATTATTGGTATACTTACGAGGATATGCCTTTTTTGACGAACATCTTAAGGAACATTTTTACAATGGATCTATATATTATACATGAGTCAAAATTATTTCATCAATTGAATGCAAACAAATTGTTAGTATTTTTTGGTTATGTACTTACTTTTACAGAACAACGAAAAGATGTTTTGTTTCCTAAAAGACTCCACTGCACAAAAATGCTACGCATGGCAAGACATTTATTCCTATACTGTAGATCCAAGTACAAGGAAAAACAGGTTTTTTCACCTGATTTAATATATCTAGCTATCAGAATAACGAAAGTATTATTAACATATGTTTATTTTGTTTTGAATAAACTGCTATCATTGTATATCAAATAGTTGTACTAGATTCTGAGACTGAATTTATGACATTGTCTTCCTTACGTTACACTATTGTTGTTCTAAAGTTGAATTTAGTTCTCTATCTCCCTATCTCTCTTGTTGTCTCCCTCCCCATCACACACGCGCACGCACGCACACTCACCCTCCCTCCCTTCTCCATCAGGGAATATTAAGAAAATGTACTGTTATGCATTATATTTTCAGAATGGCTACTTACGGAGACAGCACTACTATGAGTACTAATAGGCTCACATTGTTACTAGTTGGGCACAGTTTCGTGCATCGTATGTTACAGCAAGTGTGCTGGAAATACAAACACTGCTGTGTTGCTGTACCTGCCGGACCTTACAAACATTGCTGCACTGCTGTGGAATTACAAATATTGCTGTACTTGCAATAATTGCTATTCTACATATCTGCAGGACCTTACGAACAATGTTACACTGTGCATGCATGGATTTATGAACATTTATACAATATACCTGCATGAACACCAGTATGGACTTCTGAACATTATATTTCATGAAATTATGACTGTTGCTGCATGGCTGGAATGCTATAATAAATTGTCTTGATAATTTGCAGTGACATTTTGTTTCATCCATTAATTCCCCGCCTATTTACCTGTTATGACATACTAGTTACAATAACTTTCCATAATACAAGGTCAACAAAAGGTCACACCGTGTTCAAGTCGATGTATTGACAATTTTCACCCCCCGAAAAGTTTAACCGATCCGGTATATAATAAATTACAGCTAAATTATTCCATTAATCTTGGTATATAGGTCAAATGTTAAATGTATGTCAACTAATTAGGTTATTTCAAAATAAGTAAACACTTGGCCACATAGTATTCAAGTTAACAATTTGACTGTTTCCATCCACCAAAAGTTAAATAGGCCTATTACCAAATTACGTACAGCTAAACTGCCATTAATCCATGTATATAAGTACAATGTGTCTCTGCCTGTCCCTGTCCCGCTCACTCTTTCATACTCTCCCTATCTTTCTGACTCGGCGTGTATATTATATATTAGGTTTTTTGGACATGTCTTTTCTTGGTAAAACCTGTGCAACGACATCAATGTGGAAACCTGATGCACAGTTTCTTCTAACACTTAATTACATGCTAATGTCACATCACAAATGTTGGATCAGAAATGTGAAGACTGATTATGTGATTTTAGACCTATATTTAATAAATATTCTTAAGGATAGATGACAGTCAATTTATGTTTTTTATTTGTTTCATATAAGCCGCTTTAGAAATAATGAATGGCACATATGTTATCAACATAATGCTGTAATATAGACATATGCTTAATGCATTCTGTATATGTATTACCCAGGATGCCCAAATTACATCACTGGTTGTTGTATCCCATGGGTAAATAATTTTTATTAGATGTGACATCAGCATTCAACACACGAAGAATCATACATGGGACGGCCCAATGTATGTAAGAAAACTGGGTGGTATAAATGTGAACAAATTAGAAAAAGAATCTTAAAATTTTAACTAAAATTTATTTAAATAAAAGTATATGTATCATGTATATTCCTGTCATGTCAGGTCGATATGTCACTGAGTAGTGGTCAGACAGTTGCGACACATCTGTGTGTTGCTTCCCAAAATGACACATCTTGATTTTTTAATAACACTGGGAACAACATTTGATTAGATAAAACATATGGTTACTGAGACAGGTTGAATAAAACATATGATTATTCAATGATTCAAATACGTTGACCTCTGCACACACCTACAATACTGCTGTTGAAATGGCACTGGGTTGCCCTGGATCCTGGGGATGATTGCACAATTTGATCAGTTCTATTGATAAAACTATTCTCAAAATGTGCTGAACAAATGTTGCTAAATTTGGTTGGCTTGAAACCTTTACGCCACAAATTAACCAATCATCTGCGGTGTTGTTCAGGTGCTGTGGTCACATCGGGAAGCCTGAAATGACATAGAGGAGGAATACAATATGAAATGAAAACGAACTGGCGACTGAAAATTAAGGATGAATTGTGATTTGTGTTGTAGGATGGTGACCCTATTCATAGTATGTCACAGTTACGTAAGGCGTGTGGCCAAACACATATAAATATTAATACTTAAATTATATAATTAATTCAGCATCATGCTATCCAGCATTTATAATTGTTAATTCATTATAGTATAACATACAATTATCAATCATCACATAGTAGACTGGGCTCAGTCCTCAGACTGAGTTTTGAGCGATAAAATGCGTTATTAGTAGTATTGCCATTAAAGGGCAAAATAAATAAGTGTGTGAATAAGCAAATCAACACAAAATATTCTTGCAATATAATTCTTCAAATTTATATTAATGTGTATAGTCAGACTGATCAATGGCATCACAAACATTGATTCTTAAACGTAATAGTAGCGTAGCCTAGGGCAGGCCGTAGGGGTAGCTAAAAATGTAAACACTGTCACTGCCCATCACAAAATGCAATATAAAATACAATGTACGAAAAGTCAGAAAATACTTACGCATGGAATGAGACCCCATGGTCCTTGCGTAGTTTTGTAGATCATCGACTTGAGCACCCGAATGCACAACAGCATGTAATTTTCCGGTTGTTCGGTTCAAACATACACACACACACACACACAAAACACACACACACACACACACACACACACACACACACACACACACACACACACACACACACACACACACACACACACACACACACACACACACACACACACACACACACACACACACACACACACACACACACACACACACACACACACAATACACACACACACACACACACATATTATCTATATATATATATATATATATATATATATATATATATATATATATATATATATATATATATATATATATATATATATATATATATATATATATATATATATATATATGTAGCGATGCAACCTTTAGGTGACCTATCCAATATGGCGGTTTTGGACTTCCGCAGGCGTCACCTGGCGCCATACAAATCAATACGGCGTGCGCCATCCAGTTATATATAGGTTAGTGGAAATAACCCTTGTGCCCCTGGTGAATAATATAACACAAATAATTATAAAGGTGAAATAACCCGTGGCGCCTCTGGTGCATAATACAACACTAATGTAAAGGTGAAATAACCCGAGGCGCCTCTGGTGCATAATACAACACTAATGTAAAGGTGAAATAACCCGTGGCGCCTCTGGTGCATAATACAACACTAATGTAAAGGTGAAATAACCCGTGGCGCCTCTGGTGCATAAGGATTCATGCCTCTGTTAAACTACGAATGTAGGGCATAGTAAGTTTGGATATAGGATGTTTTAAAAAAATCATATAATCTGACATAAGTTTGCTGGTAGAACCTGTTGACAGTGTAACTGTGGATTTTGAGATGATTTTAATATGCGGGAGAATTTTTGGCAATTTGTTTCGCCACAAGGCACAAGTGCGTAGTAATTCATGCAGAAATTGGTAAACATTGACGGGTATGGAACGTTTAGCCATTTTAAAAGAGTTATAAATATGCGATTTTGACAAAACTCGACCAGCATGTCGATGAGTTGATGACAACGGCAGGTAAGATGTTTCAGAACTGATCCAATAATATAACACTAATACAACTGTGAAATAACCTGTGGCGCCTCTTGTGCATAATATATAACTAATATCAAGGTGAAATAACCCGTGGCGCCTCTAATATAAAGGTGAAATATCTTGTGTTTTTCTGCACGCTTTCTTTGTGTTATTATATATTGTTAAAATCGAATTTGGAGCAAAACTAAATTGAAAAGCGATCAGTTCTTTCAGTTGTGTAAATGAACAGGTCTTCCAGGAGAAAAAAATGCATTGGATAAAGCAATATATAAGAATATACCTTTACCTTTTAAAAAAGTGAGTTGGAATAAATCGAGTCTCCTGTGTCAGTTGTACCGCATCGTTCGTGATTCGGTGTCTCCATTCGTTGAACCGGCCGGTCCGAGTCACTTTTTGCAAAAGCATCTAGTTTCATTAGTTACTAAATTGATACCCAATTGTAATATTGTACGCAAACAGTGTGCAATTAGAGGTGAAAAAAGACACGCCTTGTAAGATTGATAATTCGATATTGCATTGTGATTTGACACAGTATATGCATTACACAGAAAAAACGTGGATACCTTTACACAGTTACTAATTCAAGAATCATAGATGTCTGCCCAGTAAATACTTGCGATAACATAAACATTATATCTACTTTCAACAATTTCTTTTCGTTTTCTGTGCATCCGTAGACATGCGATTCATTGGCATGCGCATTTCCAAACGAAACCCTCGTTCATCATAACTGAACTTTAAAAAATACAAAAAGTGATAACGATGTCAACAACACCATTTGCGTCACGCCCGCAAGTGTTAGATAACACAAAGCATAGCGAGATCCTCAGGCAGTTGTAGAGCGTAAAACTCCGGCCAGTGCCCAACGACTGCAGTTTCGAGACAGCGAGAAAATGGTTTGTATCAAAGTTTGCTTAGCATTGCTGGCGCTCTGCTCTGTGCTTACGGCTGGCGCGCGCCGAGACGCCCGCCGTCCCGAGCGTCGTCCTTGGTGCCGCGATGCACGTCAACCGCCAATGCCAGTGCCACAGGAACCGGCAACAGCCCTACCTGCTCCTGTGCACCTGTACCTATTCGGTAATAAGGACAACATACTTGAGGAAAACGACGACGGCAATTCTGGTTCTGTTAAGTTACCTTCGTTCACGTTCTTTGCCAAAAAGCACAATCGTCTCTATCTAAGTACATTCGATTACAACAGCGTATACTGTCTACGTTTGAACATGTGCTGGTAATCCTAATTACCTATAGAGACTTCATTGGAACATGTTAATCGATTAATTGTCGTTGAAGATACATATCCAATGTCAGGAAATGTAAAGAAGTTCCTTACAAACAAATTGTAACAATTACTAATTGATACACCATTTATTTTTAATGGTGTCATTATCTCTTCTGCTAACAGTTACTACATTTAGTGTATGTATATGGGATAACAATATATAAATACTTCACATTAATCTATATCGAACAACAAGCACAGCAAAAGCTTACGATAAATAACTGAACATTTATTGTATGCGCGAAATGGCATACGTTGGCTCACATGTATGAGGGGATCATATTGGTTGAAACACGTGCGGAACATGGGGCTATTTATATCAGTGTAGACATGAAAAGGTTTCGGATTACACAAATCTGCATTGTTCATGTACGGAAAACTTTCGTTGTGATTTGATCTAGACGACACTGAGTAGCAGTGCAACAGGCAGGCGTAGTCACGAATTATATTTTTACGTCACGAATTATATTTTCAAATTGCTGGCGCGAATTTCGTTAGATTAAAGTTCTCCAAGCAAAATAATAAAACAACATATTAATGTTTTATATTAAAACAGCAGTGTTTCCAGGTGAAATATATATATATATATATATATATATATACACACACACACACACACACACACACACACACACACACACACACACACACACACACACACACACACACACACACACACACACACACACACACACACACACACACACAAAGACACATACATTAGTAGTAATTTGGTAGTACCAATGTTACAATGAGTGTTATATGAGTGTTCGATGTAATGAGAATATTTACTATCATAATCACTTTCTTTTTTATTTTGAAGGATTTCAAAATTTAAGTTTGTACTATATATATATATTACTACCAATGTTACGATAACAATATTTTCAATAACAACTTCTGACAGGATGGTGAAGGACAACCCAACGTTTATAAGAAAAAAAGAGTTTAAAAGAGTTTAAGAACAGCTTTAATGCCACCTAGCATCGATGTCACCTTACACATATATGTGTATATTTATTTTGAAACGGCTTAAATATGAAGACCTTTCATTTGTTGTATACAAAACAGTTTTATTTACACAAATTATCTTCTTCTGGCGTCATCTCTCAAAATTCGTAGAAAACGATACATCAATATTAACTATGCAAACTATCGTGGTCATTAGAAAATCTTAATTATTTAATAACAATTGTAATAAATAAAAAAAACAATTTTTTGGAAAGTGAAAATATTAATAAACTAAAATAGTATTTGCATCGTTTGTATTATCATACCATGAACCTTCTGTTGTTCCTTGATAGGTGAAAACGTGGGCGGCTCTCCGGCAGAGGTGGGCAAAACGATAAATAATCCAATCAAACTGTACGATTGTATTAATTTATGTGTATACAACTAACAGGTTCACACGATTGTCTTTTGGGAAGTAGATAACAGATGTTACATGAAAATGGGCCAACAAAACATATTGTAGATCAACTTATGGTACATTTTATTAAACCACAAGGGAATGTAGCAAAATGGCTTAATGTCTTAATGCAGGCTGTGTTCTGTTGGAATATTGCTGTAATATCATAACTATAATTGGTTTGATCATTTAATTGCCTTTGAGAAATCTAGAGTTTCTTACACAATGATCGGTTTTGCGGTAATGGCAGAAAGGAGTACTTATGCGTATCCCACTTTTATCCTATAATAGTTAATACGGATACACCTAAAGATAAGAAATACTACAAATAATAAATATTGGAAGGATCATTATGATCACCATATCAATGTAACCACTTTTCTAAAAAAAATATTGCTGTCGCAGGGCCTAACATCTACAGTATTGATTGGTTACACACTCTTTTCTGTCATGCAGGCGACGGTTGGCGTCACTACACACAGTTCAGCTCTCTCACGCCGGACATTATGGACATTAGGAAACCAACTGCAATCTTCGCGGTCGCCTCTTTTTCTACGAGATCCTCTCTCCGGAGCCGTCTATGTACTGGTGCGTCAATGTCGTCGCTCGATCGGCGCTCAGAGGAACACCAAAAGGCGGAGATTAAAAATCCGTCGGTTGTGACATTTGTCACCTTGTTTGTGGCTAGCTGCGTTAAACGGGACGTTTTGGCAACTTTCCCGTTGTTAAAGTTGATAACGTCACCTCCTGAAATGTTGATCTATATTTCGGTGTACCGCAGGGTAGTGTGCTTGGACACTGGTTTGTTATAATGTATTGCCTGGGACACAGCAGGCTCTTCGAACGTCATCAACAGTGCTATCATGTCTATACAGACGGCACACATCTCTGATGGGCACGCGGTGATATGCCAAGTCCGTAATTCACATCTGAAAAAAACTCGAGATGGTGCAGAACTTAGCAGCGCGTCTCATAACTGGAACCCGAAAAGAGAACACATTACTCCAATTTTGTTCTCGCTTCATTGGCTACCTATTCGTCAACGTAATGAATTCAAACTTATGCTGGTGGCTTATCACGCTGTAATCATCTCACTGCTTAATTGTGACTATTAAGGGTAATGTGAATGACATTATTAGTTTGTAATGGCACATTTATTAGAATGTTGATAATTTGATGTTGTGAGCATATACTGAGAGCCGGAAGTAGAACTAAGATAAACACATTTGCTGTGTTGTGGGTATTTTATTTTGTTATTCCATCTAATTAATAAAACAACTATGTGCGGCGTTAGTATTGTGTTGCATAGTCAACTATTGACCAAAGAGTCCAGATAAATGTATATTTTAGCTTTGAACGACAATGTGTGAAATGCATGAACTTATGTTTAACTTATTTGTTATGCAAGTTGATGTTTGAATTTACGGCTTCAACGGTATCACACCACCATGACTGAAATCTTAATTAAAACCCCCGTTTCGTAGACACACACGCACGCACACACTTAAACCAAACACACTCACGTACACACACAGACACACGTACACACCAAACACGCACACGTGCACGCTCACATACATTCATGCATACATGCGTACATACGTACACACATACATACATACATACATACATCCGTACATGCACGCACGCCCGCACGCACGCATATATATATATATATATATATATATATATATATATATATATATATATATATATATATATATATATATATATATATATATATATATATATATATATATATATATATATATATATATATATATATATATATATATATATATATATATATATATATATATATATATATACGCGCACACACATACACACACATACATACATACATACATACTTACACACATACATACATACATACATACGTGCATACATACATGAGACAGTCGCATACGATTAGATGCATCCACTCCGGTTAAATCGTGCGAATTAGATCCCATATTAACGTGGTTGCTAAAGCGATGTTCACATGAGTTAGTGCCACGAATCACCGCTAACGTAAACGCGTCTCTTACCACATCAAACGTACCCGCTGACTTCAAGCATGCAATCGTTAAGCCACTTTTGAAAAAACCTACGATGGATAAAGACATTTCACACAATTACCGCCCTATGTCGAACTTGCCGTTTCTGTGAAAACTGGAAGTGGCTGCAAAGTTGACAATTTCCTAGCATGTTTATGGTCATTCTTTTAGTTTAACAGTTCTTTAACAGTACAGTTCTTAAGTTTTTATAATTATTTAGTATATTAAATTTTATTGGTAGTTTCGTTACCATTTACTTACTTTTAATTGTATTACTAAATATATTTAAAGTAGGGTTATGTAATATTTTAACATGTTTATTTTGTTAGCGTTTCTTTTTTATGTTTAGCACTTGTGTAGACTATTCTTAGTATAATTATTCTCTTAGCAAATTATGGCCAGTATAATATTACTATGTATGTAGAGCGCATGAGAGCAATATCGTTTGATCGGGCCCTATATATGTACTTTTATTATCATTATTATTAAAAGAATGGCGGACGAAAATGTAAAGTGGAGGGAGAATGCTACGAATAGGGAACAGTGAAAAGAGATAACTATAAGTATATATATTCTGCATTAACTTTAACGAGTTAGCTTCAATAAAAAACAAGACGTCTGTATTTGTTGCATCAAATAACACAAAGAGTAAAATATCATAGCATTATTTATTGAAGTAGAGTGACACATATACATACATAAACGTAATAAAACATATAGTAATTATGAGCCGGAAAGGGGAAGTTGAAATGTAAACTTATGTATACTCTACCCTGTTGCGTTGTATTACTAAATAGTTCAACGAGTACATACGTGATGCATTCAGACAAATATTATTGTTGGCAGTTACATTATGAAATTATGTCAATACTAATATTACCAAAATCAATTAAGGTGTCATCATGTTAAAATATTAACAATTTTAAATATTCAAGGAGGCATATGTAACGTGGAAATAATCTCGTGAATGCGGTAAATTGATCAATTATTTATACGTGCTTCTTCCTGGAACGTGGACATACATTGACACTTTCTCAAGAATACGGATATAATAGTCCGCAGCTCAAACAGTAGACAAACATATTGCCTTCGTGGCGCTGCGAACAAAGATTTATTTAAACTTGTCTCTAAACGTATTTTCGAAAGAAAATGTTACTTCACCGTGTACTTTGTGCTAGCGGTTTACGGTCAATACAGTCAAACCAACTTCATCACTTTAATACTAACATACAGGGTATGTGAATGATCGTGTGTTTTTGTCCATTTGTAATAAAAATCATTCTTTTTGCAAACAAAATACGGGTCATAAAAGATACGTGTAATGTTAAATTTAAGAGCAGTACACAAGGTATGACATAACAACTGTAAAGGATATCAGTAACCTTAACTTTATATTTTATAGGCATCGCGATTAATAAAACATTGATGATGTTTGTGCTAATTTGGATTTAGATGTTTAAATGTGCTTTGCAATAAGGTTTATCTCAGATGATTTCACTAAGGAATTTGGCTTGATACTCTATATATATATATATATATTTCATATATAAAAAAATTCTCTCAAAACATGTTGTGCTTTAATTCACGCTTCCTTTGTGTTATTATATAGTGCTAACAATGGAATGTGGACCGGAACTAAATTTAAAAGCGACCAGTTCAGTCAGTTGTATAAACAAACAGGTTTGCCAGGAGGAAAATGCACTGGATGTCGCGATATATAAGAATGCACCTTTACTTTTTACAGTCTCGTGTGTCAGTTATATCGCATAGTTCGTGATTATGTGACGATCTTCTTTGAATCGGCCGGTCCGATTCACTTTTCGCAAAAGCATCTAGTTTCATTAGTTATTAAATTAGTATAAATTTTTTATATTGTATGCAAACAATATGCAATTATAGTGAAAAAACGACACGACTTGACTGATTAATAATTCGATATCGTATTGTGATTTGACACAATAGACACAGAAAAAACGTGGATACAGCTATTGCTTCAAGAATCATACATGTATGCCCAGTAAATCCTTGCGATCATGACGAAACACGAACATTGTATTTACTTTAAGCAGTTCCTTGTGGGTTTCTTGGCATCCGTAGACAAGTGATCCATTGGCACGAACGTCTACAAACGAAGACCTTCGTTCATTATTACTGAACTTAAAAACATTAATTCTGGTCCTTCATCATTATTACAACATTCAGAGAAGCCAGACATAATAATTCTTGGAAAATCATTATGATCAGTACATCAATAAAAAACACTTCCTGAAAGATTAGATGATAAATTAAAAAATGATCAGTTTATTCAGTTGTGTAAAGGAACAGGTCTGCCAGGAGGAAACATTTCATGGACATCGCGATATATAAGAATGTATCTTTACCTTTTTACAAAGTGAATCGGAATAAATCGAGTCTCCTGTGTCAGTTGTACCGCATAGTTCGTGATTCGGTGTCTCCCTTCGCTGAGTCGGCCGGTCAGAATCACTTATTATAAAAAAACATCTAGTTTCAGTAATTATTAAATTGATATCCAATTGTAATATTGTATGCAATTAGAGCTGAGAAAACGACAAGCCTTGACTGATTAATAATTCGATATTGCATTGTGATTTGACACAATAGACACAGAAAAAACGTGGATACAGTTACATAGCTATTGCTTCAAGTATGCCCAGTACATATTTTCGATGATTACAAAACATGAACATTATAATTACTTTCAGCAATTCCTTTTGGGTTTCTTGGCATCTGTAGACAAGTGATCCGTTGGCACGCACGTCTCCAGACGAAGGCCATCGCTCATAATTACTTAACTTTAAACAATAAAAAAATGTGATAAAGATATCAACGACACCATTTGCGTCACAACCTCTGGTGTCAGATAACACAAAGCATGGTATGATCCTCGGGCAGTTGGAGAGTATATATATATTAAGTGTTAATCCGATATTGCATTGTTCCTACTTGGTTCGCCGACAAAAGCAGAAAAAAAATGAGTAATGACAATGACGTCAATGGCACAATTTGCGCCATACAGCCATATATCAGGTAACGCAAAGCATAGCCACACGTGAAATTCACACGGTTGGAGAGTATATAACTCGGGCCAGTGCCCAACGACTGCAGTGTCGAGACAGCTAGAAAATGTTTGGTCTCAAAGTTTGCGTAACATTGCTGGCGCTCTGCGCTGTGCTTACGGCTGCCACGCGCCGTGACGTACGCCGTCCCGAGCGACGTCCCGAGCGCCGCGATCCACGTCAACCGCGGCCGTCAGTGCGAGAGGAACCAGCAACAGCCCTACCGGCTCCTGTGCACCTGTACCCGTTCGGTAATAAGGACAACATATTTAAGGATGACGACGACGGCAATTCTGGTTCTGTTAAGATACCTTCGTTCACGTTCTTTGGCAGAAAGTACAATCGTCTCTACGTAAGTGCGTTTGACTACAACAGCGTAAACTGTCTACGTTTGCATATGGGCTAGCAATCCTAATTACATATAATGACTTCATTGCAACATTTTAATCGAACAATTTTATTTGAAGATACAATAGCATTTATCCGAATTACAGAGAAGTTTAAATACAAACAAATTGTAACAATTAATTATTGGTGCATGATTTATTTTTTCAAGGTGACATTATCTATTCCGCTAACAGCATATTTATTGTATGTATATGTGATAAAATGTAGAAATACTTCAGACTAATATATAACGAACAACAGGCACAGCAAAAACCTACGACAAATAACCGAATGTTTATTGTATGCGCGAAATTATATACGTTTGCTCACATGTATAGCGGATTAAGCGATATAGGAACACTTCACAGTATTACCTCATCATGACCTCATCACGAATGATGGAGGGAACATTTTGGCTTAAATACGTGCGGAACATGGAGTTTAATTCAGTGTAGAAAGAAACACGTTTCGGATAACAATAAGTTGCACTGTTCATGTTCAGAATTAATAAAGAAAAATTCCTCTTCATTACATCTTTGTAAGTAGTCATATACAATCGTGCCATTGTCTTTCGGAATGTTTTTGTTGGGACTTAGAAGACACTGGTGAAACAGGCAGGGGTAACGTTTGTCATGTTACGAGTACTATTTTCAAATTGCTGGCGAGAATTTCGTTAGATCGAATTTATCCAAGCAAAATAATAAAACACAATATTAAAGTGTTATGTTAAAATAACAGTGTTGTTAGATGAATTATATGCGTTTACATTTATTACTAAAGAATTAGTATTGATGACGTGATTTTACTCTCCTCTAAATTAGTTTATATAATCTACACAATTGTGCCTGGTGTCATCCCTCTGCTTAATGTAATCGATGTTTCCGTTTTCTTCAGGTCAACACCAACGGGTTGATTTCATTCAAAAGGCCGATAGGAACATATACTCCCAACTGGTTCCCCCAAAGAAGCGATGTTTTAATCGCACCTTATTGGGCTGATGCGGACACTAATGCGAATGACGGAGAGGTACACTACAGGTAAGGGAATATATGAATGCTTTATTGTTGTTCACAAGTAAGCATAGTTACCTATTCGCCAGCGCTATGTTGTCTCATTCAATATAGTGACATCCTATTGTATCCAAAATTCGAAATTTTATTTTGTTTTTAGCTATAGATAAGATTTCATGTGTGGTAACAAACGCATGTTTTAGCGCGCGCATAGTACACACACACACACACACACACACACACACACACACACACACACACACACACACACACACACACACACACACACACACACACACACACACACACACACACACACACACACACACACACACACACACACACACACACACACACACACACACACACACACACACACACACACACACACACACACACACACACACACACACACACACACACACACACACACACACACACACACACACACACACACACACACACACACACACACACACACACACACACACACACACACACACACACACACACACACACACACACACACACACACACACACACACACACACACACACACACACACACACACACACACACACACACACACACACACACACACACACACACACACACACACACACACACACACACACACACACACACACACATAATGTTGTATTCCTAATGTTACGATAACAATAATTTCAATAAAAATTATTAACAGGATGGTGACGAACAACCCAACGTGTCTGGGTAGGGTGTCAGAATTCGTGCAGAAGTCGTTTAAGAACAGCTTCAATGCTGACTGGGTCTTCATCGCCACCTGGTATCGAGTCACTTTCTACGGCGGGTCGCATGCCACACCTGTATGTATATTTATTTTTAAACGGCTTAAGCACTAAAGATAACAACATTGGACATGTTAAATAATGATATCGATGGAGACGTTCTTTCATTAATTCCATACAACACAGTTTTATTTACATTAACTGTCTTCGTCTGTCTTCATTTCTTAAAATTCATGTACAACGATACATGAGGATTAACTATGTAAGCGTAATCTGAATTGCGTGATAACAATTGTAAGTAATAAAATATGTTATTTGGGAAGTTGAAAATGTTAGTAAACTAAACTATGTGTAGTGGTTGCTTTAGCATGCAATGATTGTTCTATTGAACAATGACAGGTGAATACGTTCCAAGCGGTGCTGACGGCCAACAGACGTGAGTCTTACGTTATCTTCAACTACGGTGACATCGCGTGGACAACTGGAAAAGCGAGTGAAGGAGACGACAACGGCTTGGGCGGCTATCCAGCAGAGGTAGGCAAAATGCTAAATTATCCAGTCAAACCGTACGATTGTAGTCATTTAGGTGACTGCAATTAAAACGTTCACACGGAGGTTTTCTACGAGGTAGACACTAGTTGTTACGTGTAAACATACTGAACGATATCTCTTAATTTAAATGAACTGATGGCACATTTTATCAAACTACAAGGGAATATAGTAAAATGGCTTGATGGACCATTTAAGTGCTTATGAAAAACCTAGAGTTTCTTACGCAATGACCGATTTTATGGTAATGGCATAAAATAGTATGCGTATCCCACTTTTATCCTTTAATTTTTTATTCGTCTACACATAAACATAAGAAATGCTATACATAATAAATATTGGAAGCATCATTATGATCACCTTATTAATATAAAAAATAAAAAATAAAACATTGTTACTGTCACGAGGCGAAACGTCTAGATCATTCGTTGGTGACACATTATTGTCTCTTATCGCAGGTTGGATTCAACGCAGGCGACGGTTGGCGTCACTACACACAGTTCGGCTCTCTCACGCCGGACATTATCGACATTAGGACAAAGACCAATTGCAATCTTCGTGGTCGCCTCCTTTTCCGTGTAGATGGAAGGGAGATCCTGTCTCCAGAGCCGTCTATGTACGGGTGCTTCAAGGCCCTCACAACTCTCGCTCGATCGGCGCTCAGAGGATCACCAAAGGGCGGAGATTAACAACCTGTCGGTGATGACATTTGTCACCGTGTTGGCTGCTAGCTGCGTTAAACCGGACGTTTGAGAACGGTCCCGTAAGGACGCATCATCATATCGAAATCTGGATATACCAGTTATTACTGATTTTGATATTGTGTTGAAATAAAGCAACGAGCAGCCATAATTGTGTTGTTATTGTTATTTTTATCCGTTATTGCCGGTGTATTCAATAATGACATGTTGAGAATACAGTGCCATCATTTCGCTATTCCTCCGGAACCCCGGAGGCACGCACACACGCAAGCACACACGCACGCACGTACGCAAATAAGCACGCATGTACACAGGCACACACACACACACACACACACACACACACACACACACACACACACACACACACACACACACACACACACACACACACACACACACACACACACACACACACACACACACACACACACACACACACACACACACACACACACACACACACACACACACACACACACACACACACACACACACGCACGCACGCACGCACGCACACACACACACACACACACACTCGATACCTGTATGTATACAAATAGGACCAACACTGCCGTCATCACTCGGAACATTGGTTTCCAAGACTCAGCCATGGGAGAATAAATGTGCCGGAGACGGAAGAGATTTTCCACTCGCACCGGTTGATTGTACAGCGCAGAGCGCCAGCAGTGACGCGCACAGTTCAAGAAGTATCAAGTTATCGTCGTCCTAATACTTCCGCTGTTGGTCACTGGCATTAGTTAGTTAACTAGCTGCCCATATAGCTACAAGCCGCCAACATATTTATTAACTGATAGTTGCCAGTCTGGGATAAAGAGTGTTGTTGGTGTCATTATAAAATATTTGTGCGTGTATTTTTACATGCATCATCAGCATGATCAATCCCTTAACACGAAGTATCGTTGGGGCACCACTGATGACCTCGCAACCGTCTGTCTCCACCTCTGCCTGTCGTCTGCCGCCCTTTGTGTGTCCACTCTGTGATGTTGTCCTCCCTACTCTTCCTCTCTCTTCCTCTTCTTCTTGCTCCCCTAACGGTGCCTTGCAGGTTGGTCTTTGTCAGGCCGGACGTTCTTGAGACGTGTCTATACCTTTTGCAGCTTCCGCCTCTTTATCCTGGTCAGGAATTCTTCATAGGGCCATGATGGCTTGTTGGATTATTTTGTTTACTTCTTCGTAGGTTACACTGTCCTTGTATGATATTCAAAGGATCTTTCTTTTAGCACCTCATTTATGAGGAGAGGAGGTTGGGACAGCTAGCATACAGAAGGCCCTATAGCGCGGACGCCCCTTGTCGATCATAGGCGTAGTGCGATGACAGGCTATAAGATACCAGGACTTGCTCCACGTGACAACGGACTACTGTCGCCACGTGAGGACTGTGACAAGGCCAGCGTCGACTGTGTGTATCACCTCAACGAACAGCGAGAGATTGTCGCAGGTGTGAGCACAGTTGCAGTGTCCATATGCTCGAAAATATCATGACGCATACGAACACACACAAGAATAAAGCCGGACGAACAATGTGAGGGGCTTGGTACAAGTTATTTGTTGGGAAACCTATCGAATGTGTGAAAGACGAAGATCGGTAGGCGTGATAATGTCTGTAGCAGTAACCCTATTCACCTTAACGTTTATTCAACTATGTTTGAGCATATGCATTCGCAGATTGGTGTCGACGACGGCATATTAGCATGCACATATGAAATTACAGCATATCAAACAAGAAACGACAGAGAAAACAGAGAAGCTAGAATTAAAGTAAATAATGACATATCAGAAAATAATACAAGGAAACACAGCGTAAAATAGAGGCCGTACAATTTTTCTTGAGCAAACAAAGAACGACTTCCAAATACGTCTAACCAAATTATTTATCGACGGTTGTATATTGATGTGATCATGTGATCGGTGCTTATCGTTGACCAGTTTCAACTTTGAAGATAAACTTCCACTACAGTTGCCAATCATCACAGTCAGATATATGCGAAGCAATACATCCATATTGGAGAAAGCGTCATTGAGACTTCTATTGATCCACGTCTAATGCATGGTCGCCTCTGGTGAAACTCTAGATCGTCTAGTTCACCGAACTGAATCAATTAATTCCATATAGAGTGTCGCGTAGATCCAATGAGTAGAGTGTTACAATGTTCTCGGCAGCTTCAAGTTGCGGAGAAATACAAAGCAGTCTCTGATATCAGAGCACTCTTTGGCTCTCTTATCTATGTCTGAAGACAACGCAGTGAAGCCGGAAATAAAAGCGCCAACATTAAAACTATAGCAAACATCCACATGGTCCTAATCTAGATGGTTTAATGTAATATATATTCTTCTTGTGGGTATGGACATTGTCAGCAAAATTCGTCATCCCTGATAGCTCAGCCCTGGCAATTTTAATTCCTCGAATCGTCGATGAAGTGAATGCAGAAATATTGGTATCGATGTTCGGTTGATGTGACTGTGCCAGCTTAATCTCGTGTCTTACCGATAAAGAGGGTGTGCAGGGTGGAGAGGGGAAAGGTTTGTTTTTGCTAAGCCCACCTAGGTAATAAGTTAGATGCTCGCTACCAAGCCCCACAAAAAAGGCTTTTCATCCTACAAACCAATAATCCATTTCGGGTGCTTTAGTAGGTCGATGTGAACTATGAATGTGGACCAGGCCGTGCAGCCCTTTCTCTGTATGTATAAACCAAATACTAGGTAGGTTGGTAATGAGCAATCCAATTTATTGAAGTCGGTATGGACACGTTGATTAGTCTATACCGGCTCACAGACGGCCAGAACGATTGGTCGGAGTTATGTGATGGAAATATGCTTGGAACCCCCCCATGCAGTGGGAAAATGACCCTGCTCCACGAATCACCCACGTAAACAAACCCACTTGCACATGTAGTGTGATGTAACACATCTGATGACATTCATGTAACGGGCAAGAAACACAACTTACCATTAAATATAAATATATAAAACACAAATTCAAGCCAGGCGAAAATGTTCTCTGCAGTTATGCGAATTTGACGATTGACTCTTGTCTTGCTCTTGCCTATTGCCTATGCCTATAAATTAATGAGGCGTCGCAGAAAGGCGCGACCTGGGTTTATATCACAACAAGCAACATTATGTGACCCAATCAGGGATTGCATTTCTTTCTGAGTGGTTTTCGTTCTCTTGGCTAGCTTTACGAGTTTCTGGCGAAGAGATGTCACCTTGTCCAAAGGCAAAGGAAATGTTTGATTTACTGTAACAACTTAGACACATTGGAGGATATCAGTGAAGGGAACACTGTTTAGACTGTTTGAAGGGAAGGTTAACCATTTTGCTGAGCTAAAAAAAAACCGAGACAAACTGCTATACTGGAATCAATGCGAACTACATCAGTAAAAATAGGTCATAAGATGCAGACATTCTCCAATCTGATCTACTGGGATGATAACCAATTTCATGTCTATGGAGGGGAGGCCGGCTCCTCCTGGGGGTCAATGTCATAATGAGTGCGCAGGATGCGCAACGGGAAGAATTCATTGGCGAGGATGCGTTTTCTTAGTTTTCCTGTTACCTCACACCCCAATTGAACTCAGTTTATGTCGAAAGCGGTATTACTTGGTTTTGAAGGCCACTGGCGTTTCGCCAGATCGGGAGATGGGGAGCGTTCGCATTTTCGACGTCTGCGCACATAATGAACAGGCTCAGCTAAAGTTCAGGGGACAAGACCAAGAGCAAAAATATACAGTCGCGACAGGACCAAACGTCGACTGCGCAGTTATGACAGGACCAAGAGTCTACTGCGCAGTTACGACAGGACCAAGAGTCAACTGCGCATTTACGGCAGGACCAAGAGTCGACTGCGCAGTTACGACAGGACCAAGAGTCGACTGCGCAGTTACGGCAGGACCAAGTGTCGACTGCGTAGTTACGGCAAGACCAAGAGTCGACTGCGCAGTTACGGCAAGACCAAGTGTCGACTGTGCAATTACGGTAGGACCAAGTGTCGACTGCGCAGCTACGACAGGACCAAGAGTCGACTGCGCAGTTACGGCAGGACCAAGTGTCGACTGCGCAGTTACGGCAAGACCAAGTGTCGACTGCGCAGTTACGGCAGGACCAAGTGTCGACTGCGCAGTTACGGCAGGGCCAAGTGTCGACTGCGCAGTTACGGCAGGACCAAGTGTCGAATGCGTAGCTACGGCAGGACCAAGTGTCGACTGCGCAGTTACGGCAGGACCCAGAGTCGACTGCGCAGTTCCGGCAAGACCAAGTGTCGACTGCGCAGTTACGGCAGGACCAAGTGTCGACTGCGCAGTTACGACAGGACCAAGTGTCGACTGCGCAGTTAAGGCAGGACCAAGTGTCGACTGCGCAGTTACGACAGGACCAAGTGTCGACTGCGCAGTTAAGGCAGGACCAAGTGTCGACTGCGCAGTTACGGCAGGACCAAGTGTCGACTGCGCAGTTACGGTAGGACCAAGTGTGGACTGCGCAGTTATGACAGGACCAAGTGTCGACTGCGTAGTTACGACAGGACCAAGTGTCGATTGCGTAATTACGACAGGACCAAGTGTCGACTGCGCAGTTATGGCAAGACAAAGAGTCGACTGCGCAGTTACGGCATGACCAAGTGTCAAGTGACAAATAATCCATTGGCACGCACATCTCCAAACGAAGATCGTCGTTCATTATTACTGAACTTAAAAAAATTAATTCTAGTCCTTCGTCATTACTTACAACATTCAGAGAAGCCAGACATACTAATTCTTGGAAATATCATTATGATCAGTAGATCAATATAAACACTTCCTGAAAAGATTACATGATAATGTTTGTGAGCACTGTTTTCTGCCATCGTAGGTTGGGTTCAACGCAGGCGACGGATGGCGTCACTACACACAGTTCGACTCTCTCATGCCGGATATTATTAACATTAGGACAAAGACCAACTGCAATCTTCGCGGACGCTTCGGAGGAAGGGAGGTCTTGTCTCCGGAGCCCTGTCTCTACGGGCACTTCACGCCTGTCACATCTCTCGCTCGATCTGCCCTCAGAGGAAAACCAAAGGGCGGAGATTAACAACCCGTCTGTCGTGACATTTCTCACCTAGTTGGCTGCTAGCTGTGTTAAACTGGTTGTATAACGTTCCTTTAAGGAAGCATCAAACTCTATGTCTGTTAAGATGTCAATGATGCTTATTCTATTTGCATATCTTCATAAACGCCTCATAATTTCATGTATAAATTCGAAAAAAAATATATATATATATAAATGAAGAGCTTATTATTTCATTGCTGGAATACTCAGTATTTTCATTTACCTGCTGTTATTTGATTAATATGTTATATATATTTTGTTGAAATAAAGCAACTACCAACCCTACTTATGGTTAATGGTTAATGTGAATGCGTTCGATAACATATCATGACAGGGTGATAATTCAACATATTTGCACTATACACGTACGCCCGCTCACACGCACCCACGCACCCACGCACCCAGGCACACAAACACACTCACACGCGCACGCACACGCACACGCACACGCACACACATTCAGCCCGCAAGGAACTGTGTGATTAGATGCCTGCGGGATCGTCAAATGCTCTCCCTTTGCCTCACCCTTTCCGTCATTTCACATAATTCTTCATCCTAAGTCTACTGGATCCGTCCAAGCAGCACAGATATGTGTTCAATATAGGATTCGATTAGGCGAGTTAACTTTACAATTCCCATAATGTTGTACAATTGTAGCTGTTGTATTGACGGGTGGGCATGATTAATAATCCCACTTGCAAAACAATGTCAACTTGTTATTAAAGACGGAGTAGTTCATTTTTATTGAAACGAAGCAAACATCATACCTGCATTGGCAAAGGATTCGATAAAAACGTATGAAAATTCAAGACCAGTATGTTTATTATATGTGATTTGACAATTATTATACATGTTAGTTAAACCCCATATTGTGGACATGGTAGTTTTTAAATAATAATGTGCGTTTTAGAAGAAATCACTAAATGGGTACATGAGATATATCATCTACTTATGATTTTAGATAGCCTACAACGAAGTGCCACATCAACGAATACTAGTTTAAGTAAAGCCCGTGGCAGGAAGATGACATAATGAACTACATAGGGAAAATACTGACAGACTGAATAAAAAGTGGACAAAGGACAATCAAATTATTGGGTTGATTAAGAGAAATGTAAAATACGAGGAAAACGAGCTAATTATACCTATGCATAAAATAATATTTATACCTCATTTGGAATAATGCTTAGAATCTTGGACACCATATCGTAAGAAGGATATTGATACGCTAGAACGAATATATAGGAAATCAACAGAACTGGTTCCAGACCTAAGAGACATTAGTACAAAAGGTGGAAATGGTTTTGCAACCATAGAGACAACGATGTTAAGAGGAGATCAAATTGAAATTGATAAGACATTGTTTGGCTATGGAAATATTGATTATATTTATTTCTCTTAAAAAGAGAGTATAACTCGAGGACGCGAAGTGACATTACTGAAGGATTATCATTGGATATCAGAAAGTACTTATATTTTACGGAGAATATTAAATGAATGGAACACATTATATATATAAATTGTGTGAATCGTAGCAGCGTGAATATGTTTTTTCTACGACAAATATATGTATACTGTGACGATAACAACGAAGACCACATGGTCAGTGCGTCCTAAATGAACACCACCAATCGAAGACTGGGGTGTTGTTTGTGGAATGGAGTGTAAGTTCAGGGATCAGACATAATATAATAATTATAATATATAAAATACTTGTATTGCGCTAAAATCGTACGGAGACCCAGACTATTTGTGCGTATATTTTTACATGCATTATCAGCATGATCAATCCCTTAACACGAAGTATCGTTGGGGCACCACTGATGACCTCGCAACCGTCTGTCTCCACCTCTGCCTGTCGTCTGCCGCCCTTTGTGTGTCCACTCTGTGATGTTGTCCTCCCTACTCTTCCTCTCTCTTCCTCTTCTTCTTGCTCCCCTAACGGTGCCTTGCAGGTTGGTCTTTGTCAGGCCGGACGTTCATTACTGAAGGATTATCATTGGATATCAGAAAGTACTTATATTTTACGGAGAATATTAAATGAATGGAACACATTATATATATAAATTGTGTGAATCGTAGCAGCGTGAATATGTTTTTTCTACGACAAATATATGTATACTGTGACGATAACAACGAAGACCACATGGTCAGTGCGTCCTAAATGAACACCACCAATCGAAGACTGGGGTGTTGTTTGTGGAATAATATAATAATTATAATATATAAAATACTTGTATTGCGCTAAAATCGTACGGAGACCCAGACTATTTGTGCGTATATTTTTACATGCATTATCAGCATGATCAATCCCTTAACACGAAGTATCGTTGGGGCACCACTGATGACCTTTGTGGAATGGAGTGTAAGTTCAGGGATCAGACATAATATAATAATTATAATATATAAAATACTTGTATTGCGCTAAAATCGTACGGAGACCCAGACTCGACAACGCACCAAAACAAAAGGGATTGAGCAGTTCATAATCGATAAGCAGTTCCAGTTGTAAGCAATTGAATTGGTACGCTGGGAAGCTATGGAGGAGAAACAAAGTCGATGCAGCAACTGAAAAAGCTGTAGTTCCGACATTTGTCTTAATGCTTAAAAAAGTAGATAATTTGTCTGGGCTGTCTTGCATGAGTGAGCAGCGAATGTAAATATACTGGCTGCATGGATGATCGGTATGTGTACAGATCTTAAAATAATGCGATGTTGGACAGGGAGCCAGTGCAATGATTTAAGAAGTGGTACTGAGAGAGAGAAACAAAGATCCGGGTAACTACCCTAGTCAAACAATTTTGTACACGTTAAAGTTTTTAAAGTTTCAATATGTACTTCAGAGCAATATTATAATAAAGGGATTACAATAGTCTAGTCTAAATTATTGTAAAAAGGTCATTAATAAATTAGTGTGTGAAATTCTGGCTCAGTATATGTGTCGGAAAAAACAATCAAGTTTACCACACTGCTTTTGGGTACCAATAATAAGAAACTGTATTTTACTTGCATTTAGCTTTAATTTGCTGTCAGTCATCCAGTGGACTATATCATGGAGGCAATTCCTGAGTTGGTTTAACGAGCAACTTGTGTCGGCGGTAGCCAAAGAAATGTGAATATGTGTATCAACTGCATATAGGTGGAATAGTGTAAAGAGTAAAACGTAATTATCCAAGAACAGTACAGGCGAGGAACACCACATGAAGTGGGTAGTGCCGCTGAAAATCAATTAACTATCTTCACTCTTTGGTATCTATCAGCTAAGTGTGAAGAACACCAGCACAGCGCTGTGCCAGATATGCCATACCATGTTGACAAGCTTTTAGTGAGAATGCTATGGTTAATAGTATCAAAACAATCAGATAAATCAAGCAAGATATGTGATGTATCTTTGTCTTTATCCATATTTAGAGTAACATCATTGGGTACTTTTGAAATAGCAGTCTTTGTTGAATGAAACTGTTTGTAAGCTGATTGTAAAACACTAGGCGTATAATTTGACTCAATGTGAGGCCATATACGGCTTGCTACAACTTATTCCAGTACCTTGGAAATAAAGCTTTGCTTATAAATAGGTATATACCTGTTTAGGCAAATTTGACTACTTAAGAAGTGGATTGATTTGACAAACCAGAACAGAGTGATGCATTTACAATATTTGTTATTAAGTAAAGTAATGCATCAATATATCCTTTCAACAATGTAGTCGATGGTGTTTAGTAAACAAAGGTCAACATATGTTGCATAAGTTGAGTTTGGATGCAAGAAACATGGCCATATCTTATTGGCAAGAATTGGAATAGGCGTATGCGAATATATTTTCATTTGGCCAGCGAATATTGCCAAAATACCGCAATCGTGACGTAGTGTTATCTAACGGTATGGCGCGGCCGGTAACATTAAGACGTGTGTTCAGCAAGGTTTTCCTATTAAGCCGCAGGTGTGATATTCTTAATTGTAATTAACAATGGTTATGTTTTAGTGACTCCTATGGATACACAAGAATACATGCATGACTTCTGTTTCGATTTAACGCTCTATGCATACTTTTTAGTAGCGTGGCATTATATTATATGATTAATGTGATACGGCATTGAACGATGAAACAGTATACATACCAGACGGGAAAATGTGGATATATTTATATTAATTTAGGATAACCATACAGTATTAATGTGTACCGAGCATCATGACAATAACAACACAATGCTGTTGATCTGGCTTCATCGTGTCTTTGATATAAACACATAAGTACACTACTTTTCCAATATGCATTTATGTATTCCTCATAATTCACGTCTTATTTAGTATTGATAGAGAATATTGTCACAGTTGTATTTATAAATTGTTGATTAACTCGATTGCATTATGTGAAGCTAAGTGGACTAGGAAATGATTGCATCGTAAGCGAACGTGCGGAACTGAACATACAACTTAACCATGTGTCCCTGATATTTGATGACATAATATCCGCAGACGAGATTACACAACACCATTTTAATGTAATCTACATAGTGTGCCATTTCATCAGCGGATCGAATCCAAGTCTCCTTTACTCTCGTATCGCACTATGCATCATCTCGGCCCAGTGTATCGGTCGTCGCTAGTGACTCCTTACATACCCACCCGAACACTGAGATCCGCCGATTAAGATCTATTGACTATACCGCGGTACGATCTCAAGCGGTACGGTTGTCGGACCTTTTTCTGTTACATTTAACGACAAGCCAATATACAGCCAAATGTTACGACTCTGAATCCATAAGTGTGTATTCAGAACACAAGAATATTCAACTTGGGAAAGAATGGGAGTAAATGATAAGCTGGTTAACACATACCTGTTGTATACACGACCTGCATTCACTGTAGTGCTTATTTCTGACCAATAATCATTTCCTTAGTATACTATCCGAGGAAACCTCTCTGAAATTGATATAGAGATAGGGGCATCTGAGGAAACCAACCCATTAGCGTAGAGATGATGAAGAGGATACTATTTATCAGTTCACTAAGCACGGTTATGTGATTACCAGTCACATATACATGAATAATTTGAGTATGTATATTTCAGAATACATCAACGTGTCATTTTTTTGGTCAAATTCGACCACAAAACGATATACATGAATGTAGTCATTCGCTCCATTGTATCTGAATATATTCACGGCTACTTACAACCACACCAATGATACACTAATGCATACATTAGAGAGAGAGAGAGAGAGAGAGAGAGAGAGAGAGAGAGACAGACAGACAGACAGACAGACAGACAGAGAGACAGACAGACAGACAGACAGACAGACAGATAGACATATATACAGAGAGTATATTAGATTCATAGAAGTTATATATATTTTGTGAGAGCTGTATGTGCCACCGCTGGGCACGAAACAGATAAATGAAGTAAGTCATAAGTACATAGAGCCGACTGAGCCATCTATTGAAGAACTTGATACCTGTAGATATACAGATGGGACCAACGCTTACGTCATCACTCACATGAGCCTTGGTATCCAACACACAGCCATGGGAGAAGACGTGTACCGGAGCAACAAGATACTTCACACTCGCACCTGGTGATTGCACAGCGCGGAACGCCAGTAATGATGCGCACAGTTAAAAAGAATCATGTTATCTTTGTTCCAATACTTCCGGTGATTGTCATTGGCAGGATATATGTAACCAACTGTCCATCTAACTACGTGCCTCCAACCTATACTATAACTGATGCTTACCAGTCTGGCGCAATGAGTGTTGTTGACGTCATTATAAACTATTCACACGTATCCTTTTACACGCGCACATATATATGAATTAATCATCGTTTGATCTACACAAGCGATTTGCCGTTGATGGCATAGTCTTTTGCTTGTGTCAAAATAAAGACACAGGAATATGCGAATGCGGGCACGACAAGCAAACCTTTGACAACATCGTCAACAACTGCTGCATATTCGATTGTATGTTCGAAAGTATGCTCTATGAATACGAAATAAGACGTAAATCATGAGGAATACATACATACGCACTGGTAAAGCAGTTTTCTTATATGTTCAAATAATAAAAATTAGATAAATTGCACTCACTCAACCACTCACCCACCCACTCACTCACTCACTCACTCACTCACTCACTCACTCACTCACTCACTCACTCACTCACTCACTCACTCACTCACTCACTCACTCACACTCAATCACTCACTCACTCACTCACTCACTCACTCACTCACTCACTCACTCACTCACTCACCCACTCACTCACTCACTCACTCACTCACTCACTCACTCACTCACTCACTCACACACTCACTCACTCACTCACTCACTCACTCACACACTCACTCACTCACTCACCCACCCACCCACCCATTCACTCACTCACTCTCTCACTTACTCACGAATAATAGCCACCCGTAGAAACAATAAATTTGGCATTCTCTCAACTGCTCCTTTGGTTAGCAGGGGTGTGTAATTGATTGTTTACATAATATCATTGATGATATATATGTATATATATATATATATATATATATTTAGTCAATATATATATATATATATATATATATATATATATATATATATTATCAATGGTTGAAACACACATTGAGTTTCTAAGAGTTGCACGTAGCCATTGTTCTGAGTTAGGTAATTGTCGTCAAACGTCGATATTGGTTCCTCCGACGTAATGTCTCTACACCCAGAAAATATATTTTGAAATGCACGAACCATCGCCATTGACCCCCGGTCACACCTAAACAATGTTAGCCTCCATACTTGCGAAACTGACGGAGTTACGAGGGAACAGGCAGAAACACAGCCAGACAGACAGACATACATACATACATATATGCATACATATATACATACATACATACATACATACATGCATACATACATACATACATACATACACATATACATACATAGATACATGCCCGCACACATACATACGTTAGTATATACATATAAGGAACACCGTAATGTATGCATTTACGTATGTATGTATATATGTATGTATGTATGTATGTATGTATGTATGTATGTATGGATGGATGGATGGAAGGATGAATGGATGGATGGATGGATGGATGAATGTATATATGTATGGATGGATGGGTGTATGGATGTATGTATGTATGTATGTATGTACGTATGTATGTATGTATGTGTATATATATATGTATATATATATATATATATATATATATATATATATATATATATATATATATATATATATATATATATATATATATATATATATATATATGTATGCATGTATGAATGTATGGAGGGATGGATGTATGCATGTATTGATGTATGTATGCATGTATGCATGCATGTGTGTATGCATGTATGTCTGTTTGTATCTATATATGTATGTATGATAGTGCCCTGCACGGGCCGGGCTTTAGGTCCAAGCCCGGCCCGGAGCCGGGCCTCTATATAGTTTCGCGGGCTGAAAACAATTTAAACACATCGGGCTTGGGCCGGTCCTGGGCCAAGTGAGAGCGGGCCGGGGCGGGCTTGGGCTGGGCCTGGACATAATAAAAACATTCATACAAAACCCAGATTATTAATTTTATTATTAATAAAAGCTGAGTATAATTTGTAATTCCGGTTAATGAATGCTTAACATTATTTCAATCAAGCCACGATTAACCATCAACTTATCACACTTTGACCCAACCATTGGACATTCTATTGTCTAGGTCTTCCCTCCAAATACTGCTGGCCTGAACAACTAGCCCACTGGGCATTGGCCACTGTCCACTACCCAGTAGTGCAAGTACCCAGTACCCACCCCAGTTGGTAATTGGTATTTTTCAATTGTGTTAACTAGACACTTCTAAACAACAACTGACATTAGTATTTCAGTAGTAAACATAATACAATGTTCATATATTATTTTTTATTTAATAAAACAATAAGTCTGTTTTTTACAGTTTATTTGTGTTTCGTCTTTCTTATAAGATTATAGGTTTCTCTTCTCTAAACTTAGCGGGCCGCGGGCTTACCCATCTTTGGCCCGCCGGGTATGGGCCGGGTATAGACCTGCAACTTGCGGGCCGGGCCGGGCCTTGGCCAAATATTCACGGTATGGGTCGGGCCTGGGCCTAAATTCTAGTTTGCGGGCCTGGGCCGGGACTGGCTTGACAATTTGTTGCGGGCCTGGGCCGGGCCTAGACTCTATCTGCGGGCCGGGCTTGGATTCAAATTATAGGCCCACGCAGGGCACTAATGAATGCATGCATGCATGTACGCATGTATATAAGCATGTATGTGTGTATGTATGCTTGCTTGTATGTATATATGCATGTATGCATGTATGTATTTAGGCATATATATATATATATATATATATATATATATATATATATATGCTTCCATGTATGCATGTATGTATATATGTATGTGTGAATGTATATGTATATATATATATATATATATATATATATATTTATATATGTGCGTGTGTACGCTTGTATGTATGAATGTGTGTATGCGTATATGTCTGTGTGTATGTATATATGTACGTATGCATGCATGTATGAACACATGTATGTATATATGCATGTATGTATGTATGTATGTATGCATGTATGTGTGCATGTATGTATGCATATATATACGCTTCCATGTATGCATGTATGTATGTGTATGTGTATGTAAGTATATATGTATATATGTACGTTGTATGTGTTAATGTATGCATGTATGTGTGTATGTATGTATGTATATATGTATGTATGCGAATGTGTGTGTGTGTGTGTTTGAATGAATGTGTCTGTGAAACAATGAATGTGTGTATGTGTGTATATGCATCTATGCTTTTATATTTGTTTGTGTGTGTATATATGTATGCATGTTTGTATATGTCTATGTACGTGCGTATGTATGTACGTGTATACATTAAGGGAAATGAAAACAAGAAGCCGTCTGATCAAAGCCACGCTCGAAGGAGTGATGGAAATAAGCGCATAAGCGGACCGCCGCAAAGATTAGTCGAAGCTGTAGTGGAATGAACTGAATACAATAAACATCAGCAGAACGGAAAAATACATAAAACAAGTTATATATTCTGCAAACACACAGAAAACGTCAATTTTATTGTTACCTTTTTGGCATGAATACTTTACAATAAATGCGATCGACACACGCACACGCACGTACGCACGTACGCACGCACGCACGCACGCACACACACACACACACATCTTTATGCTCAAGTTCATTCTCGTACACGTATACAATCACCCGCGCGCAAGCACGCATCCAATCGCGCGCGCGCGCACACACGCACGCACGTTCACACGGTCGCACGCTCCCACGCTCGCACCCTCGCAGGCACAAACGAATATTTTAACTATTGGAATACGCACATACAGACCGATATTAATAACGGACAGCATTGCACTTGAGCTAGCGTGCACGCCTTTCTGAATCATTAAACTGATATCACTTTATAATACGAAACAATGGTCAATTACAGTTAGAAAACGTAAGGGCGTTGTCTGAGTGTTAATCCGATATTGCATTGTTCCTACTTGGTTCGCCCACAAAAGCAGAAAAAAAAATGAGTAATGACAATGACGTCAATGGCACAATTTGAGTCATACAGCCATATATCAGGTAACGCAAAGCATAGCCACACGTGAAATTCACACGGTTGGAGAGTATATAACTCGGGCCAGTGGCCAACGACAGCAGTATCGAGACAGCGAGAAAATGTTTGTTCTCAAAGTTTGCGTAACATTGCTGGCGCTCTGCGCTGTGCTTACAGCTGCCGCGCGCCGTGACGCCCGCCGTCCCGAGCGACGTCCCGAGCGTCGTCCTGCGCCTCGTCCCGTGCCCCAAGACGAGTGTGGAAGCCAAGTAGCATTTCCACCAACATGGGCTCTTCCGGCTCCGATACACCTGTGCCCGTACGGTCCTGCCGTGGACTGCGTGGCTAACGTGAACGACGACGGCCATGATGGTCCTATTTCGCTACCATCGCAGTTCGTTTACTACGGTAGAAAGTACAGTCGTCTTTATGTAAGTACACACGACTAGAAACACGTATTCTGATGATGTACGATGGCTATCAGTCCCAATTACTTCGAATATACCGGAAAAATATAATCCATTAAAGGGAGTAACAACAACGGTAATCATATCATATTACATCTTGTAGTATATTTCCATTTCCACAACATAAAAAAAATCACTAGAATTCCACTAACAAATAATACTCTGTTCTACCGGCCTGCCTCGATTATGTATACTTTATCCGCGCTGATCGGAAAGCTTCGACGTGACGTCACTTATGATGATAAGGAAGTAATAGGAGACTGGAACTTTCCATTCATTCACCGTACTGTTGACTGCGATAGTGGTTGTTTGGAAGCGAGCGTCATAATGGTTTATTGTGCTGCATTTAGTTGTCCTGCAAACAGTAGTAAGAATTTGAGTGAAAAAGCAAACATCAAGCCGACGATGCACACTTCGAAAAGATAGTTTCGACTGAGATACGGACCACAAAATGTGCAGCCTTGGGATATCCTTTTGCTAAAATCTCTTTGAAAGAGGATGACGTGCCCACACTATTCCCAGTATTGGAAGCTGTGTTGAGGCCATCAGTCCATAGAACACATGCAGCGGCACATGAGTCGACGACCACGGTCCACCTAGGAACGATGCGTGCTGTTAGCGAGCTGTCGGCGCAGAAACAGGTGATGTCAGCCCACGGTGAATTCGGCCCGGTGAATTCGAACAGTATTCTTTGGAGAGTTCGGCCCGCAACTCTGGTAACTTCGGCCTCACAGCACAACGGGCAGAGCGATCTAGGTCCAAACGAGTGTGTAGCGAGCACATGAAGTTTAATGTGTTTCTCTCTGTGAATAAAACATATTTCTCCTTTAATTTATATTATCCTGTCAGCCTTTCAAGACACATGTATATGCCTGAATGATGATGGATAAATCAAGGTTAAGATATATTGGAAAGCAACCGACACAGACCTGTATTTGAACTTCACCATATAGAACATGAATGATCAGTGGTTATAACACTCTTACAAACGACAGAAAACCTGGTAACTGAAGAGGAGGACAAGAATATAGAGGTGGATCATATCAAGAAAATGCTGAAAGCAAATGGTAACAAAACTTGCATGTTTAACACCACGCAAGCAAGGAGAACGAAGGAGAACACCACCATAGAAACCAGCAGAAGAAAACACGCCATTGGTCTGTCCTACATTAGTAAACTATCAGAAAAAGCAGCGAGGATTTTCAAGTCCTATGACATCCCAGCTTACCACAAGCCTATCAATACCCTGAGGTCTCTGTAGGTATACCCAAAGACAGAGCAGCCAAAGCAGCAAAGTGTGGGGTAGTATACGGCATACAATACCCAGAATTTTGACGAACAGTATTTAGGAGAAACAGCCAGAACACTTGGCACAAGAATTATAGAACATCTGTCTTGTCGCCAACCCCTATCAGCTGAACACAAACTGAACACAGGCCATCAGTGTTCTATGAAGGACGTTAAAATTCTACACCATGAGGAGAACTGGCCCAGGAGGAAAATAAAGGAGGCGATTAACATCCACACAGAGAAACCTACGCTGAACCGAGACGTTGGCCAGGAGCTCCCACCACTCCTGCTCCTGCTTGTGTCCGTAACTTCCGTCTGCTGTAGAAGACCGCGGGATGCGGTCGAAATATTCAGATCGAAGACTAAATTTCTTCAGAGGTAATTATATTTAATATTAATAACCAAGAAACCGGATCATCTACCCATTCAAGGATAAAATATATAATATACTACACTGTAATATTATGTACAGTTGACTAATTTAAATAAATAAAATTACAATTATCATAATATCTTGTTTCTTTATTTCAGCTTTTCGTGAGTTTCTCCCCAGTTTTTGTTTTTAATTAAATCAAATACAGAGCAAAGATAGCGATAAGCCTGTATTGCATTCTGAATACAACCGCACCACCTGCATGTTTTCTTTGATCTATACAGTGTTTTTCTTCAACTAATTTGAATGTGAAGCATGGTCGTTTCTTCACACATGCTCACTGTACGAAACAGACAAGCGAAGCTAAGAATGGGAGATAACACGTTTTCGTTTATTTTGATCTTTATTTGGAAGTAAGAGTAATGTTTGACCACGTCACACGTGTATGCGTTTGGTAGATAAATGTGACGTTTGACAGCTCTATGTGTTCGTTGTCACGGTTCGGTCAGAAAGTAAATAAGTTCGAAGTCAAAGGCTACTGGCTTCACTAAACTACTCCGAAAGAACCGAATTCGAAGATGATTCTGCGGTTCGAAATTGGTATATATTTACGTTTTATTCTTAAAAATTTACATCGCCATCATTCGATATAGTCACGCGAGTGAAACTATACTGAAGCACTGCATAGAAGTCACTGACTGAATGGAAACGCATAGGATCATTGACGTCATAAAACCACGTGATCGCTCATCTCATTAACTTCGAATTTGTACGCGCATTTTGCGAGTTAGACGCATTAAACTTCTAATTTTACCGTAACGTCGCGTACTATAGTTTTTCTATCATTCTTGAGGGAGAAAAATATGTATATTTATTAATATTGGAAAGTTCACTTTGATCTCCTCTTAACCTATTTGTCTCTAGGGTTTTGAAATCACATTCGGTTAGACGCCTTTAATACCTAAGTTTATTTGTTCTCCTGTATCCGTTCTAGCGTTTATAGAATTTTTACAATATGATATCCAAACAGATAGTTTTCTAATTTATGCCGATCTATTGTTTATACATATTATAATTAGCTTTTTCCCTCACACGTTATATTTCTCGTAATGAACCCTATTTGAATATATATATATATATATATATATATATATATATATATATATATATATATATATATATATATATATATATATATATATATATATATATATATCGAATAGATCGAAGTTTCCCTAGCAAAACAACATAACAAAAACATACGGTGCTATATAAAAACAGCAGTTTTGCTTGATGAAATATTTATTGTAGCATTTATTTTAAATGTATTTGTTTTTTCACTCACCTAAAGAAACTCATATGATATATTTTATGTTGTGTGAGGTGCCATGCCTGATACATGCATGTAGCATATTGATAAATCTAACCAATATCTTCGTTTTTTTCAGGTCAACACCAATGGGTTAATATCGTTCAGAAATCCGATCTCAGAATACACTCCCCTGTGGTTCCCCCAACAGAGAGAGTTCACTGTTATCGCACCTTACTGGGCCGATGCGGACACTACAAGGAATAGTGGCCGGGTATTTTACAGGTATTGGGATGTATGCAAGACTTATTATTGTTAAAAATAAGTACATTTAATGGATTCGTTGTTTCATTCCAATGGCTGACTTACGGTTTGTACGGTTGTGTGAATGGATGTATTCATACATGTATACATACGTACATACATACATACATACATACATATATGCATACACACATACACACACGTACATGCATACATATATACGTATGCACATGCATAGATACATACATACATACATAAATATATATATATATATATATATATATATATATATATATATATATATATATATATATATATATATATATATATATATATATATATATATATATATATATATATATATATATATATATATATATATATATATCTGCCATAAACATAACTACAACAACAATTACAATTGCCCACAGGAAGTCGACTAATCCAAAGTGTCTGGATAAGCTGTCAGGCATCGTAAATAAGGCGTTTAAAAACAGCTTCCGAGCTACCTGGATCTTCATCGCCACCTGGCATCGGGTCACATTCTACCACGGGTCGGATATGACACCTGTACGTATGTTTATTTTGAAACGGTTAAACACAAACGTCAGCAGCTTTAGCAGTCTTTAACATTAAGGCAATGAAAACTTATTCGCATTAGTTATATACAATATAATATAATTAATATCAATAATTTTCATTTGTCTGAATTCGTTTAAGATAATACATTAGGATTACCTGTGCAATTTAGCTTGAACATAAACGCAATTTTTCTTACCACCAATGTTATTTTTATTGCATTTGTAGTAAAAGTAGTAAAATATGTTACTGGTCACGAAAATAAAGTCAGTTACGTAAAGTTTGTTAATTACTAATTTTAACATAATATTATTTTCTAATGTACCATTACAGCTGAACACGTTCCAAGTGGTGCTGGTTGCAAACAGACGTGAGTCATACGTAGTGTTCAACTACGGCGATATCGCGTGGACAACTGGACAGGCGAGCGGTGGGACCGAAGACGGTTTGGGCGGCATTCCAGCAGAGGTAGGCTGAACACTAAATAGTCCCTTCAAATCATATGAATGCTATCATTTAGATGATTGTATATCAGTAGATCACACCGTCGCTGTTGTTGCGGATAGGCAATAATTGTTGCTATAATAATCATATTATTTTTTTATGCACGTGATTTAACATTGAACTGAACTGATATAAAACGCGGAATGTTCAAGGGAGGAGTGTACTGGTTAAAGGTGTAATAGTCATAATTGCTTTCACTTTTTCATTGTTTATGAAAAGCGTAATTTTGTTTACTCATTTGTCGTTGTTTTGACAATAACAGGAATTGTTATTAATTATTCTAGAACATAATCCCCCGGACAATATTGTGTCGTGCTGAAATTATTGATACGTGTCCCAGTGTTATTCTATAATATCTTGTTAGGCTAGTCCTTCATCATTACTTATAACACTCAGTAAAGCCAGACATAATAATTCTTGGAAATATCAATATGATCAGTACATCAGTATAAACACTTCCTTAAAAGATGTGTTGCTGTCATGGAAAACAATGATTAGATGATATGTTTATGAGCACTGTTTTCTACCATCGTAGGTTGGGTTCAACGCAGGCGACGGATGGCGTCACTACACACAGTTCGACTCTCTCACGCCGAATATTATCGACATTAGGACAAAGACCAACTGCAATCTTCGCGGACGCTTCGTGTTCCGTGTAGATGGAAGGGAGGTCTTGTCTCCGGAGCCCTCTCTCTACGGGCACTTCACGCCTGTCACATCTCTCGCTCGATCGGCGCTCAGAGGAAAACCATAGGGCGGAGATTAACAACCCGTCTGTCGTGAAATTCCTCACCTAGTTGGCTGCTAGCTGTGTTAAACTGGATGTATGATGACGTTCCCTTAAGGAAGCATCAAACTGTATGTCTGTTAAGATGTCAATGCTGCATATTCTGGATTTTGCATAAATGCCTCATATTTTCTCGTATAAATTCGAAAAAATATACATATATAAATGAAGAACTTATTATTTCATTGCTTAAATACTCAGTATTTGCATTTACCTGCTACTGTTTGATTAACATGTTATTGATTTTGGTGAAATAAAGCAACTAGCAACCATAATTTTTGTAGTATTTGGTTAACGTGAATGCGTTCGATAACATATCATGACAGGATGATAATTCAACATATTTGCACTATACACGTACGTCCGCTCGCACGCACCCAATATGACTTAAAATACTTGTTAAAACCTATTCGAGTACTTGGAAATAAAGCTTTGAGTATAAATTGGTGTATAAATGTTGAGGTTTTCTTTAGACAAAGTTGACTTCTTAATAAGTGGATAGACTTGCGCTTTTTTGAAATCGTCAGGAAACAAGCCAGACCACAGTGATGCACTTACAATATTTGTTATTGGGTAAAGTAATGTATCAAGATATGTTTTAGCGATGTAGTCGATGGTGCTTAGTAAACAAAGGCCAACATATGTTCCATAAGTTGAGTTTGGATGCAAATAGCATGGCCATATCTTATTGGGAAGAATGGGAATATGTGTATACGAATATAGTTTCGTTTGGCCAGCGAATATTGCCAGAATACCGTGACGTAGTGTTATCTAACAGTATGGCGCGGAACGTAAAATTGAGATGCTTTGTGATCAACAAGTTACTCCTATTAAACCGCTGGTGTGATATTCTTTGAGTTTCAGGCTCTATGCATACCTTTTAGTAGCGTAGATTATATTAGATTACTTATGAAAGAAAACACCAACTAGTTCGACCAAGATTACATAATGTTATACAACATAATGCATTATCAGTTTTCTAACCAATTAGATCAAACAGGTAAAATTTCCATTGCTTTACATTCCAATAATTGGAATAACGGCCACACGAAGTATGTTGTAATGGACACACGGAACTACAGGAGACAAGACACACAGATATGTGGCTATGTCAATGAACAAACAGTTGTTGATACAGTTACGAATTCTGCATTACTCTTTAACCAACATCTGCATTATACGTATGTTTTCGTGTAAGTTAGTCTACTTGCCTTATCTGTGAAAGTAGCGAACACAGCTTATCTCCTTTTCAACAAAAACAACGATATCACACCTCAACGTCGACGCAACTCTCTGGAATAATATGACATGGTAGGCCCGCAAATAATTGTAGCCTAATTTAAGACAGCAACTAATGGAAACGCCAGTCATTTGTGTAACGATGTACGTTTTTTTTCACTTTTTGATATGATTTAACTTTGTGTGATTTGAAATTCTATGCTAACTTAGCTGAAGAAATGTGCGTAATGGTTAACGTGATATGGCCCTGTGCGATGAAGCAGTATACATATCAGACAGAAAAACGTGGATACATTTACATTAATTTAGGATAACCGTACAGCATTAATGTGTACCGGAGCACTCATGACAATTACAACACTATGCTATTGAACTGGCTTCATCGTTTCTTTGATATAAACACATAAGTACACCACTTTTCCAATATACATTTATGTATTCCTCATAATTCACGTCTTATTTAGTATTGATAGAGCATACTGTCACATATGTATTTATGAATTGTTGATTAACTCGATTGCTTTATGTGAAGCTAAGTGGACTAGGAAATGATTGCATCGTAAGCGAACGTGCGGAACTAAACATACAACTTAACCATGTGTCCCTGATATTTGGTGACATAATATCCGCAGACGAGATTACACAACACCATTTTTATATAATCTACATAGCTTGCCATTTCATCATCGTATCGAATTCTAGTCTCCTTTACTCCCGTATCGCACTATACATCATCTTGGCCCAATGTATCGGTCGTGGCTAGTGACTCCTTACATACCCACCCGATCACTGAGACCCGCCGATTAAGATCTACTGACTATACCGCGGTACCATCTCGAGCGGTATGGTCGTCGGACTTGTTCTGTTACATTTTACCAAATGCCAAGATAGAGCCAAACGTTACGACTCTGACTTCATAAGTGTGTATTCAGAACATAAGTATATTCAACTTGGGAAAGAATGGGAGTAAATAATAAGCTGGTTAACACATACCTGTAGTACACCCGACCTGCATTCACTGTAGTGCTTATTTCTGACCAATAATCATTTCCTTAGTATACTATCCGAGGAAACCTCTCTGAAATTGATATAGAGATAGGGGCATCTGAGGAGACCAACCTATTGTTGTAGAGCTAATGATGAGAAGAAATTTATCAGTTCACTAATCACGGTTATGTGATTACCAATCACATATACATGAATAATTTACGTATACATATTTCAGAGTACATCAAGGGTAATCTATTTAGGCAATGTAGTCATTCGCTCCCTTTTATCTGAATATATTCATGGCTACTTACAATCACACCAATGATACATTAATTCATATATTACCCAGCTGTTAACGACAATAAATGCTTTACCAGTCTACTATGCGTACACATGTGATTCCACCAAGAAAACACGATATTAGGACATTTGCATTATCATTAAACAATTAAAGATTCAAATGGCTTATTCGTGTCTTGAGAATGCCATGCCAACAAAAACTATCAACGAGCAACAGAAGAGGGCAGGTCGAAGTTTGATAGTAGGTAAAACGGCTAAGATAGCCAGAAAGAGAGACACAGAGATACAAACAGCAACAGACAGAGAGATACGTAGATAGAGACATAGACCGGCTGAGTGAGACAGCGAAAGACACATACATATAGAAACAGGTAGAAAGAGAGCGAAACTTATAAATAAAAGGAGAGGCATAGAAAGAAATATAGATCACTCACAGGAGTCTTGGTATCCAAGACACAGACATGGGAGAAGGCGTGTCCCGTAGCAATAAGATACTTTACACTCGCACCTGGTGAACGCCAACAATGATGCGCACAGTTAAACAAGAATCATGTTCTCGTTGTTCCAATACTTCCGTTGATGGTCATTGGAAGGAGATATGTAACCAAATGTCCATCTAACTACGTGCCACCAACCTATATGGTAGCTGATACTTGCCAGTCTGGCGCAATGAGTGTTGTTGACGTCATTATAAAATATTCACACGTATCCTTTTACACGCGTACATATATATGAATGATTTATCGTTTGAGCTACACAAGCGATTCGCCGTTGATGGCGTAGTCTACCTTTGCTTTTATCAAAATAAAGACAGAACAAGATGGGAATTCGGGCACGACCAGCAAACCTTTGACGACATCGTCAACAACTGCTGCATATTCGATTGTATGCTCGAAAGTATGCTATATGAATAAGAAATAAGACATAAATCATGAGGAATACATACATGCGCACTGGTAAAGCAGTTTTTTATATGTTTAAATTAAAAAACTAGATAAATTGCACTCACTAACCCACTCACTCACTCAGTCATTAAGTCAATCAGTCACTCACACACTCACTCACTCACTCACTCTCTCTCTCTCTCACTAACTCACTCACTCACTCACTCACTCACTCACTCACTCCTTTTGGAAATGCTATAATAGCCACCCGTAGGCACAATAAATAAGGCATCTTCTCAGCTGCTCCTTTGGTTTGCAGTATGTAATTGACAGTTTACATAATACCATTGATGACATATATATATATATATATATATATATATATATATATATATTTAATAAGTATATATATATATATATTATATATATATAAACATACGCGTGTCTGCATTGGTTTTTGTTTTAATTTAAGTCACAGTCAGTTGCGAGCCGGGGCCACGTTCTTTAAGTTCACAAATTAGGCAAGATGACTAATTTACGTTCCTTTTTGAAATGATACAATAGCCACCCGTAGAAACAATGAATGTGGCATTCTCTCTTTGGTTTGCAATTTGCAATGGTGGGTAATTCATTGTTTACATAATACCATTGATAATATATATATATATATATATATATATATATATATATATATATATATATATATATATACTTAATCAATATGTATATATATATATATATATATATATATATATATATATATATATATATATATATATATATATATATATATATATATATATATATATATATATATATATATATATATATATATATATATATATATATATATATATATATATATATATATATATATATATATATATATATACACATTATCAATGGTTGAAACCTACCTAGCGTTTCTAACAATTTAACATAGCTGTTGTTCTGAATTACGTAATTGTCGTCAAACATCGATATTGGTACCTTCAACGTAATGTCCGCACCCCCGGAAAATATATTTTGAAATGTACGAACCACCACCATGGCCCCCGGTCACGACAACAAAATGTTAGCCGCCATACATGCGAAACTGACGGACTTACGAGGGAACAGGCAGACACACAGACAGACAGACAAGTCTTGAATTTCTATTGGGACACCAATTCATTTTGCTACATCCTTAGAAAAAAGTCTCCTGGCCAAATACCAATGCAATAACATTACATTTAGAGGTCGCTACCAAGTGTTGAAGTTGGCTCCCTCAGCGCCAATGATAATGTGTTTTTCAGTAAAAAGAAGCAAATTTGCATGACTACTGTCAGATGGCCTTGGCATTTGACTTGTTGTCATCTTTATGTGTCACATAACTGGTAGCCATCATTATTGTTGATGATTTGATGCCGTCCGTTAGTCAAAAAGGTGGCAAGTACTAAAACAAATTACAAGGATGAACAAGCATCGACAGATGAGCGAGAAACAGCGGCTCAAACGAGATAATGAAGCAACAGTTCTCATTTCGTCGATTTCCTACGAATCCGAAGGGACGATCAGCATGGAAGAAGATAATGTTTCTATGAAACACGTGACTCTAATGTCACGTCAAGCGCTGTTTTCGTATTACGGCAAGACATGCTGTTGTTAGGTGGAGAACAGCAGCGAACTCGGCAACCTACAAACGATTAAACAGAACGTCTAGACCTGGTGATTATTTTCCTTGGAGGTCAGCCGATACTGGGTGTCCGGTTTAAGGCTCCAGGTGCAATGCGTCGCGCCAGATGGATGGCAAAAACACAATACACTGTCATAGTGTTCACGTTTCGTTCACAGTTCAAAGTCACAGCGAGGGAGGAGAAAGCCTTGCAACGTATATCTTCGTTGTCACGATATATGTCGCAGCTGGTAGAGCGCCCCGTTTTCCACCTCAGCAGCAGTAATTACATTCTCCTTTAGCGTCAAATAAGTGTTTGTTTCTGTAGTAACTTTGGATTCACTTGAACGGTTTCGTAGATACTTGTATAATGTATTATGTGCTCCCATGGTCATAAACTTCAACCTTTGGTAGCGACCTTTAATTTATACATGTATGCACATATGTATACATGTATGTATGTATATGTATATGTGTATGTATGTATGTATGCATGTATGCATGTACGTATGTATGTATGTACGAATGTTTATATGTGTGTGTGTGTATGTGTTTGCATGTATGAATGTATGGATGGATATATCAACGCATGTAGGCATGTATTCTTGCATGTACGCATATATGTATGCATGTGTGTATGCATGTATGTCTGTGTGTATGCAGGAGTTGGAAGAGCTGAGGCTGCTCGTTGTGGCAATGGTGGGAAGGGAACAGGGGAGTTGTGCCAGTAGTTCCGGTGAGGGAACAGTAGACGATAAAGTGGGGAAAGACACAAGAGATGCTAGGGAGAGCTCACCTCAGCCTGGGAGGAAGCTGAGAGGAGGGAAGGTGACAGGTCATAGGGAGACAGGACGTAAGGAGACGGGGAAGGAAAGGAACGGGAGGGAAGACAACCGGGGTGAAGGACAGGGGAGTAGGGGAGACAGGAGGGAAGGAGAAGGGAGTGGGGGAGACGGGAGGGGAAGACAATCGGGGTGAAGGAGAGGGGAGTAGCGGAGACAGGAGGAAGGAGAAGGGAGTGGGGAGACGGGAGGGAAGACAACCGGAGTGAAGGAGAGGGGAGTAGCGGAGACAGGAGGGAAGGAGAAGGGAGTGGGGGAGACGGGAGGGAAAACAACCGGAGTGAAGGAGAGGGGAGTAGGGGAGACAGGAGGGAAGGAGAAGGGAGTGGGGGAGACGGAAGGGAAGGGGTCAGGACAGAATGTGATGGAGGGGATCGAAAGGAAGAGTTATTCTGCAGCAGTGTTAGAGGGGGTGAGGAAGAGAGCGAGGGTGTTTGTGGGGGATTCGATAGTTAGGAAGACCGACAGAGTCTTAAACAAGGGAGATGATGTGGTGGTCTGCTTGCCTGGAGCCAAAATAGAGGCGATAACTGAGAGGGTAAAAAACATCGTAGGCTCGGGTAAGGGTGGATCTGTTTCAGTACATGTAGGGACAAATAACGTAGAGAGGGAGGGTACAACTGCCATAGTTAGGAAATATAGGCAGTTGGTCAGAACACTAAAACAGACGCGGGTTGAGCAGGTAATACTGTCAGGGATTTTATCTGTAATGGGCAGGAGGGGTCATAAATATCGAAATTGTCGGGGGATGGCAATTAACATGTTAGTCCAGAGGCTGTGTAGGGAAGAGGAAGTTGGATTTGTGGATTTATGGGGAAGTTTTGTTGGGAGGGCTGATATGTACATGAAGGATGGGCTTCATTTAAGTGGAAAGGGGGCGGCAGTATTCGCGGACAAACTTTCAGCAGCAGTAGATAGCGACTTGGGTACAATGACAAATATTTTTGGAAGTAAACATTCTTTAAACTAGAAGTGCAGGGGGGTTACTTAGAGGTGTCTCAAGCAGAACAAGAGGCCACTAGCACAGATAAACTAATATCAAATCATCCGAAAAACATCTCTGAAAAAGGTTATAGATGCGTATGTTTAAATGCAAGGAGCATAGTAAATAAGAAAAACGAATTAAACATTATGGTAGAAGATATTGACCCTCACATAATTGGTATAACTGAATCATGGGCCAACATAGATATAACAGATGCTGAATTAGGACTGACAGGATACGTAATGTTTAGGAAAGATCGAATAGGAAGAAGGGGCGGGGAGTTATTTTATATGTTAAAGAATCTATTCAGGCTTATGAAATAAAACTAGAAAGGGAAGCAGATTGCGATGAAGCTGTTTGGTGCAAAATTGTTTCAGGAAATTCAAAATTAACTATTGGATTAGTTTACCGAAGTCCAAACATAAACGAAGAGGACAACACAAAAATAAAAAACGCTATAAAGGAAGTTAGTAAAGGGAATGTATCATAATGGGAGATTTTAACCATGGACACATACAATGGAATTCTCTAGAGCACAGGGATTGAGGATCAACAATTTCTATGTTTAATCCAGGATAGCTTTCTTACTCAGCACGTACTAGAACCAACCAGGGAGAAAATGTATTAGATATAGTTTTGTCATCACAAAAAGAATTAGTGGACAATGTAAAAATATTTGAACCATTGGGTAATAGTGACCATAATCAAATACATTTTGACATCAATGTAAAATCAGAAAGTAAAAATAAGAAAACGTACAAGAGAAACTTCCACAAATGTAACTACAAAGATATGAGAAAATACTTAGCACAGCTAGATTGGAATAACATGCTGATGAATAAGACTGCAACTGAATGTTGGAATATTCTAAAATATGAAATTGAGAGTATCATTGATAAATTTGTTCCATTCCGAAAACAAGGAAAACGGTGTAGAAAGAAACACTTGTCAAAAGAGGCAATTAGAAAAATAATGCTAAAACAAACTATGTGGAGGGTTTATAGGCGTACCAGAAAGGAAGAAGACTATGCAAAATACAAAGAGGCACTTAATGCAGCTACAACTGAAATCAGACAATCTAAAAGAAGCTACGAGCAAAAACTGGCATGTAACATAAAAACTGACAGCAAGAGTTTTTATGCATATGTCAGGAGTAAACAAAACGTACAAGACAAGGTTGGACCTCTAGAAGACAGTGCTGGAAATATAATATCACAGGGGTTTTTAATGGCGGAAGACCTAAATGGTTACTTCAGTTCAGTCTTTACAAAAGAAGATATTAGTTCATTACCAGTTGCTGATGCTAAATTTCAGGGGGCTAAATCTGACTATTTAGGACCATTAGTTGTAACTCCAGAATTGGTAGCTAGGAAAATAAAGGCAATGAAGGATAACAAATCACCGGGAGTGGATGGGATTCCTCCAAAATTACTAATGGAAACAGTAGATCAAATCAGTATACCACTTGCAAGAGTATTCAACTTGTCATTAAAAGAGGAGTTGTTCCGTTTGAATGGAAAGAAGCAAACATCATACCATTATTTAAAAAGGGTTCAAGAAATAAGTCAGAGAATTACAGACCAGTGAGTTTAACGTCAGTGATTTGTAAATTATTAGAAAAGTTAATTAAAGACCATATGGTGGACTTCCTCGTTAAGCATAAATTATTAAATTCATCTCAACATGGATTCCTTAAAGCGAGGTCATGCTTAACAAATATGTTATGTTTTTGGAAGAAATCACTAAGTGGATAGACGTGGGATCGCCAGTAGATATTATCTACTTAGATTTTCAGAAAGCTTTGACAAAGTGCCACATCAAAGATTGCTACTTAAATTAAAAGCCCATGGTATCGGGGATAGCATAACTGACTGGATAGAACAATGGCTGACTGACAGAAGACAACGAGTTGTAGTAGATGGAGAAGTTTCAAATTGGAAATCGGTTTTGAGTGGGGTACCTCAAGGATCAGTATTAGGACCTATATTATTCTTAATTTATATCAATGACTTGGACGAGAGTATAACAAGTAACGTACTGAAATTTGCGGACGACACAAAACTGTTTAGAAAGGTAAATACTGATGGTGATAAACAACATTTACAAAACGATCTAGACAGATTAGTGAAATGGTCTGAGAAATGGCAGATGCTGTTCAATTTTGGGAAATGTAAATGCCTACATATAGGACATGGGAACTTGAATGTAAACTATAAAATGGGAGCTACTGTTCTTGGTACTACTGTAAAAGAAAAGGACTTAGGAGTTACAATAAGCGCTGATATGAAAGTTTCAGAGCAGTGTGGTATTGCAGCTTCAAAGGGTAATCAAATTCTTGGATTGATTAGAAGAAACATAACATACAAGGGAAAAAAGTTAATTATACCTCTTTATAAAGCAATAGTTAGACCTCATTTAGAATACCGTATACAAGCATGGAGACCATATCGTAAGAAGGATATAGATACGCTTGAACGCATACAAAGGAGAGAAACTAAAATGATTCCAGAACTTAGAGACCTTAGTTATGAAGAACGTCTGAAAGAATGTGGTTTAACAACTCTAGAGACAAGGAGGTTAAGAGTGAAGTTTTTAAGATATTGAATGGGTATGAAAATATTGATAGAAATATGTTTTTCTCACTCAAGAAGGATAGCAGAACTAGAGGACATGAGGTAAAATTAGTAAAGGATCAATGTAGATTGGACATCAGGAAGCACTCGTTCTCACAGAGGACAATAAATGAATGGAACAAACTGTCTACAGATTGTGTAACTGCTAGCAGCGTGAATATGTTTAAAAACAAGGTTGACACATATATCAGGAGGGCGGGTTATAATTAGGTGAACATTGTTGGACTCTCGATAAGCCAATGGCTTCCTTGTCCACTTGCCATCTGGGCCTTTGGCTTGGATGGCAAATCTTGTTAAATCTTGTTAAATATATGTATGTATGCATGCATGTATGTACGCATGTACGTATGCATGTACGTATGCATGTATGTATGTATGTATGTATGTATATATATATATATATATATATATATATATATATATATATATATATACATACATACATATGTATGTATGCATGTATGCATGTATGCATGTATAGGCATACATGTATGCATGTATGTATGTATATGTGTATATATGTATGTATGTATGTATATATATATATATATATATATATATATATATGTACGCATGAATGCATGTATGTATGCATGTGTGTATGCATGTATGTCTGTGTGTGTGTGTGTATAAATGAATGTATGTACGCATGTATGTATCCATGTATGTATGTATGTATGCATGTGTATATGCATGTATGTATGTATGTATGTATGTATGCATATATGTATGCTTCCATGTATGTATGTATGTATATATATATATATATGTATGTAAATATGTACGTTGTATGTATGTATGTATCTACGTATGTACGTATGTGTGTATGTGTGTGTACGTATGTATGTATGCATGTACTTTATGGTTTCATCCAGTTAAATATACATTATTAAAATGGTCTTAGAAAACACGTTTATGGCGAACATTCTAAATCGCGCGCGCGCGCAAGCACGCTCGCACGCTTCCACGCTCGGACGCTCGCACGCACGCACAGACGAACATTTTAACTACTGGAATACGCACAATATAGACCGATATTAATAACGGACAGCATGGCGCTTGAGCTAGCGTACACGCGTCTCTGAATCACTAAACTTATATCACTTTATAATACGAAACAATGGTCAATTAGAGCTGGAAAACGTAAGGGCGTTGTCTGAGTGTTAATCCGATATTGCATTGTTCCACCTTGGTTCGTTGACAAACGCAGAAAAAAAGACAAGTAAATGACACACACATTCACGTCCACAAAGGATGCGCGTGAAATTGATAGTGTGTAACAGAACTTGTCAAAAAACTACAATGACGTCAATGACACAATTTGCGTCATACAGCCATATATCAGGTAACGCAAAGCATAGCCACACGTGATATTCAGACGGTTGGAGAGTATATAACTCAGGCGAGTGGCCAACGACAGCCGTATCGAGACAGCGAGAAAATGTTTGTTCTCAAAGTTTGCGTAACATTGCTGGCGCTCTGCGCTGTGCTTACGGTTGCCGCGTGCCGTGACGCCCGCCGTCCCGAGCGACGTCCCGAGCGTCGTCCTGCGCCTCGTCCCGTGGTCCAAGACGAGTGTGGAAGCCAAGTGGCATTTCCACCAACATGGGCTCTTCCGGCTCCGATACACCTGTGCCCGTACGGTCCTGCCGTGGACTGCGTGGCTAACGTGAACGACGACGGCCATGATGGTCCTATTTCGCTACCATCGAAGTTCGTTTACTACGGTAGAAAGTACAGTCGTCTTTATGTAAGTACACACGACTAGAAACACGTATTCTGATGATGTACGATGGCTATCAGTCCCAATTACTTCGAAGATACCTAAAAAATATAATCCATTAAAGGGAATAACAACAACGGTAATCATATCATATTACATCTTGTAGTATATTTCCATTTCCACAACATAAAAAAAATCACTAGAATTCCACTAACAAATAATACTCTGTTCTACCGGCGTGCCTCGATTATGTATACTTTATCCGCGCTGATCGGAAAGCTTCGACGTGACGTCACTGATGATGATAAGGAAGTAATAGGAGACTGGAACTTTCCATTCATTCACCGTACTGTTGACTGCGATAGTGATTGTTTGGAAGCGAGCGTCATAATGGTTTATTGTGCTGCATTTAGTTGTCCTGCAAACAGTAGTAAGAATTTGAGTGAGAAAGCAAACATCAAGCCGACGATGCACACTTCTAAAAGATAGTTTCGACTGAGATACGGACCACAAAATGTGCAGCCCTGGGATATCATTTTGCTAACATCTCTTTGAAAGAGGATGACGTGCCCACACTATTCCCAGTATTGGAAGCTGTGTTGAGGCCATCAGTCCATAGAACACATGCAGCGACACATGAGTCGACGACCACGGTCCACCTAGGATCGATGCGAGCTTACGGCGCAGATAAAGGTGATGTCAGCCCACGGTAAATTCGGCCCGGTGAATTCGAACAGTATTCTTTGGAGAGTTCGGCCCGCAACTTTGGTAACTTCGGCCTCACAGCACAACGGGCAGAGCGATCTAGGTCCAAACAATTGTGTAGCGAGCACATGAAGTTTAATGTATTTCTCTCTGTGAATAAAACATATTAATCCTTTAATTTATATTATCCTGTCAGCCTTTCAAGACACATGTATATGCCTGAATGATGATGGATAAATCAAGGTTAAGATATATTGGAAAGCAACCCACACAGACCTGTATTTGAACTTCACCACATAGAACATGAATTATCAGTGGTTATAACACTCTTCCAAAGGACAGAAAACCTGTAACAAAACTTGCATGTTTAACACGACGCAAGCAAGGAGAACGAAGGAGAACACCACCATAGAAAACAGCAGAAGAAAACACGCCATTGGTCTGTCCTACATTAGTAAACTATCAGAAAAGCAGCGAGGATTTTCAAGTCCTATGACATCCCAGCTTACCACAAGCCTATCAATACCCTGAGGTATCTGTAGATATACCCAAAGACAGAGCAGCCAAGGCAGCAAAGTGTGGGGTAGTATATGGCATACAATACCCAGAATTTTTACAAACAGTATTTAGGAGAAACAGCCAGAACACTTGGCACAAGAATTATAGAACATCTGTCTTGTCGCCAACCCCTATCAGCTGAACACAAACTGAACACAGGCCATCAGTGTTCTATGAAGGACGTTAAAATTCTACACCATGAGGAGAACTGGCCCAGGAGGAAAATAAAGGAGGCGATTAACATCCACACAGAGAAACCTCCGCTGAACTGAGACGTTCGGTCAGAAAGTAAATAAGTTCGACGTCAAAGGCTACTGGCGTCACTAAACTACTCCGAAAGAACCGAATTCGAAGATGATTCTGCGGTTCGAAATTGGTATATATTTACGTTTTATTCTTAAAAATTTACATCGCCATCATTCGATATAGTCACGCGAGTGAAACTATACTGAAACACTGCATAGAAGTCACTGACTGAATGGAAACGCATAGGATCATTGACGTCATAAAACCACGTGATCGCTCATCTCATTAACTTCGAATTTGTACGCGCATTTTGCGAGTTAGACGCATTAAACTTCTAATTTTACCGTAACGTCGCGTACTATAGTTTTTCTATCATTCTTGAGGGAGAAAAATATGTATATTTATTAATATTGGAAAGTTCACTTTGATCTCCTCTTAACCTATTTGTCTCTAGGGTTTTGAAATCACATTCGGTTAGACGCCTTTAATACCTAAGTTTATTTGTTCTCCTGTATCCGTTCTAGCGTTTATATAATTTTTACAATATGATATCCAAACAGATAGTATTCTAATTTATGCCGATCTATTGTTTATACATATTATAATTAGCTTTTTCCGTCACACGTTATATTTCTCCTAATGAACCCTATTTGAATATATATATATATATATATATATATATATATATATATATATATATATATATATATATATATATATATATATATATATCGAATAGATCGAAGTTTCCCTAGCAAAACAAAATAACAAAAACTTACGGTGCTATATAAAAACAGCAGTTTTGCTTGATGAAATATTTATTGTAGCATTTATTTTAAATGTATTTGTTTTTTCACTCACCTAAAGAAACTCATATGATATATTTTATGTTGTGTGAGGTGCCATGCCTGATACATGCATGTAGCATATTGATAAATCTAACCAATATCTTCGTTTTTTTCAGGTCAACACCAATGGGTTAATATCGTTCAGAAATCCGATCTCAGAATACACTCCCCTGTGGTTCCCCCAACAGAGAGAGTTCACTGTTATCGCACCTTACTGGGCCGATGCGGACACTACAAGGAATAGTGGCCGGGTATTTTACAGGTATTGGGATGTATGCAAGACTTATTATTGTTAAAAATAAGTACATTTAATGGATTCGTTGTTTCATTCCAATGGCTGACTTACGGTTTGTACGGTTGTGTGAATGGATGTATTCATACATGTATACATACGTACATACATACATACATACATACATACATACATACATATATGCATACACACATACACACACTTACATGCATACATATACATATACACACATGTATACATATATACGTATGCACATGCATAGATACATACATACATACATACATACATACATACATACATATATATATATATATATATATATATATATATATATATATATATATATATATATATATATATATATATATATATATATATATATATATATATATATATATATATATATATATATATATATATATATATATATATATATATATCTGCCATAAACATAACTACAACAACAATTACAATTGCCCACAGGAAGTCGACTAATCCAAAGTGTCTGGATAAGCTGTCAGGCATCGTAAATAAGGCGTTTAAAAACAGCTTCCGAGCTACCTGGATCTTCATCGCCACCTGGCATCGGGTCACATTCTACCACGGGTCGGATATGACACCTGTACGTATGTTTATTTTGAAACGGTTAAACACAAACGTCAGCAGCTTTAGCAGTCATTAACATTAAGGCAATGAAAACTTATTCGCATTAGTTATATACAATATAATATAATTAATATCAATAATTTTCATTTGTCTGAATTCGTTTAAGATAATACATTAGGATTACCTGTGCAATTCAGCTTGAACATAAACGCAATTTTTTCTTACCATCAATGTTATTTTTATTGCATTTGTAGTAAAAGTAGTAAAATATGTTACTGGTCACGAAGATAAAGTCAGTTACGTAAAGTTTGTTAATTACTAATTTTAACATAATATTATTTTCTAATGTACCATTACAGCTGAACACGTTCCAAGTGGTGCTGGTTGCAAACAGACGTGAGTCATACGTAGTGTTCAACTACGGCGATATCGCGTGGACAACTGGACAGGCGAGCGGTGGGACCGAAGACGGTTTGGGCGGCATTCCAGCAGAGGTAGGCTGAACACTAAATAGTCGCTTCAAATCGCACGAATGCCATCATTTAGATGATTGTATATCAATCGATCACACTGTCGCTGTTGTTGCGGATAGGCAATAATTGTTGCTATAATAATCATATTATTTTTTTATCCACGTGGTTTAACATTGAACTGAACTGATATAAAACGCGGAATGTGCAAGGGAGGAGTGTACTGGTTAAAGGTGTAATAGACATAATTGCTTTAACTTTTTCATTGTTTATGAAAAACGTAATTTTGTTTACTCATTTGTCGTTGTTTTGACAATAACAGGAATTGTTATTAATTATTCTAGAACATTATCCCCCGGACAATATTGTGTCGTGCTGAAATTATTGATACGTGTCCCAGTGTTATTCTATAATATCTTGTTAGGCTAGTCCTTCATCATTACTTATAACACTCAGTAAAGCCAGACATAATAATTCTTGGAAATATCAATATGATCAGTACATCAGTATAAACACTTCCTTAAAAGATGTGTTGCTGTCATGGAAAACAATGATTAGATGATATGTTTATGAGCACTGTTTTCTACCATCGTAGGTTGGGTTCAACGCAGGCGACGGATGGCGTCACTACACACAGTTCGACTCTCTCACGCCGAATATTATCGACATTAGGACAAAGACCAACTGCAATCTTCGCGGACGCTTCGTGTTCCGTGTAGATGGAAGGGAGGTCTTGTCTCCGGAGCCCTCTCTCTACGGGCACTTCACGCCTGTCACATCTCTCGCTCGATCGGCGCTCAGAGGAAAACCATAGGGCGGAGATTAACAAACCGTCTGTCGTGAAATTCCTCACCTAATTGGCTGCTAGCTGTGTTAAACTGGATGTATGATGACGTTCCCTTAAGGAAGCATCAAACTGTATGTATGTTAAGATGTCAATGCTGCATATTCTGGATTTTGCATAAATGCCTCATATTTTCTCGTATTAATTCGAAAAAAATATACATATATAAATGAAGAACTTATTATTTCATTGCTTAAATACTCAGTATTTGCATTTACCTGCTACTGTTTGATTAAAATCTTATTGATTTTGGTGAAATAAAGCAACTAGCAACCATAATTTTTGTAGTATTTGGTTAACTTGAATGCGATCGATAACATATCATGACAGGATAATAATTCAACATATTTGCACTATACACGTACGTCCGCTCGCACGCACCCAATTTGACTTAAACGACTTGTTAAAACCTATTCGAGTACTTGGAAATAAAGCTTTGAGTATAAATTGGTGTATAAATGTTGAAATTTTCTTTAGACAAAGTTGACTTCTTAATATGTGGATAGACTTTCGCTTTATTGATATCGTCAAGAAACAAGCCAGACCACAGTGATGCACTTACAATATTTGTTATTGGGTAAAGTAATGTATCAAGATATGTTTTAGCAATGTAGTCGATGGTGCTTAATAAACAAAGGCCAACATATGTTTCATAAGTTGACTTTGGATGCAAATAGCGTGGCCATATCTTATTGGCAAGAATGGGAATATGTGTATACGAATATAGTTTCGTTTGGCGAGCGAATATTGCCAGAATACTGTAACGTAGTGTTAACTAACAGTAGGCAAATTAAGATGCTGTGTGACCAACAAGTTACTCCCATTAAACCGCTGGTGTTATATTCTTTGAGTTTCAAGCTCTATGCGTACCTTTTAGTAGCGTAGCATTATATTACATTATATTACATTACCTATGAAAGAAAACTCCAACTAGTTCGACCGACATTGCATAATGTTATACGTAATGATGCATTATCAGTGTTCTAACCAATTAGATCAAACAGGTAAAATTTCCATTGCTTTACATTCTAATAATTGGAATAACGGCCACACGAAGTATGTTGTAATGGACACACGGAACTACAGGAGACAAGACACAACAAGGATATGAAACACATATATGTGGCTATGTCAATGAACAAACAGTTGTTGATACAGTTACGAATTCTGCATTACTCTTTAACCAACATCTGCATTATACGTATATTTTCGTGTAAGTTAGGCTACTTGGCTTATCTGTGAAATTAGCGAACACAGCTTATCTCCTTTACAACAAAAACAACGATATCACACCTCAACATCGACGAAACACTTTGGAATAATATGACACTGTAGGCCCGCAAATAATTGTAGCCTAATTTAAGACAGCAACTAATGGAAACGCCAGTCGTTTGTGTGACTTTGTACGTTTTTTTTACTTTTTGATATGATTTGACTTTGTGTGATTTGAAATTCTATGCTAACTTAGCTGAATAAATGTGCGTAATGGTTAACGTGATATGGCCTTGTGCGATGAAACAGTATACATATCAGACAGAAAAACGTGGATACATTTACATTAATTTAGGATAACCGTACGGCATTAATGTGTACCGAGCACTCATGACAATTACAATACTATGCTATTGAACTGGCTTCATCGTTTCTTTGATACAAACACATAAGTACACTACTTTTCCAATATAAATTTATGTATTCCTCATAATTCTTGTCTTATTTAGTATTGATAGAACATTTAACAAGAGATTTAACAAGATTTGCCATCCAAGCCAAAGGCCCAGATGGCAAGTGGACAAGGAAGCCATTGGCTTATCGAGAGTCCAACAATGTTCATCTACTTATAGCCCGCCCTCCTGAGATATGTGTCAACCTTGTTTTTAAACATATTCACACTGCTAGCAGTTACACAATCTGTTGACAATTTGTTCCATTCATTTATTGTCCTCTGTGAGAACGAGTGCTTCCTGATGTCCAATCTACATTGATCCTTTACTAATTTTACCTCATGTCCTCTAGTTCTGCTATCCTTCTTGAGTGAGAAAAACATATTTCTATCAATATTTTCATACCCATTCAATATCTTAAAAACTTCAATCTGATCTCCTCGTAACCTCCTTGTCTCTAGAGTTGTTAAACCACATTCTTTCAGGCGTTCTTCATAACTAAGGTCTCTCAGTTCTGGAATCATTTTAGTTGCTCTCCTTTGTATGCGTTCAAGCGTATCTATATCCTTCTTACGATATGGTCTCCATGCTTGTATACAGTATTCTAAATGAGGTCTAACTATTGCTTTATAAAGAGGTATAATTAACTTTTTTTCCTTGTATGTTTATGTTTCTTCTAATCAATCCAAGAATTTGATTACCCTTTGAAGCTGCAATACCACACTGCTCTGAAACTTTCATATCAGCGCTTATTGTAACTCCTAAGTCCTTTTCTTTTACAGTAGTACCCAGAACAGTATCTCCCATTCTATAGTTTACATTCAAATTCCTATGTCCTGTATGTATGCATTTACATTTCCCCAAATTGAACAACATCTGCCATTTCTCAGACCATTTCACTAATCTGTCTAGATCGTTTTGTAAATGTTGTTTATCACCATCAGTATTAACCTTTCTAAACAGTTTTGTGTCATCCGCAAATTTCAGTACGTTACTTGTTATACTGTCGTCCAAGTCATTGATATAAATTAAGAATAATATAGGTCCTAATACTGATCCTTGAGGTACCCCACTCAAAACCGATTTCCAATTTGAAACTTCTCCATCTACTACAACTCGTTGTCTTCTGTCAGTCAGCCATTGTTCTATCCAGTCAGTTATGCTATCCCCGATACCATGGGCTTTTAATTTAAGTAGTAATCTTTGATGTGGCACTTTGTCAAAAGCTTTCTGAAAATCTAAGTAGATAATATCTACTGGCGATCCCACGTCTATCCACTTAGTGATTTCTTCCAAAAAACATAACATATTTGTTAAGCATGACCTCGCTTTAAGGAATCCATGTTGAGATGAATTTAATAATTGATGCTTAACGAGAAAGTCCACCATATGGTCTTTAATTAACCTTTCTAATAATTTACAAATCACTGACGTTAAACTCACTGGTCTGTAATTCTCTGACTTATTTCTCGAACCCTTTTTAAATAATGGTATGATGTTTGCTTCTTTCCATTCAAACGGAACAACTCCTTCTTTTAATGACAAGTTGAATACTCTTGTAAGTGGTATACTGATTTGTTCTACTGTTTCCATTAGTAATTTTGGAGGAATCCCATCCACTCCCGGTGATTTGTTATCCTTCATTGCCTTTATTTTCTTAGCTACCAATTCTGGAGTTACAACTAACGGACCTAAATAGTCAGATTTAGCCCCCTGAAATTTAGTATCAGCAACTGGTAGTGAACTAATATCTTCTTTGGTAAACACTGAACTGAAGTAACCATTTAGGTCTTCCGCCATTAAAAACCCCTGTGATATTATATTTCCAGCACTGTCTTCTAGAGGTCCAACCTTGTCTTGTACGTTTTGTTTACTCCTGACATATGCATAGAAACTCTTGCTGTCATTTTTTATGTTACATGCTAGTTTTTGCTCATAGCTTCTTCTAGATTGTCTGATTTCAGTTGTAGCTGCATTAAGTGCCTCTTTGTAATTTACATAGTCTTCTTCCTTTCTGGTACGCCTATAAACCCTCCACATAGTTTGTTTTAACATTATTTTCTAATAGCCTCTTTTGACAAGTGTTTCTTTCTACACCGTTTTCCTGGTTTTTGGAAGGGAACAAATTTATCGATGATACTCTCAATTTCATATTTTAGAATATTCCAACATTCAATTGCGTTCTTATTCATCAGCATGTTATTCCAATCTAGCTTTGCTAAGTATTTTCTCATATCTTTGTAGTTACGTTTGTGGAAGTTTCTGTTGTACGTTTTCTTATTTTTACTTTGATTTTACATTGATGTCAAAATGTATTTGATTACGGTCACTGTTACCCAATGGTTCAAGTATTTTTACATTGTCCACTAATTCTTTTTGTGATGACAAAACTATATCTAATACATTTTCTCCCCTGGTAGCACATGAGTAGGAAAGCTATCCTGGATTAAAAATAGAAATTGTTGGTCCTCAATCCCTGTGCTCTCTAGAGAATTCCATTGTATGTGTCCATGGTTAAAATCTCCCATTATGATACATTCCCCTTTACTAACTTCCTTTATAGCGTTTTTTATGTTTCTGTTGTCCTCTTCGTTTATGTTTGGACTTCGGTAAACTAATCCAATAGTTAATTTTGAATTTCCTGAAACAATTTTGCACCAAACAGCTTCATCGCAATCTGCTTCCTTTCTAGTTTTATTTCATAAGCCTGAATAGATTCTTTAACATATAAAATAACTCCCCGCCCCTTCTTCCTATTCGATCTTTCCTAAACATTACATATCCTGTCAGTCCTAATTCAGCATCTGTTATATCTATGTTGGCCCATGATTCAGTTATACCAATTATGTGAGGGTCAATATCTTCTACCATAATGTTTAATTCGTTTTTCTTATTTACTATGCTCCTTGCATTTAAACATACGCATCTATAACCTTTTTCAGTGATGTTTTTCGGATGATTTGATATTGGTTTATCTGTGCTAGTAGCCTCTTGTTCTGCTTGAGACACCTCTAGGTAACCCCCCTGCACTTCTAGTTTAAAGAATGTTTACTTCCAAAAATATTTGTCATTGTACCCAAGTCACTATCTACCGCTGCTGAAAGTTTGTCCGCGAATACTGCCGCCCCCTTACCACTTAAATGAAGCCCATCCTTCATGTACATATCAGCCCTCCCAACAAAACTTCCCCATAAATCCACAAATCCAACTTCCTCTTCCATACATAACTTCTGGACTAACATGTTAATTGCCATCCCCCGACAATTTCGATATTTGTGACCCCTCCTGCCCATTACAGGTAAAATCCCTGACAGTATTACCTGCTCAACCCGCGTCTGTTTTAGTGTTCTGACCAACTGCCTATATTTCCTAACTATGGCAGTTGTACCCTCCCTCTCTACGTTATTTGTCCCTACGTGTACTAAAACAGATCCACCCTTTCCCGAGCCTATGATGTTTTTTACCCTCTGAGTTATCGCCTCTATTTTGGCTCCAGGCAAGCAGACCACCACATCATCTCTCCCATACTGTCACAGATGTATTTATGAATTGTTGATTAACTCGATTGCTTTATGTGAAGCTAAGTGGACTAGGAAATGATTGCATCGTAAGCGAACGTGCGGAACTGAACACACAACTTAACCATGTGTCCCTGATATTTGATGACATAATATCCGCAGACGAGATTACGCAACACCATTTTTATATAATCTACATAGTGTGCCATTTCATCAACGGATCGAATGTAAGTCTCTTTTACTCCCGTATCGCACTGCGCATCATCTCGGCCCAGTGTATCTGTCGTCGCTGGTGACTTCTTCTATACCCACCCGAACACTGAGACCCGCCGATTAAGATATATTTACTATACCGCGGTACCATCTCGAGCGCCACGGTCGTTGGACTTTTTCTGTTACGCTTTACGACAAGCCAAGATACAGCCAAATGTTACGACTCTGAATCCATAAGTGTGTATTCAGAACACAAGTATATTCAACTTGGGAAAGAATGGGAGTAAATAATAAGCTGGATAACACATACCTGTAGTATACCCGACCTGCATTCATTGTAGTGCTTATTTCTGACCAATAATAATTTCCTCAGTATACTATCCGAGGAAACCACTCTAAAATTGATTTAGAGATCGGGGCATCTGAGGAGACCAACCCATTGGCGTAGAGCTAATGAAGAGAAAAAAATTGTCAGTTCACTAAGCACGGTTATGTGATTACCAGTCACATATACATGAATAATTTACGTATACATATTTTAGAGTACATCAAGGTAATTTTTTTGCAAAATTCGAACACAAAACGATTTTCGTGAATGTAGTCATTCGCTCCCTTTTATCTGAATATATTCATGTATACTTACATTCACACCAATGATAAACTAATGCATATATTACCCAGCTGCTAACGACAATAAATGATTTACCAGTCTACTATGCGTACACATGTGATTCCACAAAGAATTGAAGTTATATATATTTTGTACCACCGTTGTACCACCGTTGGGAACGAAACAGATCAATGAAATAAGTCATAAGTACGTAGAACCGACTGTGCCATCTATTGAAGAACTTGATACCTGTAGGTATACAGATGGGACCAACGCTGCCGTCATCATTCACATGAGCCTTGGTATCCAAGACACAGACATGGGAGAAGAAGTGTCCCGGTGCAGGAAGATACTTTACACTCGCACAACGCGGAACGCCAGCAATGATGCGCACAGTTCAAAAAGAATCATGTTCTCTTCGTTACAATACTTCCGTTGATGGTCATTTGCAGGAGATATGTAACCAAATGTCCATCTAACTACGAACCACCAACATATATGATAACTGATGCTTGCCAGTCTGGCGCAATGAGTGTTGTTGACGTCATTATAAAATATTCACACGTATCCTTTTACACGCGTACATATATATGAATGAGTTTTAGCTACACAAGCGATTCGCCGTTGATGGCATAGTCTACCTTTGCTTTTATCAAAATAAAGACACAGGAAGATGCGAATGCGGGCACGACCAGCAAACCTTTCACAACATCGTCAACAACTGCTGCATATTCGATTGTATGTTCGAAAGAATGCTCTATGAATAAGAAACAAGCAATAAATCACGAGGAATACATACGTGCGCACTGGTAAAGCAGTTTTCTTATATGTTTAAATAAAAAAAAATGATAAATTGCACTCACTAACCCACTCACTGACTCAGTCACTGACTCAGTCATTGACTCAGTCACTGACTCACTGACTCACTGACTCGCTCACTCACTCACTCACTCACTCACTCACTCACTCACTCACTCACTCACTCAACTCAAACAATCACTCACTCGCTCACTCACTCACTCACTCACTCACTCACACTCATTCACACAAAACTACACGCAAACATACACGGTTTTTGTCACAGTCAGTTGCGAGTCGGGGTAATTTTAAACGATATATGCCACGTTCTTTAAGTTCACAAATAAGGCAAGATGACTAATTTACGGTCCTTTTTGAAATGATACAATAGCCACCCGTAGAAACAATGAATGTGGCATTCTCTCTTTGGTTTGTAATGGTGGGTAATATATATATATATATATATATATATATATATATATATATATATATATATATATATATATATATATATATATATATGTATATATATATATATATATATATATATATATATATATATATATATATATATATATATGTATATATATATATATATATATATATATATATATATATATATATGTATATATATATATATATATATATATATATATATATATATATATATATATATATTAAGTACATATATATATATATATATATATATATATATATATAATCATATATATATATATATATATATATATATATATCTATATATATATATATATATATATATATATATATATATATATATATATATATATATATATATATATATATATATATATATATATATATATATATATATATATATATATATATATATATATAGCCATAATTATTTTTCATGATTTGATGCCATCCGTTAGTCAAACAAGGAGGCAAGTACTAGAAAAAGTTACAAGGATGAACAAGCGTCGACAAATGAGCGTGAAAGAGCGGCGAGAAAGAGATAATGAAGCAACAGTTCTCATTTCGTCGATTTCCTACGAATCCGAAGGGACGATCAGCATGGAAGAAGATAATGTTTCTATGAAACACGTGACTCTAATGTCACGTCAAGCGCTGTTTTCGTATTACGGCAAGACATGTTATTGTTAGGTGGAGAACAGCAGCGAACGATTAAACAGAACGTCTAGACCTGGTGATTATTTTCCTTGGAGGTCAGCCGATACTGGGTGTCCGGTTTAAGGCTCCAGGTGCAATGCATCGCGCCAGATGGATGGCAAAAACACAATACACTGTCATAGTGTTCACGTTTCGTTCACAGTTCAAAGTCACAGCGAGGAAGGAGAAAGCCTTGCAACGTATATCTTCGTTGTCACGGTATACGTCGCACCTGGTAGAGCGCCCCGTTTCCCACATCAGCAGCAATAATTACATTCTCCTTTAGCGTCAAATAAGTGTTTGTTTCTGTAGTAACTTTGGATTCACTTGAACGGTTTCGTAGATACTTGTATAATGTATTATGTGCTCCCATGGTCATAAACTTCAACCTTTGGTAGCGACCTTTAATTTATACATGTATGCACGTATGCGTACATGTATGTATGTATGTATATGTATGTGTGTATCTATGTATGTATGTATGTATGTATGTATGATGTATGCATGTACGCATGTATGTATGTACGTATGTATATATATGTTGTGTGTTATATGTTATATATGTATATATATATGTATGTATGCATGTATAGGCATACATGTATGCATGTATGTATGTATATGTGTATTATGTATGTATGTATATATATATATATATATATATATATATATATATACGCATGATATATATATATATATATATATATATATATATATATATATATATATATATATATATATATATGTATGTATGCATGTATGTATGTATAGCATACATGTATGCATCTGTGTGTGTGTGTGTGTGTGTGTGTGTGTGTGTGTGTGTGTGTGTGTGTGTGTGTGTGTGTGTGTGTGTGTGTGTGTGTGTGTGTGTGTGTAAATATGAATGTATATACGCATGTATATATGCATGTATGTATGTATGTATGCATGTGTATATGCATGTATGTATGTATGTATGCATATATGTATGCTTCCATGTATGTATGTATGTATATATATATATATATATATATATATATATATATATATATGTATGTAAATATGTACGTTGTATGTATGTATGTATGTATGTACGTATGTATGTATGTATGTGTGTGTACGTATGTATGTATGCATGTATGATTGTATGCGTGTATGTATGCGAATGTTTGTTTGTATATATGCATAAATACAAAAAAAAATTGCATGTATGAATGTATGGATGGATATATCAGCGCATGTAGGCATGTATTCTTGTACGTACGCATATATGTATGCTTGTGTGTATGCATATATGTCTGTGTGTAAGTATATATGTATGTATGCATGCATGTATGTACGCATGTATATATATATATATATATATATATATATATATATATATATATATATATATATATATATGTATGCATGTATGTATGCATGTATGTATACATGTATGCATGTATGTATGTATATGTGTATATATGTATGTATATATATATATATATATATATATATATGTACGCATGAAAGCATGTATGTATGTATGTATGAATGCATGTGTGTATGCATGTATGTCTGTGTGTGTGTGTGTGTGTGTGTGTGTGTGTGTGTGTGTGTGTGTGTGTGTGTGTGTGTGTGTGTGTGTGTGTGTGTGTGTGTGTGTGTAAATATGAATGTATATACGCATGTATATATGCATGTATGTATGTATGTATGCATGTGTATATGCATGTATGTATGTATGTATGCATATATGTATGCTTCCATGTATGTATGTATGTATATATATATATATATATATATATATATATATATATATATATATGTATGTAAATATGTACGTTGTATGTATGTATGTATGAACGTATGTATGTATGTATGTGTGTGTACGTATGTATGTATGCATGTATGATTGTATGCGTGTATGTATGCGAATGTTTGTTTGTATATATGCATAAATACAAAAAAAAATTGCATGTATGAATGTATGGATGGATATATCAGCGCATGTAGGCATGTATTCTTGTACGTACGCATATATGTATGCTTGTGTGTATGCATATATGTCTGTGTGTAAGTATATATGTATGAATGCATGCATGTATGTACGCATGTATATATATATATATATATATATATATATATATATATATATGTACGCATGAATGCATGTATGTATGTATGCATGTGTGTATGCATGTATGTCTGTGTGTGTGTGTGTAAATATGAATGTATATACGCATGTATATATGCATGTATGTATGTATGTATGCATGTGTATATGCATGTATGTATGTATGTATGCATATATGTATGCTTCCATGTATGTATGTATATATATATATATATATATATATATATATATATATATATATATATATATATATATATATATATATATATGTATGTAAATATGTATGTTGTATGTATGTATGTATGTACGTATGTATGTATGTGTGTATGTGTGTGTACGTATGTACGTATGCATGTATGATTGTATGCGTGTATGTATGCGAATGTTTGTTTGTATATATGCATAAATACAAAAAAAAATTGGTATATATAGCGAAAGCACTTTTATGATGTTCATCGAATGTGAAGTACTTTATGGTTTCATCCAGTTAAACATACATTATTAAAATGGTCTTAGAAAACACGTTTATGGCGACACTTCTAAATCGTGCGCGCACGCACGCTCGCACACTTCCAGGCTCGGACGCTCGCACGCACGTACGCACGCACGTACGCTCAAACGAACATTTTAACTACTTGAATAAGCACAATACAGACCGATATTAATAACGGACAACATTGCACTTGAGCTAGCGTACACCCCTCTCTGAATCATTAAACTGATATCACTTTATAATACGAAACAATGGGCAATTAGAGCTGGAAAACGTAAGGGCGTTGTCTGAGTTTTAATCCGATATTGCATTGTTCCACCTTGGTTCGTTGACAAACGCAGAAAAAAGACGAGTAAATGACACACACACACACATTCACGTCCACAAAGGATGCGCGTGAAATTGATAGTGTGTAACAGAGGTTGTCAAAAAACTACAATGACGTCAATGACACAATATGCGTCATACAGCCATATATCAGGTAACGCAAAGCATAGCCACACGTGATATTCAGTCGGTTGGAGAGTATATAATACAGGCGAGTGGCCAACGACAGCAGTATCGAGACAGCGAGAAAATGTTTGTTCTCAAAGCTTCCGTAACATTGCTGGCGCTCTGCGCTGTGCTTACGGCTGCCGCGCGCCGTGACGCCCGCCGTCCCGAGCGACGTCCCGAGCGTCGTCCTGCGCCTCGTCCCGTGCCCCAAGACGAGTGTGGAAGCCAAGTGGCATTTCCACCACCATGGGCTCTTCCGGCTCCGATACACCTGTGCCCGTACGGTCCTGACGTGGACTGCGTGGCTAACGTGAACGACGACGGCCATGATGGTCCTATTTCGCTACCATCGCAGTTCATTTACTACGGTAGAAAGTACAATCGTCTTTATGTAAGTACACACGACTAGAAACACGTATTCCGATGATGTACGCTGGCTACCAGTCCCAATTACCACGAATTTACCGAAAAATATAATCCATTAAAGGGAATAACAACAACGGTAATCATATCATATTACATCTTGTAGTATATTTCCATTTCTCAACATAAAAACTTTCATTAGAATTCCACTAACAAATAATTTCAAATAATACTCTGTTCTACCGGCCTGCCTCGATTATGTATACTTTATCCGCGCTTATCGGCAACGTGACGTCACTGATGATGATAAGGAATTGCTACGAGACTGGAACTTTCCATTCATTCACCGTACTGTTGACTGCGATAGCGGTTGTTTGGAAGCGAGCGTCATAATCGTTTAGTGTGCTGCATTTAGTTGTCATGCAAACAGTAGTAAGAATAACGTAACGTGCATTTGGTCGAAGTTCCCTACGGATTCAACTTTGATTGAAAAAGCAAACATCAAGCCAACGAAGCACAGTCACTTTTGCTCGCTTCGAAAAAATAGTTTCGACTGAGATACGGACCACAAAATGTGCAGCCCTGGGTTACCATTCTGCTAAAGTCTCTTTGAAAGAGGATGACGTACCCACATTATTCCCAGTATTGGAAGCTGTGTTGAGGCCATCAGTCCATAGAACACATGCAGCGACACATGAGTCGACGACCACGGTCCACCTAGGAACGATGCGTGCTGTTAGCGAGCTGTCAGCGCAGATACATGTGATGTCAGCCCACGGTGAATTCGGCCCGGTGAATTCGGACAGTATTCTTTTGAGAGTCTGGCCCGGAACTATGGCAACTTCGGCCTCACAGCACAACGGGCAGAGCGATCTAGGTCCAAACGATTGTGTAGCGAGCACATGAAGTTTAATATGTTTCTCTCTGTGAATAAAACATATTTCTCCTTTAATTTATATTATCCTGTCAGCCTTTCAAGACACATGTATATGCCTGAATGATGATGGATAAATCAAGGTTAAGATATATTGGAAAGCAACCGACACAGACCTGTATTTGAACTTCACCATATAGAACATGAATGATCAGTGGTTATAACACTCTTCCAAACGACAGAAAACCTGGTAACTGAAGAGGAGGACAAGAATATAGAGGTGGATCATATCAAGAAAATGCTGAAAGCAAATGGTAACAAAACTTGCATGTTTAACACCACGCAAGCAAGGAGAACGAAAGAGAACACCACCACAGAAACCAGCAGAAGCAAACACGCCATTGGTCTGTCCTAAATTAGTAAACTATCAGAACAAGCAGCAAGGATTTTCAAGTCCTATGAAATCCCATCTTACCACAAGCCTATCAATACCCTGAGGTCTCTGTAGATATACCCAAAGACAGAGCAGCCAAAGCAGCAAAGTGTGGGGTAGTATACGGCATACAATACCCAGAATTTTGACGAACACTATATAGGGGAAACAGCCAGAACACTTGGCACAAGAATTAAAGAACATCTGTCTTGTCGCAAACCCCTATCAACTGAACACAAACTGAACACAGGCCATCAGTGTTCTATGAAGGACGTTAAAATTCTACACCATGAAGAGAACTGGCCCAGGAGGAAAATAAAGGAGGCGATTAACATCCACACAGAGAAACCTCCGCTGAACCGAGACGTTGGCCAGGAGCTCCCACCACTCCTGCTCCTGCTAGTGTCCGTAACTTCCGTCTGCTGTAGAAGACCGCGGGATGCGGTCGAAATATTCAGATCGAACACTACATTTCTTCAGAGGTAATTATGTTTAATATTAATAACCAAGAAACCGGATCATCTACCCATTCAAGGATAAAATATATAATATACTAAACTATAATATTATGTACAGTTGACTAATTTAAATAAATAAAATTACAATTATCATAATATCTTGTTTCTTTATTTCAGCTTTTCGTGAGTTTCTCCCCAGTTTTTGTTTTTAATTAAATCAAATACAGAGCAAAGATAGCGATAAGCATGTATTGCATTGCGAATACAACCGCACCACCTGCATGTTTTCTTTGATCTATACAGTGTTTTTCTTCAACTAATTTGAATGTGAAGCATGGTCGTTTCTTCACACCTGCTCACTGTACGAAACAGACAAGCGAAGCTAAGAATGGGAGATAACACGTTTTCATTTATTTTGATCTTTATTTGGAAGTAAGAGTAATGTTTGACCACGTCACACGTGTATGCGTTTGGTAGATAAATTTGACGTTTGACAGCTCTATGTGTTCGTTGTCACGGTTCGGTCAGAAAGTAAATAAGTTCGAAGTCAAAGGCTACTGGCGTCACTAAACTACTCCGAAAGAACCGAATTCGAAGATGATTCTGCGGTTCGAAATTGGTATATTTTACGTTTTATTCTTAACAATTTACATCGCCATCATTCGATATAGTCACGCGAGTGAAACTATACTGAAGCACTGCATAGAAGTCACTGACTGAATGGAAACGCATAGGATCATTGACGTCATAAAACCACGTGATCGCTCATCTCATTAACTTCGAATTTGTACGCGCTCTTTGCGAGTTAGACGCATTAAACGTCTAATTTTACCGTAATGTCGTGTACTATATTTTTTCTATCATTCATGAGGGAGAAAAATATGTATATTTTTTAATATTGGAAAGTTCAGTTTGATCTCCTCTTAACCTATTTGTCTCTAGGGTTTTGAAATCACATTCGGTTAGACGCCTTTAATACTTAAGTTTATTTGTTCTCCTGTATCCGTTCTAGCGTTTATGTAATTTTTACAATATGATATCCAAACTAATAGTATTCTCATTTATGCTGATCTATTGTTTATACATATTATAATTAGCTTTTTCCCTCACACGTTATATTTCTCCTAATGAACCCTATTTGAATATATATATATATATATATATATATATATATATATATATATATATATATATATATATATATATATATATATATATATATATATATATATATATATATATATATATATATATATATCGAATAGATCGAAGTTTCCCTACCAAAACAACATAACAAAATCTTACGGTGCTATATAAAAACAGCAGTTTTGCTTGATGAAATATTTATTGTAGCATTTATTTAAAATGTATTTGTTTTTTCACTCACCTAAAGAAACTCATATGATACATATTATGTTGTGTGAGGTGTCATGCCTGATACATGCATGTAACATATTGATAAATCTAACCAATATCTTCGTTTTTTCAGGTCAACACCAATGGGTTAATATCGTTCAGAAATCCGATCTCAGAATACACTCCGCTGTGGTTCCCCCAACAGAGAGAGTTCACTGTTATTGCACCTTACTGGGCCGATGCGGACACTACAGCGAATAGTGGCCGGGTATTTTACAGGTATTGGAATGTATGCAATACTTATTATTGTTCAAAAATAAGTATATTTAATCGATTCGTTGTTTCATTCCAATGGCTGACTTACGGTTTGTACGGTTGTGTAAATGGATGTATTCATACATGTATACATACGTACATACATACGTAGATACATACATACATACATACATACATATATGCATACACACAAACACACACATACATGCATACATATACATATACACACATGCATACATATATACGTATGCACATGCATAGATACATACACACACACACACATATATATATATATATATATATATATATATATATATATATATATATATATATATATATATATATATATATATATATATATATATATATATATATATATATATATATATATATATATATATATATATATATATATATATATATATATATATATATATATATATATATATATATATATATATATATATGTATATATATATGTATATATATATATTATATATATATATATATATATATATATATATATATATATATATATATATATATTATAAACATAACTACGACAACAATTACAATTACCCACAGGACGTCGACTAATTCACAGTGTCTGGATAAGCTGTCAGGCATCGTGAATAAGGCGTTTAAAAACAGCTTCCGAGCTACCTGGATCTTCATCGCCACCTGGCATCGGGTCACATTCTACCACGGGTCGGATATGACACCTGTACGTATGTTTATTTTGAAACGTTTAAACACAAACGTCAGCAGCTTTAGCAGTCATTAACATTAAGGCAATAAAAACTTATTCGCTTTAGTTATATACAATATAATATAATAAATATCAATAATTTTCATTTGTCTGAATTAGTTTAAGATAATACATTAGGATTACCTGTGCAATTTAGCTTGAACATAAACGCAATTTTTTCTTACCATCAATGTTATTTTTATTGCATTTGTAGTAAAAGTAGTAAAATATGTTACTGGTCACGAAGATAAAGTCAGTTACGTAAAGTTTGTTAATTACTAATTTTAACAAAATATTATTTTCTAATGTACCATTACAGCTGAACACGTTCCAAGTGGTGCTGGTTGCAAACAGACGTGAGTCATACGTAGTGTTCAACTACGGCGATATCGCGTGGACAACTGGACAGGCGAGCGGTGGGACCGAAGACGGTTTGGGCGGCATTCCAGCAGAGGTAGGCTGAACACTAAATAGTCGCTTCAAATCGCACGAATGCTATCATTTAGATGATTGTATATCAGTAGATCACACCGTCGCTGTTGTTGCGGATAGGCAATAATTGTTGCTATAATAATCATATTATTTTTTTATGCACGTGGTTTAACATTGAACTGAACTGATATAAAACGCGGAATGTGCAAGGGAGGAGAGTACTGGTTAAAGGTGTAATAGACATAATTGCTTTCACTTTTTCATTGTTTATGAAAAACGTAATTTTGTTTACTCATTTGTCGTTGTTTTGACAATAACAGGAATTGTTATTAATTATTCTAGAACATAATCCCCCGGACAATATTGTGTCGTACTGAAATTATTGATACGTGTCCCAGTGTTATTCTATAATATCTTGTTAGGCTAGTCCTTCATCATTACTTATAACACTCAGTAAAGCCAGACATAATAATTCTTGGAAATATCAATATGATCAGTACATCAGTATAAACACTTCCTTAAAAGATGTGTTGCTGTCATGGAAAACAATGATTAGATGATATGTTTATGAGAACTGTTTTCTACCATCGTAGGTTGGGTTCAACGCAGGCGACGGATGGCGTCACTACACACAGTTCGACTCTCTCACGCCGAATATTATCAACATTAGGACAAAGACCAACTGCAATCTTCGCGGACGCTTCGTGTTCCGTGTAGATGGAAGTGAGGTCTTGTCTCCGGAGCCCTCTCTCTACGGGCACTTCACGCCTGTCACATCTCTCGCTCGATCGGCGCTCAGAGGAAAACCAAAGGGCGGAGATTAACAACCCGTCTGTCGTGAAATTCCTCACCTAGTTGGCTGCTAGCTGTGTTAAACTGGATGTATGATGACGTTCCCTTAAGGAAGCATGTCTGTTAAGATGTCAATGCTGCATATTCTGGATTTTGCATAAATGCCTCATATTTTCTCGTATAAATTCGAAAAAATATACATATATAAATGAAGAACTTATTATTTCATTGCTTAAATATTCAGTATTTGCATTTACCTGCTACTGTTTGATTAAAATGTTATTGATTTTGGTGAAATAAAGCAATTAGCAACCATAATTTTTGTAGTATTTGGTTAACGTGAATGCGTTCGATAATATATCATGACAGGATGATAATTCAACATATTTGCACTATACACGTACGTCCGCTCGCACGCACCCAATTTGACTTAAACGACTTGTTAAAACCTATTCGAGTACTTGGAAATAAAGCTTTGAGTATAAATAGGCATATAAATGTTGAGGTTTTCTTTAGACAAAGTTTACTTCTTAATAAGTGGATTGACTTGCGCTTTTTTGAAATCGTCAGGAAACAAGCCAGACCACAGTGATGCACTTACAATATTTGTTGTTGGGTAAAGTAATGCATCAAGATATGTTTTAGCAATGTAGTCGATGGTGCTTAGCAAACAAAGGCCAACATATGTTCCATAAGTTGGGTTTGGATGCAAATAGCGTGGCCATATCTTATTGGCAAGAATGGGAATATGTGTATACGAATATAGTTTCGTTTGGCGAGCGAATATTGCCAGAATACCGTGACGTAGTGTTATCTAACAGTATGGCGCGGAACGTAAAATTAAGATGCTTTGTGATCAACAAGTTAGTCCTATTAAACCGCTGGTGTGATATTCTTTGAGTTTCAGGCTCTATGTATACCTTTTAGTAGCGCAGCGTTATATTAAATTACCTATGAAAGAAACCTCCAACTAGTTCGACCGACATTGCATAATGTTATACAGCATGATGCATTGTCAGTTTTCTAATCAATTAGATCAAACAGGTAAAATTTCCATTGCTTTACATTCCAATAATTGGAATAACGGCCACACGAAGTATGTTGTAATGGACACACGGAAGTACAGGAGACAAGACACAACCAGGATATGAAACACAGCTATGTGGCTATGTCAATGAACAAACAGTTGTTGCTACAGCTACGAATTCTGCATTACTCTTTAGCCAACATCTGCATTATACGTATGTTTCGTGTAAGTTAGTCAACTTACCTTATCTGTGAAATTAGCGAACACAGCGTATCTCCTTTTCAACAAAAACAACGATATCACACCTCAACATCGACGCAACTCGCTGGAATAATATGATATGTTAGGCCCGTAAATAACTGTAGCCTAATTTAAGAGAGCAACTAATGGAAACGACAGTCGTTTGTGTGACTTTGTACGTTTTTCTTTATTTTTGAAATGATTTGGCATTGTATGATATGAAATTCTATGCAAACTTAGTTGAAGAAATGTGCGTAATGTTTAACGTGATATGGCATTGTGCGATGAAACAGTATACATATCAGACATAAAAACGTGTATACATTTACATTAATTTAGGATAACTCTACAGCCAGCATTAATGTGTACCGAGCACTCATGACAATAAAAACACTATGCTCTTTGATATAAACACATAAGTACAATACTTTTCCAATATGCATTTATGCATTCCTAATAATTCACGTCTTATTTAGTATTTATAGAGCATACTGTCAC